>JAPKLX010000120.1:166374-287182 GCA_026898415.1 Leonotis leonurus
GTGTTTCGAGAAGCCATCATCAACACTAAAACTTTGGGTTCCCAACACTCTTGATAAATTCAGATCTTACATTATAGGTTCTAAGGTGATAGTGAATAGTGATCATTCTTCACTTAGATATCTGCTCACTTAAGTCACAAGCTAAACCTCGGCATATTAGGTGGATACTTTTGTTGCAAGAATTTGATTTAGAAATCAAGGACATAAAAGGTAGTGAAAATCTCGTTGCCGATCACCTCTCTAGGCTATAGAACATTAAGGATTCTTTAATTGATTTTAAGCATGATGATATTCCTGATTATTTTCCCTATGAGAATGTGTTTGAAGTATCTTCTTTCCCGTGGTATGCCGATATTTTAAATTACCTTGCTGCTGATAAGATACGTGATGGTCTAACTTTCCAAGAGAAAGTAAGGTTATTGAGATTGTGCAGGTACTACTATTGGGAAGATCCGTACCTTTTTCGTTTAGGAAAAGATGAGGTGATTCATAGGTCTGTACCAGAGAGTGAGCAACCGAGTGTCCTTTCGTTTTGTCACGCAGCGGAGTGTGGAGGACATTTCGGAGGCCAGAAGACCGCCTTTAACGTTCTTTAGTCTGGTTTGTACTGGCCTACTCTATTTAAGGATGCTCATACTTTTTATGCTTCATGTGATAGATGTCAAAGAGTAGGGAATATAGGCCGTAGGAATGAGATGCCTCTAGTTAATAATTTGGTTGTTGAGATTTTTGACGTGTGGGAGATTGATTTTATAGGGCCATTTCCTAGCTCTCACGGTTATTCTTATATACTTCTCAATGCAGTTTACATGTCTAAGTGGGTGGAGGCGATCCCCACGAGGACATGTGATGCTAATGTCGTTTTGAAGTTCGTGCAGGAGAACATTCTTAACAGGTTTGGATTCCCAAAAGCGATCATTAGTGGCACTTTTGTAATAAGCTTTTCGAGAAGCTTATGAAGAAGAATGACATCAAGCATAAAGTGGCGACTCCGTATCACCCTCAGACGTTTGGACAGGCCGAGATGAGTAACAAACATATCAAAGGGTTCTTGGAAAAGATGGTTAAGCATTTGAGGAAGGATTGGGCTCTTAAGCTTGGAGATGCGTTATAGGCATACCGAACCGCCTTTAAAACGGTGCTAGGTATGAGCCCATATCGTCTAGTTTATGGCAAGGCATGTCATCTTACCGTTGAGATCGAGCACAAAGCTCTTTGGGTGATCAAGTCAGCAAATATGGAGCTACGAAAGGTGGGGGAGGAACGACTTTTAGAGATGTCGGAGCTTGACGTGCTGAGGAATGAGACATATGAGAATGCCAAGATTTACAAGGAGAAGGTGAAGTTCATCCATGACCAGAACATTTTGTGGAAGGAACTCGAGGCGGGAATGAAAGTTCTTTTGTTCAACTCCTGACTTAGATAATTTTCGGGCAAGCTCAAGTCACGTTGGAGCGGTCGTTTGAGATCACGGAAGTATTCCCATATGGAGTAGTCGAGCTCTTGAATCCACGTACGAAAGAGAAGTTTCGGGTCAATGGACAAAGGGTGAAACCCTATCTAGAAGACGAGCTACACAAGAGGAGAATCGAGGCTCTAGTTCTCGATGATGTAGTTCAAGAATGAAGAAGGCATGTCGAGCTCGAGACAATAAATGAGTGCTTTGTGGGAGGCAACCCACGTGAAACAATTTTAATTTTTCGTATCTTTCATTCTATTTCCATTAGTTTAATTTCCTTTTGTTTTGATTTGTGTTGCAAAAGACAAGGGAGAAGTGTTTTAAAAATCTGAAGTTTGGTTGTGGTGCAGGGGACCAACGCCCGTGTGGCTCGAGCGGGCACTGGGATGATGGCTCGAGGAGAACAAAAAGCGTGTCCCAGCGGGCGCTGGGATGATGGCTTGAGGAGGACAAAAAGTGTGTCCCAGCGGGCGCTGAAACCCAGCGCCCGCTGGAAGAGAGATGCACGGAGGACAGAACAAGCATCCCAGCGGGCGCTAGGCGCGGATATGCAGGAGTACAGAACACGAGGTCCAATGAGCACTAGCCCAACATTCTGGCGCGACAGAATAGGCATCCCAACGGGCGCTGGCCAGACGATTCTTCCCTAAAACTTTCTTCTCCTCACACGGCACATACACTATTCTCATCCTATTTTACTTTCCTTCCTCCTTCTTCTTCTCCCCCAAATGCAAACCCTACCATCTTCATCCCAATTTCTTCATTCTTCCACACTAATTCCCCAATTAAACATCAAATTTCTCCTACCCACTATCTCTAAACCCTTAATCTCCACTCTTCTCACAAATTCATCCACCCAAATTCCCAAATCCCCACCATTCCTCTTCCACACTATAATTCTCCATCTTCTCCGTCTCCACCCCCAATTTCTCACTTCCAATAGCCAAATTCTCCCTCCATCTCCCACATTCTCCCTTTTCTCCACCAATTTCCCTCGCCATGGGTCAAAGCAAGCAAAAGTGGACGGAGCTCGAACTTAGGGGCACCGAGGAGGAGCAACAACAGGAGGATTGCATCAACATGCAACAAGGATACGTCTGGTGCGCTTTTCTGGTGTACACCACCACGGAAGGTAGACTCTTCTACCGTTACGTGATTTACCTCTTACTCCTGCCCGTCACTTTGATTGGAACCTAGTTAATAAATTGCATATCCGTACTCCCTTGCGTTTTTACCTTAAAAATTTGAACTTGCTCAAACTTGCTGAAAGTAATTTAGAAGGATGTATTGAATTGTGCTATGAGATGATTTCTACTTTTAGCTTGGGCCCTAGGAATAATACGATGCATTGTAGACTATTAGGAACTGAAGTTGCTATCACTCGTTCCTAATAAAGTGAGTGAGAGGGAATGCTTCCTTCTCCATGCCGCCAAACATGGCCGGAAGGTATACATTGCGTCCTTCATCTGGGGCCAATTGGACGAGATCCAAAAGAGGAAGAAAGCTTTCTCTTGCCTATATTTCCCTTCGTCTTGCTTTGCACTTTAACTTGCAGACACCTCCACCTCTGACACGCATTCCAAGTATGCCAATCTCATTTGCTAGTCTCAAGAACGGTGGCCTACTCGCGTCAGAAAATGAGTTTGTTCCGTTCGAGCAGCGAGACTGTGTTCGCCGCCTCCGAGCCTTGGAGCGTGAAGGCGGAGCCGACCCTTCTACTGAGGCTGGCCCAGATGTTGGCGAGGGCGCCAGGGGCAACACTGTTATGGAGGAGCAGGCATATGAGGGTGCCGACTTCGGCGGTTATCTAGGAGGATCCGATGTTGATTATCAGGGAGGCTTTGCAAGTGGCTCCCAGAGCGGATAGTATGGTTCCGGAGTCAGCTATGGCTATCCTTCCGAGGAGGCCTTCAGCAGGTTCCAAATCGACCTTTTCGCCAGGATGGACACCCATCACACCCTCCTCACATCTGTGCAGACCGATGTTCGCACTCTCAGCACCGAGTATAGAGAGCAGTGTACAATGCTGCAAACACTAGGGACTCAATTCCAGTCCCTCGACACCCGCTTCACCTCACTTGAGGAACAATGGGCGAGATGGACGGGATTGAACCCTCCACCACCACCATCTGATCAGGATCATCTGGATCCTCAGGACCCGACGTATTAGGTTATCTCTTTTTTTTCTTTTCTTTTTCTTATTTTCTTTTCTCTTGTTTTCGTGCAGTGCTATGCTCTTTGGTATCGTTGTTTTCATGTGTGCAGTTATGCGAATGTGGACGCCTTTCAGTTTCTAACTTGTTGCCGGTTGTTTTACATTATCAGGGAAGTTTCTTCTCTGCTTTCCTTTTTACATACTACAAGGGCATAGCATGATATTAAGTTTGGGGGGGGGGTCGTCTCGTTTTTGATGATTATGTCCGTGTTTAGTTTTGCATGTCCCTCTCGTTTTAGTCTACTCCCCTTTGCTTGATTAGTTGTTACACTCTTACTTGACTTATTATGAATAGATTCGATGATAGTTGACATTAGCATGCTGAGCCCCAATATGTGAGATGTTTGGTTGTAGAGCTTAAATTGACTCGTATGTTTATTATGCCTCAATTGTTTGATTGAGTTCGTTTAGTGGGGCATGTGGCCTAACTCGTTGGCTTACACCAATCATGATTCGGATTATGAGTGTTACTCCCGAGTCACTTGCATGTTTTATTCCCTATTTATTCTTCATATATATAAAAAAACAAAAAAATCGAATAATAATACACTAGAAGGGCATACAATAAATAACGAGTCAAGTTCATGGGTTCTACTTATCTTATCCTCGATAATTAGTACGGGAAATCGCGTTGGGGCCACTCGATGTAAACCATCGATGTTTACACCCAATGATCATACCCTTATACGTTCTTGATCGTTTTCATAAAGAATTTTAGGGGAATTTAATGTGTTAAGTGTTAGGGAGATGTGAGAATATGTGTACATCGTGATTGCATGTTTGTCGATAGGTTTGGTTTGCAGGCAACACTACGATCTTAATTGAATGGTTTTGCGTGATTAATGGCCGAGTTAGTCTAAGTTCGGGTATTGGGGTATGAATGGATGTGGGCTTGCGTGTTGATGTTGATTTGACTCAAGTATGTTTATGATTTGTTTTTTCTTGAGGACAAGAAAATGATTAAGTATGGGGGGTTGTTTAGTATGTTTTTGTGCGTGTTTTAGTCGTATCTCGAGTCTCGTGTTATAGTTTATTTAGTTAATTCCATCGTGTTTTAGTTCATTTTTATACCAGGTGTTGAATTTTGATTGATAGGTTGATGGTGGTGAAGTTGTGTTGAAAAGGGTGCCCAATGAGTGAAAATTGGTCTGAGGGAGTATATCGTGTAAGCTAGGGTCGAGTCAGAGGTGCGAGAGACGACCGGGAAGTGAGCCGGGGCAGCCAAGGCCACCTCGGGGGCGCTATCCATGCCACGCCCGCTGTGGTAGCAATCTGAAGTGGTACAGAACGCTGGGTCCAACGGGCGCTGGAGGCGCAAGGTGGATCAGGCAGAATACTGGGTCTAGTGGGCGCTAGCCCAGCGAAACTGGCAAAGACTGAAGGCAGCGTGCAACGCGTGCTGGATCCCCAGCCGCCGCTGCACGCGATTCCTCATGTTAAATAGGAGTTTTTTAGTTATTAAAAACAGACCTTCTCATTTTATTTCTAGACGTACTTATTTCATCGTTTTCTTAGTTGGTAGAAAAGCTACTTCCTTCTGATTGAAGAGGAAATTTACACTTGGATCTTAGAATTGATTTAGTAAGTCATTTATCTATGAATTTCTTTCTTGATTTATCTCCAATCTCCATGAGTACTTAAATTCTATCTAGGGTTGAGATATTCTATAGTCTTCAATTGATATCACAATTCATGTATGCTTGTTGATTAATTCTTCTACTTGAATTGAATTAGATGCTTGATCAACATTTAATTCGCCTTAAATGCTAGAATAGATCGAGAGATTGTTCTTATGTTTGACATAGAATTAATCAACCCCCAATTCTATTCGGGAACATGGGGATTGAAATTTTTGATTTAATTATTGAAGTCCCTTTTGTGTGATTCACATACGAGAGTTAGGATCGCCGTTTAATAATCAGATATGTTGGTTAGATGTTAAACAACTTAGGAGAATCATGATTGAATACCAAATGCATGATCTGATAAGATAATAATTGTTGAACGGATGAATGTCTAAGTCCTAGGCTTCAATCTCTTGGTTTTATTAATTTCTTTAATTGCTTTAATTAGATTAGATTAAATCTCACCAATTTAATAGAGTGTTTAGAAGTGTTCTAATTAGCGTCATATAGTATTACAAATTGATAGCCTTGCATAGCTTTCCTACGAGATTCAACTAGGGTCAACTTATCGCGTATAATAGACCTCATTATTTGCGAGAACCTAGATATACCAAATAGGTTGAACAAATCACTTTTGTCGGATTATCAATTACGAATGAAAATGTTCTTACCTTCATTCGAGAATATTGCATGGTGGTGCATATTTTTCCTCTACTCACTCTTACAGAGGACCAACTAAAGCTGAAGGGTTTTCCATAAACTTTGAAGGACAAGGCGAGATCCTGATATCTGTCTCTCCCACCAAATTCGTTCACCACTTGGGCATCCTTATGTGAGAAGTTCATGCTAAAGTACTATCCGCATCACAAAACTTAAGCGGTTCATACAAAAATTATGAAATTCGCACAAGTAGTGGATGAGTCATTTCATGAAGCCTGGGAGAGGTTTCAAGAGTTGTTGCAGTAGTGCTCACATCACCAGATGACACTTGAGATGTTGTGCCAGTTTTTCTATGGTGGACTACTTCAAAATTCACAATTTATGGTGGACAACTCAGTTGGATGGAACATAGCGATCAAGAATGCTAAGGAGATAAACAAGATTTTTGAAAGACTATCGGCGAGTTTCCAACAAAAATCATCTCAACCCAGCCAAATTGGAAGTAAGTGTTTGACCTAAAATGTGTACTCTAGGTTCTCACAAATACACGAGGTCAATTGCACGTTGCAAGTTAACCGCGGTCGAATCTCAACGTAAAGCTTAGCAGGGCGATTCTAATCCTAAGTGTTATCAAGAATAAATAAATAGAAATCCTAAACACTTTAATCAATAATAAGCATGAGAAAACAAGAAAGAAATAAATAAATAAAATAATAAAAAGGTGGGATTCCGAATTCAAGGTCTAGAGTTGAGAAAATCTAAAATCAATTAAATCATGCTCTTAAATTCATGTCATTGTTCGTTCATTAAGGGCTTCTTAAGAGTTGAGAAAATCTAAAATCAATTAAATCATGCTCTAATTAATTACTTATGTATTCTTAATTAGACAGTAATCACGAATCACGTATTAGATTACCCTAAGAGGAATTTCTCAATTAAGAACAATGATTTGCATGTAATCAATGATTTCTTATAGTTGCTTACTATTCGATAATTAAGTCTCAATTCTAACTTACGTATTCGAATCACACAATATGAAAATCATAAATCAATAACGAATATAATTCCTACGTCTCCAATTTGGAATTATTAATGATTTAACCCTAGTTCTCTATTGGAATTATCTATCGATTTTAACCAATAAATAAATAATAAAAAAGGTGGTCAATTGGCTCAATTAATACACACAAGTCAAATCACAAAGCATGAATAAAGAACAATAAATAAATAATTAAAGAAATTCATAAACTTAGGTAGAGAAAAATGAATCAATCCATTCAATATTCAAAAATACGAGACACTTACTAAGAATAAATCTTGGATTGAGCGTTAATCTCACTCTCAATCCTTCGTCCCGATGCGAAATTACAAAGAAATCAAAGTGCAAAAGTGTATTTAGGGGTTCTATAGATGAAAAGGGGTAAAAGAAATGATGAAATACGTCCAAAAACGAGATTTAAACAACCTAAAACGTGACCTAAAATCGCGCTCAGCGGTCGCTGGGGTCGAGGTTCTGACTTGGCTAAGGGACGCGCCTAGCCGGCGCTAAGGTCCAGCCGCCGTTGGACCCTGGCTGAGGTCTCCTGCGTGCAGCAATTTTGTTTCAGCCCGTTCTCCCTCGTTTGAACTCCTATTTTGTATCCGTTTGTAGCTACGGACTTCTATTGAGATGAACTTTAATCCTATGCTATCTAAACTTCATCGTTACTGTTGGTCCCGAAAGAGCAAGGTTTGGTGTATGGGGGGGGAATACACCAAATACCAACTTTTCAGTTTACTTGACTAATTTTAGGGAGATTTAAGCTTTCTGAAGAACAGATTGCTATTTGCGACATAACAGATTGATAACCAGATCGACCTCGTTCTGTCCAAGCAGAATCTCTCGAGTGAGTAACACTAGGCAGAGAACAAGAGCGATCTTATTTTCTAGCAGAGCGTTGTGTGCGAAATAATGGTGGATTTAGTTGGTGCTCTTTATTTAGAAAACCTTTACAAAAACTTAACCAAGTATTTAGCATATTAATTAAGGATGCAATTTGAATGAGAGTGAATGTTAGTGAATAAAACAACTGAAATAAATGATGCAGAAAGTAAATAACACAGTTGTTTTTACGTGGTTCGGGAAACCCCCTACGTCCACGGTCTAATCCAAACTGGATTAGATATCCACTACTAGGATACTCCTTGATTATACTCGTTGAGTACGAGCCACAAGTTTCAAACAAAGCCTAGTTGAAACTTATGCACGAATAAGGGTCGTGTCCCTTTACAACTTACAAAAACTACTGTAACTGAATCTCTTCACGTTAATCCACTAGAAAACTACTAGCTAGCGAAGATCTTCTTCCTTCTTTCTTGATAAGACAAACTTAAATCGAGTTGATGTGATTTTGATCACGAACAGCTTAGAACAGTCTTTGTTGATCGTAGAGTTTCCGCTCGTATCATCTTCCAGTCTTTGTTCCAAGAATTTATAGGTGTAGAATTTGTAATTCTAACCGTTGAGCTTGATTGGTTTGTAGTAAATATGATTTACGAATCAAGGATATTGAATCCCTAAGTTATCTCATCTTACCTTTTGAAAGGTTTTGACAGAATCTTCTAAGTATGCTAAGCAGATCGTTTGACAGATACTACTTTCCTTTTTATGGTCTTGATTGATTGTCTTCCTTTTGATGGTATGAATGACATAGTACAGGTTTTGGGATTCACCAACATAAAGCCGAACACGATCTGGTCGAAGATGATCTGTTCGAAGACGTTCTGTTCGAAGGTGATCTGGTTGAACATGATCTTGGTCGAATACGATCTGGTCCAACATGATCTGGTTCTGGTCCAACACGATCTGGTTGAAGATGATCTAGTCCAACACCATCTGGTTGAATAAGATCTGGTCCAACACGATCTGTTTGAAGACGATCTACTCCAACACCATCTGGTTGAATAAGATCTGGTCGAAGACGATCTGGTCCAACACGATCAAGTTGAATAAGATCTGGTCGAAGAAGATCTGGTCCAACACGATCTATTCCAACACGATCTGGTTGAATAAGATCTGGTCGAACAGAAACTATGCTTCAGAACATGGTTGATTCTTCTGAGCATTCTGGTAAGAACTGGTGATAATTCTTGATGAATCTTTCTTCTTGCTTCTGTCTGTTTTAACGTTCTGGTCCTATTGACTAAGAGAAGACAAAATGACTTTTATAGGATGAAATTCTTTACAAGTTGAGTCATTTCGTAGATAGGACACGGATCAGTTCTCTTATCTAAAACACTTTATGTTTTAGTGATCTGGTACACAAAGAACAGATTGAGGTCAAACAGAACATGATAAATCTAAGTGTGTTTTTCAAGGGAACATCATCAAAACTAATTTATTGTAGGGTTCCCAACAGTTACAAATCCATTTCGCGTCAATTTACACACCAAACAACCTACAAGAAATTACGAAAACTGGGCGTAAATACGAACCAAAATATATTTAAAATGAACCTAAAGTGATGAAACAAGACTTGAAAAGTCATGTAAAAATATGACACAAACACACCAAACAACCCCCCCCCCCCTCCCCCTCCACACTTAACCATTTGCTTGTCCTCAAGCAAAAATCTAATCACAAACACATTCGAGTCGAGTAGAAAATCAACATGCAAACCTCAACAATCATTCATACCTTCACTACGAGGACTTAAACTAGACTCAACTCTCAATCAAACATAGTCACTCAATTAAACTCGTAGTGTTGCTCGTTAGCTAAACCATCTAACAAGTATACAATCACGATATACACACATCTCACATCTCCCTAGCACTCAACAAGTCAAATTCCCTTAAATATCTTTTTTTTGTTAAGAAGGCAAGTAAGAACGTTTTAAGGGCATTGATAATTGGGTATAAATTTCAATGGATCTCATCGAATATCCCAACGTGGTTTCTCATACTCATTATCAAAGTTAAGAGCAGTAGAGCCCACGAACTTAACTCGACAACTTATTACGCCCTTCTAGCGTTTTTATTCATTTTTCATTTTCTTTTAGACAATAAGGGAATCAGACATGTAAATGACAAGGGAGTATCACTCATAATTCGAATCATGATTGTGCACAAGTTATCTAGCTAAACAACATGCCCCACTAAACAAGCTTAATCGAACAACATAGCCTAATCAAAAGTCGAATCAATCTAAGTCCTACCACCATTCATACCACATATCAAGGCTTAACATGCTAAAAATATGCCGCATACTATAATTTTAAGCATGCACACCCCCCCCCTCAACATAGAGATAGCAATGTCCTCATTGCGACAATAAAATAAGAGAGAGAGGGAAAGAAACTACCGATACGGGATGATGCGGCGATGGTGAAAGCTCGAGTAGTTGTAAAGAGTTAGACCTGCAAAAGAAACACCAAAAGAAACCAAAGAAGCAACAAAACAAAGAAATAAACTAAGTGAAAACAACCCGGACACACACAAAAAGGAAAAGAAAGAAAGAAAGCATACTAAGCAGCAGTGAAAAGTCACTGCTGATCCAGCGGCGGCGATGGATGATCATATAGGGCCCAGTTCGACCACTGGGCGTTGAGCTCGGCCATCTGACGGTTTTTCTCAAGTATCTGTTGATACTGGAGAGCCGACTGATCCTGAGACAACCTCCACTGGCGAGCTTGCTCAGTCATGAGGTCATGAGTAGCGATCACCCGCTCCTCTATCCGCTCCTGACTCCGAAGCATGGAGGAACTAAAATCCCCAAACTCCCGGTAGAAGGATTGGGCCTCGTGAGCATGCGTCCCAAAGTGTTGGGAGAAGCTAGTGAAGTCCTGCCAGAAGGAGGTAAAATCTGTGCGAAGGGCGCCGAGTTCAGTGCTCAAAGACTGAAACTACGAAGTAAGGTGATCCATTCCACCGGAAGAAGAAGAACCCGCGCCGTAGTGATACTGGCCCGCGCCAGTCGGATAGGAGGAAGGGCCGGGAGCAAA
Source organism: Leonotis leonurus (assembly GCA_026898415.1). Taxonomy (NCBI): domain Eukaryota; kingdom Viridiplantae; phylum Streptophyta; class Magnoliopsida; order Lamiales; family Lamiaceae; genus Leonotis; species Leonotis leonurus. The sequence goes on from JAPKLX010000120.1 coordinate 177,316, forward strand.
GGCATCCGGCATCGAGGTGTTCTCATAGGCCTCCTCTTCAGCCATTCGGTCAGCTGCACTCATATCACCTCCAACATTAGGTAGGTTGGCGGCATTGGCGACCAACTTGTTGGTGTGGTTAACCACACAGCGCCGGGAGGTGGAGGGCACTCACGTGTAGTCGGTGGTGCATATCCGAGCCTACCGGAGCTCAGAGAGATCGATCCTGGAGACATAAATGGTGTCCGCGGGATCGATATGCTCCGGATCAAAAATCTCAAAGTGCCTAGCAATGGCACAGATCACCAAAGGTAACATGACATGGTACCGGACTGTGGCCAATATATTCTTAAACGTGTTAAGAATGTAGTAGTCGGTGCACACCCGGGTACCCTGAGCCGCGCTCTGGAGTAGGAAGACCTCGGCCTGGTTAACTTTGTTCGCTTGTTCCTTGCCAGTGATACTGTTTGAAAGGAACTTGTGCAAAATCATTAGCACATTATTCCGGATGAACCCTGTCGGTATCCCACCGGCTTGCCAATTGTGGAAACTTGTAAGGGATGTCCATGTGGCATTCTGGTTGAAGTGGGATGGTGGGGCTTGATCCCATATGTTCTTTCCATGAAAACCCATAATCCTGCACATTGGGTTATAGACAAACGACGGGCCACACCCCGCAATCTAAACGTGCAGTAAGTAAGATCAGCAGGCACAGTCAATGTGGACAATAATTCATAAGTAAGTAATTTAGAACATTTAAAGGACATATGCGCATATTTTTGAATGCCTAACACATCCAAAAATTGCTCAAGCTCCCTAACACATTCCAAATTAGACAATAGGTTCCAATCAAGGGTATGAGGCGGAGTTACCTCATGTCGAGTCCATCGTTCGTAAAATTGTCCTTCCAAGTCAGATTTGAGTGGGAAATGGCAATTGTACGCTTGTTGAAGATCTTCGAAGGTGGGTTGCTCCGGTTGGGAGGTGCTCACCGGTTGCTCACAGGCACGATGCTTCGAGCGCGCCATTCGGAGTAGAATGTAAAGAACGGAGTCGCCGTAAAAGAAGCTAGAAGAGTCGCCGGAAGTGGAGGCGGTGCAGAAGTAGTGTCAGAGATGCGGTTTAACGGAGTGGATAGGGAAGAAGGTGAAGTGGTGGAATTGGTTGTGGAAAAATATAGGAAAAATTTGGGTTTGAGAATTGGGGATTTTTGGTTTGGTGTTCTAGGGATTTAAGGATTTAAGAGGAATAAATTTAGGGATTTGGAAGAGTAAGGTGTGTGGGTGGTAATTTGGGTGGAAGGGAGGTTGAAGATGGTGAAGGTGTAAAGATTGTGAAGGAGATGGAGGAATTTAATGGAGGAATTGAGGTTGGGGGAAAAATTGGAAGGGAACTCGCGAGTTTGGGGGTGGAGAGGAAGGAAGGAGATAGAAATTTGGGGAAGAAGAGAAATTTGTAAAGGAAGAAGGAAGGAATCGAGGGATTAAAAGGCAGAGGGAAGGGGTAGCGGTCGCTAGGGGGTAGCGACCGCTACCCTGGCGCGAATTGTATACGGGCAGAGAGTATAGGTAGCACTCGCTGGGGGGGTAGCGAGCGCTACCCTTGGCCGCTGTAAATAGAAACAGAAGTTGGGGCTAGCGCTCACTGGGGGTGTAGTGAGCGCTACCCTTGGCCGCTGTAAAGAGAAACAGAAGTTGGGGCTAGCGCTCGCTGGAGGGCTAGCGAGCGCTGGCCCCTTACGCTGGATGGGACAGAAGGCAGTAGAGTGTTGGCCCCTTACGCTTCTTTTTGGATTCTTCCCAATTTCTCCTGCAACATAGAATTAACTTAAAATAAGTTCCTTCAGTTAACTAAGTACGAAACAAAGGAATGGAAACAAAAATTAAAACAAAATAAACAAAATCAACGGAAATAAAAGAACGCTTGTTTAACGTCATTAGCACGATGGGAATGAGTGCTCAATTGGAGGGTGGATCTTCGAACGATATGGACTCCACCGTGAAGTTAGTGGGCCATCTCTCAATGTACGGCTTCACACGATGCCCATTCACAACGAATGAGTCATCATCTCCTTCTTTAGTAAGCTCTATCACCCCGTACGGCTTCACGTCTTTTACTACGAATGGGCCGCTCGATCTAGACTTCAATTTTCTGGGAAACAGGTTCAACCAGAAATTGAAGAGTAGCACCTTCATACCAGGCTTTAAATCTTTATGCAGAATCCTCCGTTCATGAATCGCCTTCACCTTGTCCTTGTAAATTCGAGCGTTGTCATACGCCTCGTTCCGCAGCTAGTCTAACTCCGACATTTGAAGCAAATGGTGCTCTACCACCTTGTGCAAATCAAGATTAGAGGCCTTGATCGCCCAATAGGCCTTGTGCTCAACTTCTACTGGAAGATGGCATGCCTTCCCGTACACGAGACGGTACGGACTCATCCCTAAGACATTCTTATACGCCGTGCGATACGCCCATAGAGCATCGTTCAACTTGAGGGCCCAATCCTTCTTCGATGGTTGGACCGTCTTCTCCAATATAGTCTTGATTTGTTTGTTGCTCATCTCGGCTTGGCCTGATGTCTATGGATGGTAGGGAGTCGCAATCTTATGGGTGATCCCATTCTTCTTCAAAAGCCTCTCGAATAACCTATTGCAAAAGTGCTTTCCACCGTCGCTAATAATAGCACGAGAAAAACCAAACCTGCATAGAATATTTTCCTGCACGAACTTGAGTACAATGTGAGAATCACATATCATTATGGGGATAGCCTCAACCCACTTAGACACATAATCAACGGCAAGTAAAATATATTCGTATCCATGAGACATCGGAAAAGGACCCATAAAATCAATACCCCACACATCAAAAATCTCAACAACAAGCATATTATTAAAAGGCATCTCATTCCTACGACATATAGTACCGAATCGCTGGCATCTATCACAAGAGAGATAATAAGCATGTGCATCCTTAAACAAAGTAGGCCAAAATAAACCTGATTGAAGAACCTTGTGTGCCGTCTTTTGGCCTCCGAAGTGGCCGCCACAATGAGCCTCGTGGCACATCTCCAACACTTTCGGTTGCTCCTCCTCTGCAACACATCTCCTAATTCCCTCGTCTTTCCTGAGCTTGAAGAGAAAAAGGGTCTTCCCAAAAGTACTGCCTGCACATATGAAGGAAACGCTTCCTTTCTTGGGAAGTGAGGTTAGGCCTTAACTCGCCACAAGCCAAATAATTAACTATGTCAGCAAACCAAGGCACATGAGTAACACTATAAGCATGCTCATAAGGAAAAGACTTGGTACCAAAATCATGAGATGAAGGAGAGGGAACATGCTCTAAACGAGAGAGATGATCAGCAACGGCATTCTCACTCCCTTTTCTATCACAAATTTCAACATCAAACTCTTGCAACAACAAAACCCAACGAATCAACCTATGCTTCACCTGAGGCTTAGTCAACAAATAACATAATACATCATGATCACTATGAATTATAACTCTAGATCCTATAATATAAGCACGAAACTTATCAAGAGCAAATACTACAGCTAACATCTCTTTTTCAGTAGTAGTATAATTAATTTGAGCAGGATTCAAAGTAGAGCTAACATAATAGATCACACGCAACATCTTGTCAACATGTTGACCCAAAACAGCACCTATAGCAGAGTTAGATGCATCACACATGATTTCGAAAGAAACAGACCAATCGGGACCAACAATAACAGGTGCACTACATAATTTCTCTTTTAATATAGTAAATGCAGAAAGATAGTCAGCATCAAAATTAAATGGAGTATCCTGAGTAAGTAAACGACAAAGAGGTTGGAAAATCTTAGAGAAGTCCTTAATGAATCTACGATAAAAACCAGCATGACCTAAGAAACTTCTAATTCCCTTAACATCAATCGGTGGAGGTAATTTTTCAATCACCTCTACTTTTAGCCTTATCAACCTCAATACCCTTACTCGACACAACATGCCCTAGAACAATACCATTACGTACCATAAAATGACTCTTCTCCCAACTCAAAGTAAGACAAGTCTCAACATAACGATCAAGCACACGATCAATTTTAGCAAGACAATCATCAAAGGAAGAGTCAAAAACAGAAAAATCATCCATAAAGACCTCTACAAAGTCACTAATCATGTCGGAGAAAATAGACATCATACACCGCTGAAACGTACCTGGCGCATTGCAAAGTCCAAACGGCATCCTCCGAAACGTATATGTCCCGAAGGGGCTGGTGAAAGCATACGTCATTACCAACAAGTTTATCTAACATTTGATCAATGAAAGGTAAAGGAAAGTGATCATTTTTTGTAGCCGCATTGAGCTTCCGGTAATCGATGCACATCCTCCATCCGGTAACGGGTTTGGTAGGGAAAAACTCTTTCTTCTCATTCATCGTCACCGTGATCCCACCCTTTTTGGGTACTATGTGGACTAGACTCACCCACTCACTATTAGTGATCGGATAGATGATCCCTTTGGCAAGAAGCTTGAAGATCTCTTTCTTCACAACCTCCATGAGAATTGGGTTAAGCCATCTCTGCTCATCCCTTTTCGGGAGTGCATCATCGGTGAGCTGGATCTTGTGCATGCACATAGCCGGGTTGATACCCCGTATATCCGCTAGACTCCATCCGAAGGCGAGCTTGTGCTTTTTCAGCACAACTACCAACTGAGTCTGCTGGCTATCAGTAAGATGAGCTGAGATAATCACCGGCTTTTGCTCTTTCTCCTCAAGAAACACGTATTTCAGATTTGCTGGGAGCTCCTTCAACTCCAATTTCTCATGTGCGGGTGGATTAGTCAGCTGCATTGGAGATGGCTTCGCGAACTGGGCCTCCAATCGGAGTCTCTCCTCCATGTCAGCCGATCCCTCGAAGACCTCCTCCAAACTGTAATCCTACACAAAAGACAACTCGGCCAAAGCATCAATCGAATCAACGAAATAACAATCCTCGATAGAACTCACAGAAGGCATAGTTTTGTGTTGATGCACGGAAAAAGAAACTTTCTCTCCTAACACTGACATTTGAATAATGTCATTCTTAACATCAATGAAAGTATTAGTAGTCGCCATAAATGGTCGACCTAGTAGCAAAGTATGATCACGTCCGTTTTCATGCACATCACCTATCTCTAACACAACAAAATCCATAGGCACAATCAAACCAGCAACACTCACAAGAATATTCTCAATAATACCTCTAGGATATCTAACAGAACGATCAGCTAACTGTAAACTCATGCGTGTAGGTTTTAATTCACCTAACTCTAATTTCTTAAAAATTGAGTAAGGCATAAGATTAATACATGCACCTAAATCAAGCATGCCTGTTACAGTTTTACCATTCCCAAGAGCTATAGTGATAACGAAACTACCTGGATCTCGCAGTTTCTGAGGAAGAGGTTGCTGCATGACTGGCTCCTCGGACACCATGACAGACTCGTCATCTGCAAATCTCCTCTTCTTGGAGGCTAGCTCCTTGAAGAATTTTAGGTACGCCGGTACATTGCGGATCACGTCCAGAAGCGGCAGATTAACATGTACTTGAGACAACATCTTATAAAATTCCACGAACTGCTTCTCAAGCTTCTTGTTTTTCAGCCTGCTTGGAAAGGGAATATGCGGCTTGTACGGATTCTCCGTTTTGTGCAACTGAATGGCTGGCTGCTCCGGCTCCTTCCCTTTCTCAGCATCCTCCACCTCTTTAGTTGGCTCATCCTCTGGCATAGCCACCTTGTTATCTACTTGCTTGCCACTACGAAGAACAGTAATGGCATGTATCTGCTACGCTGAGTGCCCCTACCCGGGTATCTTTCCGATCTGCTGCTGGTGCTGCATCTGATTAACAGCTCCTGAGATTTGCCCGACTGGAATCACGAGGCGTTTGATAGTAGCCTCTTGAACCTCTCGAGTCAGTTTGCTCTTCTGCATGAAAGCTGCAAGACTGTCCTCAAGAGATGATTTAGGTTGAGCCGGTCATGGTGTAGATGGGAACTGTGGCTGGAACTGAGATCCCGGCTGCTGAAACTGAGGCAGCGGTGGCTGGGGTAGCTGCTGATAATGAGGTAGCGGCTGCTGATATGGTGGAGGAGGTGGATAGTACCCTGACTGAGGTGGGTAATAAGGCTGCTGCTATGGATAATACCTATGCTGAGGTGGGTAATACTGCTGCGGAGGTGCTCGGCGAGCAGGGAAATTTGAGTTTTGCCCTTGGTTCGGCCCCTTCCATGTAGAACTATTCTGAACTCTCCATCTCGAAGTCTGCTGGACTGGATGTTGCTCGAATGGCGGGCGTGGCGGGAAGCCTTGTGCAACATAGACTTTCACCTCTCCTTCATAAGTCATCTCCGCCATCCTGGTGCACTGATCCTCATTATGAGTGAGATCACCGCAAATCGGGCACGGCTCGGGTGTGGGCTCGTTCTTCGTCACTGCAGGAGGCTTACTCATCTTCAACTCTTGGAGCTCTCGCATCATATCGGCCATCTATTTCTTGAGGTCTAGGCTCACTTCAATCTCTCGGACTTCCACTCTCTTGGATCGAGAGATTTTCTGCTATGAATTAGTGGCTAGAGTCTCAAAAATCTCTATTGCCTCGTCAGCCGTCTTCTCAGATATATTTCCCCCAGCGACTGTATCCACCATGAAATGATAAGTGTACCGCAACCCAATATAGAAAATCTGCCAAATGAGTTTTGGCACAATTTGATGGTGCGGGCACTGCTGCTGGAGCTCTTTGAACCTGTCTAGGGCCTCGTGAAAAGGCTCGTCAGGCTCCTGAGCAAACTGCATGATCTGAAGTCGGATCTACTGCGTCTTATGGTTCGGATAGTACTTGAACAAGAATGTAGTACTCACCGCCTTCCAATTGGGTAACGATCTTGCTGGAAGGGAGAGATACCACGACTTCGCCCTATCCTTGAGTGAATAGGGAAAGCACTTCCTGAACAGCTCATCCTTGGTGATAATTTGGAGTGGAATAGACTGGACAGCTGTGCTGAATTCCCTGATGAATATGAGTGCGTCTTCATTAGGCAGCCTGTAGAACGATGGAAGTTGATGTGGTTATGCTTCAGATCATAATTCCTCCCTGCAACAGAGAGTACGATAGCGGATGCGGTAATGCCATATGTTGTCCTGGCAAAGTCTCCGAGCTTCCTAGGGGCTTCGTCTTCCTCGACCATTATTACTAGTTTTTCTTCGAATAATGAGGCGAGGTTGACAACGTCCCTAAATCGCTCCTTAACCACGACTTCTCTTCTATTGATATTGTCAACGTAAGGCACCAACTCTTGTCTCAAGCTTCAGCGATCTAGCATACACAAACTAAAATAAGATCAAACGCATCTTGCGGGAGCAAAGGAATAAACAAACAAAACTAAAAGAAAAATAAATAAAATAAAAATAAAAAGCAACGCAAATAAATTCCTAAAGCCTTCTCCGGCAACGGCGCCAAAATTTGTTTCAACTTATTTTATTAAGTTACTCGCAATAGGACGAGATCATTATAGATTAATAAGTTGACCCTAGTCGTATTCTCAAGGAAGGGTAAACAGGGTTTTATCTATATTGCAAAACAGAAAGCAATTAAAAGAAGGGGTTTTGATATTTTAATTAATCTAATTAATCTACCTAAGCGAATGAATTTAAAGAATTTAAAATACGAATTACCTAGGTGAAAATTAATAAAGCGATTAAATCCTAAATCTAAGAACGAAGAATTAAAGGAACTTAATTTAAACATGCCTTGAATTGATTAATTAACATGATTGAGAAGTTTGTATTAATGAACTGTGAATTAATCAAGAAAAGAGCAGGAAGAAAAGAGATCAATAAGCAATAAAGAAAGCAGTAGAAGAACTCACGAATTGAAAGGAAAAATAATGCATTAAGAACTCCGGGTTTGAATCACGAACGAATCCATAATGAATTTGAAAAAACGAACAATTGAATAGAAAATATAATCTATGGTGTTTTCTCTCGTGGTCTAAACCCTAGATTTAAAAGTAAAAACGTGAAGCAGAAGACAACCCCGTCTGAAATCGCACGTGGAGGTTTAAATAGGGTAGAAAAATTTCGCCTGGGAAGCGACCGCTAGGGGGTAGCGTTCGCTACCCCCATGTTCTGTCTGTTTCAGCACTGGAGAAGGGTAGTGAGCGCTAGGGGGTAGCGCTCCCTACCCCAAGGTTTTGTTCCTTCCACCGTGCAAGGGAGCTAGCGGCCGCTAGGGGGTACCGGTCGCTAGCCCCTTGTTCTGCCTTAGATCAGGTTCAGGACCTAGCGAGCGCTAGGGGTTAGCGCCCGCTAGGTCAACTCTCGGCCAGGATGTCAATTTTCCACCTCTTGATCGTCTTTTAGTCTCGTTTCTCTTGTCGAGCCTCGTAAATTATTTTTGTCGATTTTCACCTACAATGTAGCATAAAGAAGATCAAAGCATCAACTCGAACAACAAAAATGAGCATTACAAGACCAAAATCACAATAGAAACGAGATCAAAAACGTATAAAATACCTACCACCATTCATACCACATATCAAGGCTTAACATGCTAATAAATGACTATAATCAAATATGCATGCAATCAAACAAACTAAATAATGAACAAACAATCAAGACAAGGAGGCATAAACAAAATAAAAAGACACAAGCAAGTCCACCCCACACACTTAAATCTTACTACGCCCTTGTAGTAAGCTAAGGAAAAAGTATAGAAGACTTCCCTAATGAAGGCGAGAAATAAAAAGGCAAGACTTAATATGCCAGATCCCGGTTATTGCTAGTAGTCGGATGGTGAAGAATGAAGAAGCCGAACTCTGCACTCACCTGAAATTTAAGACACGAAAATATGCTATTTATTTATTCAAAAAGGAAAAGAAAAGCAAAAAGAAATAGGAAATAAATAAAGAACTGGAAAAAAACAAAATCTGCTCATTTAATGTCTCGAGCTCGAAAAAAGTATCTCCTCATCAAAGTCACTTGGGCTGACTAGGAAGCTTATCCTTCCTGTTCAACTGCACGAGCTTCTGAAGTCGAATACCTGCACAAAAACAAACGACAAAAACCAAAACATAATATCTGCTAAAAAGAAAATAATAAAGAAAACACTAAACAAATAAATAATAATGAATGAACGAAACGACACTGAAAACAATGAACATGAAAATAGAAAATAACGAAAATAAATCACACTCAAAATAAAAAATGCCTAAAGCTTTCCCCAACAACGGTGCCACATTTGTTTGACCTAAAATGTGTACTCTAGGTTCTCACAAATATACAAGGTCAATTGCACGTTGCAAGTTAACCCCGGTTGAATATCAATGGAAAGCTTAGCATGTCGATTCTAATCATAAGTGTGATAAAAACAAATAAATAGAAATCTTAAACACTCTAATCAATAACAAGCATGAGAAAATAAGAAATAAATAAATAAAATAATTAAAAGGTGGGATTCTGGATTCAAGGGTCTAGAGTTGATAAATTCTAAAATCAATTTAATCATGCTCCTAAATTCATGTCATTGTTCATTCATTAAGGGCTTCATAATAGTTAGACTAATTAATTAATTATGTATTCTTAATTAGACAGTAATCACGACTCACATATTAGATTACCCTAAGAGGAATTTCTCAATTAAGAACAACAATTCGCATTTAATCATTGATTTCCTATAGTTGCTTAATTATTAACTTACATATTCGAATCACACAATAGGAAAATCATAAATCAATAATAATATTAATTCCTACATCTCTGATTTGGAATTATTAATGATTTAACCCTAGTTCTCTATTGGAATTATCTCTCAATCTCAACCAATAAATAAATAATCAAATACAGTGGCCAATCGTCTCAATTAATATACACAAGTCAAATCACAAAGCATGAATCAAGAACAATCAATAAATAATTAAAGAAATTCATAAACTTAGGTAGAGAAAAACGAATCAATCCATTCAATATTCAAAAATAAGAGACGCTAAGAATAAATCTTGGATTGAGCGTTGATCTCACCCTCAATCCTTCGTCCCGATGTGAAATTACAAAGAAATCAAAGTGCAAAAGTGTATTTAGGGTTCTATAGATGAAAAGGGAAAAAAGAATGATGAAATACGTCCAAAAATGAGGTTTAAATAACCCAAAACGCAACCTATAATCGCGCCCAGCGGCCGCTGGGGTAGAGGTTCTGACTTGGCCAAGGGATGCACCCAGTCAGCGCTGGGATCCAGCAGCCGCTGGACCCTAACCGCGGTCTCCTGCACGCAGCGATTGTTTTTCGGCCTGTTCTCTCTCGTTTGAACTCCGATTTTGGATCCGTTTGTGGCTCCGGACTCCTATCGAGATGAACTTTAATCCTATGCTATCCAAGTTTCATCGTTATAACTCCATTTCTCATCAATTTACACCCCAAACAACCTACAAACAATTACGGAAACCGGGCATAAATACGAACCACAATATATATAAAATGAACCCTAAACTATGAAACGATACTTGAAAAGTCATGTAAAAATACGAAAAAAACACTCCAAACAAACAACTCAGTATTCAGTATCTTGAGATATTTTGTTCATTAACTTTAGTATTTTGTATCGGTTACCTTGTATCGAGTTTCATGGTATGAACCTCTTATTGAAGTATTATTCTGTCATTAGATATATTGTTATCCACATTTCTTTCCCCATTTCTTTATTCCCTCCCCTTGTCATGGTTTTCCCCAACTTTGCTATCCTTAGTAAAAGTGGATCGTGACATAGGGTGTTGTGGGTAAAGGCTGAGAGAGATGTTGTTCTGTGTGAGAATTTTGGGAGATAGGAGAAAATCGAAAAAGTGGGAACGAGAAAGGAGGTGACGACTACAGAAGTAGGGAGTGTGGAGTTACAATTGCAATGATGTTGTAGTTAATTAAGTTAGTTGGACCAAATTAAGATAGATTAACCAAATTAGTATTATGGGCTGGTTTAGGGTATATTTCAATAGTTGGGCCTTGAGTTAATTTAATGGGCTCAATTAATTTTTAAAATTTTCAATGGGCTAAGTAATTAAATTCAATTGGGCCTAGACATTTAGGGGGTGTTTGGTTGAGCTTATAAGCTCCTTAAAACAACTTATAAGTTGTTTAGTAGTTTATAAGTTCTTTCAAAGTATTTGACAAATTAAGCTATTTGAGAGCTTATAAGTTGTAAAAATAAGCTCTTGGAGCTTATAAGCTGTTCAAAATATAAGTAGCTATACCCCAACTTATTTCTCCATGAACTTATAAGCTGCAACAAAATTACATAAATAACATTTTATATCACTTTGTAAGAGCTTATAAGCTCCAATAACTTATAAACTCTTTAAAATAAGCTTAACCAAACACCCTCTTAATTAGTTGGACAATGTTTAATAGTAGATTAAATAATATTATAAGTTAAATCTATATATTATAATTTTCTTTATTAAATAATTTGGAGATGTTCATGCACTTCTTCAATTCTCTCAAATTTAAATCTTCTTCTTACTAAATTATTTTAATTTTAAAATCTCAAAAATCATTATTAAATCTACAAATTAAGTCTCCACCCAAATAAACTCCAAAAATCTATATATTTTAATAATTGTTACTAATCCATTTATAGTAAAAAAAAAAAATTTACATTTTTAAATACAATTTCTATTTATAGAATTTAATTATCAATTCAAACGAAATAATCATTTACTATTTTAATAATTTTAAAATATTAGTAAAATTATAGATTAGCATATAGATTTTTTGTCTATATAAACTACGTATAAAAGAATCACTACTCACTTCATTTTGCACATTTTATCTTATTTTGAACAATAAACTATGAGCTATATCAAAGATGAGTTGAAGATTTTTTTGATTATTCATTAAGAAAACAGTAACACTTGACACAATTCTCCAAACTGAAGATCAATTAAGAGGGTGTTTGACTAAGCTTATTTTAAAGAGCTTATGTAACGTCCCGATAGAAGGGGGCTACGCGGAATTTGAGATTAAATGAAATAAAAATTGAAATATATTGTTAATAGGATAAATAATAATATATGAATTGAAGAAAAAGGGTAAACTTCAGGAATTTTGACACTCTAGATACGACACGAGTCCAATGTATGGGGACATTGAACCGTATACAATCATGTAAATGAGGTGGAAAGTTGAAAGTAGTATCGTATTGACGATCAACATGATGCGGTCATGAATTTGGATAAAGAGGCTTATCAACATGATGAAACAAACTAGTTGCGAAATAAGTAACAATATGACATCAATCTCACCAAGTTAATCGACATTTATGAATAAAACTCTTGATGAGGCCCACCTCGTCGTCAGCTCATCACCATCCTCCTAAAACCTGTAAAAACATTTGAAATATATTTGGGCTGAGTACTAGTGTACTCAGTGTGAGTCGTTGCTCGACTTTTTCAGTGAAAAACAATATAAATCTTTGTTTAAAGAATATTACATGCCCAACCATATGATGCATGGCGTTTTAAAATGAAAGCCCACCATACACATATGATACATTTTATTATCATATCGAGCTCGTCATCATTCTTTGCCCATACACATTGTTCCTCATTGTGACTAGACGGGAAAAACCGAAGTCTTCCGCGAATAATCCTCTTTCGCCAAGACCAGGGAACCTGACCAAGTTCACTCGATCCGGACTTTCCGTGTACACTACCTTGGCCGGATTCGACTCAAGGCACAATTGTTAAATTACATCATTAGCAGCGCCAATCAACGGGAACGGTAACACCGATTCGTCACATATATGATACACTTGAGCATAATTAAAATATTTGGCATGTAAATTCAAATTTTTATAAAAAGCAGTTCGAGCTTATTAACTCAAAACACCGTACTATAAATAGACCCACACCTGTCACCGATGTATGGAGATCACATTCCATTATATATGATAGATGATATTCCTCGGTAAGACCCTACAAGATGAATCTCATGGTTGAGTACAAATCAAAAGTTGTTATCCCCTTCTCCAACCTTAAGCACTTCTAGTGTTTCGTAAACTTAATGTCTAACCATTCTATCATCTACCTATTAATTATCCGGTGATAATCATTTACAAAACTTGTCTGCCAACTTAAAATGTTAATCACACAAGTTATCTCTATATCTTATTCCTACTCCCGAATTTTTGACAAAAACCAAGTGCTAATAACATTTCTCATGTTTATATATATATATATATATAAGTTATGCAAATAATTATATAACTATATTTTTCATAAATTTTGAAAGTAATGCTCGTGATATGCATGATGCTCGTGGTCATATAAATCATGTAAACATATAATCAAGTTTAATGTCATTCATAAACTTAAGTACGTATGAATCTATAACTTAATTTCAAATGCTTTAAGGGATAACTCCTAACAATTTCCATAAATACAACTCATAAAATGAAATTATATCTAATAGTTATACAAAGAATTTATGTCACATATATCATATACACATAAAATCTCACAATATGTTGCAAAAGAAACACATAACATAATTTAGGTAAAGAAAGTATAATACTCTTATGAACAAGTTTAGACCATATTATTCATATAAATCAGTAGATTTTGAAAGGTCATAACTATCGACTCACATGTAACTAGAGCCTCTAATGTATCAATATAGAAAACTACTAAAGTCTTATTTCATTTAAAAAAAACTAGAGTAAAAAATATTAAGTGATGCAGAAGTTATTCAAGGTATACTAAGGTCTGCCCAAAACAGTCATCTTACGAGCTGTCATTTTGTAAAATCCTTTAAAAATATTTATACTTGTTTGAAAGTGTTGAAAACTTATAGATATTGTACATATAGTAAAGGAGGTTATGTAAAAATTTCAACCAAAGAAGATTAATAAAATGCCATGAACGGAGACAATTAGTTCAGCTATGTGAGAAAAACATTTCAGAATCATGCAACGTTTTTAGGGGATTTATTAAAAATATCAAACAAACTTAGTTTTCCCTAAAACTTTGTATGATTATTACTCTATACATATCCAATATTCCCATAAAATTTGAAACATAAATTACACCTTCTAAAACCACATGAACTGAGGATACAAAGTGTCACCATTTACAAATATTTTTACTTCAAACAGTCATCTTTAAGTATTTTTCAAAACTCACAAACATTATATGAATGTATTAATGTTAACAGTATTAATATTCACATAGTTTCCACATAAAAATTTTCATCATAAAAGGATAAGTAAATCATGTCAAAACAAGCTGCATAAGTTATTTAAAAACAAGGGCACATGCTATATTTTTAGATTTTCATAGTTGAGAGAGGTATTTCACGTATTTTTTTAAAATACCAAAAGAACTTAGATTAAGTTAAAATTTTGTATACATACAGTTCACATAGAAATATTTTCATATAAAAATTTGCAAAAGAAATGGAGAAGTATAACAATACGAAACATGCAGAGACTTATATCGAAAAATTGTCGGCAGATTCTCAATTTCTACTTCTTCTCTTTCGTGTTTCTCCTCATAAAACCTTAAATATTTGAACTTTATTATAGAGAAATGTCTAGAAAACATATATAATTCATCCTATTCCAAGGGGGAAAAGGTATATGGGTTTTATAGCTCAATCTCAAGAATACAAGTTGGTAGGCAAAGTATACCTCAAGTTACACTACTCTCCTTCTTTAGCTTGGATTAATGGATGATGGAGGACACTTCCTCTTCCTATCTCAGCAGTTTGGATAGGGAGATGAAGCTTTTAGGTGTGGGGTAGAAGGATGGAGGTATAGTTTGGTGCTTGGTGAAAGTGATGGTTGGGTAGAAGGTGATAGTTTGGTTTAAGCTTTAGCTTTGAGCTTCAATGGTGAGATAATGGATGGAAGTTGCAGCGAGAGTGGGGAAGAGAAAGAAGTGAGAATGCAAAATAGTTAGATGATGGTGTTTGTGGAGAGGGAAGGTGACGTTTGGTAGGGGAAGATGGATTATTTTATTTTTCCAACAAATCTCTCTCCAATTCTAATGATTAAATATAGATGTAGGAATTAGTAGTATCTTTTGTCTATATTTTGTATGTGTATTGTCATTTCAATTTTCCTTGAAACTATTCTACAACCCAAATCTTTGTATATATTCTACTCCATATATACTCTATATATATAGACACACACTCATGCATACTCACCACATTCACTTACACACATATATATATACCTATATATATATATACCTATATATATACATACATATAACACTTATGCATGCAAGTCAACTATATATATATGTTCATATATAGTATTGATTCATAAAATGACAAATTTATAATCAAATTTCCTAAACATTACAAGTTGAAATAAAATGGCATGATAATTCTGAAGGGTTGTATACTGAAAGCAAGACTTTATGCTTGTATACATGGATTCCTTAGTTCACTGCGTTTCTTCTATCTGAAATGATGTTATTGCAGAATCCAATTAAAAGTCCATTTTAACTCATACTATAGATTATATGGTGTGTTGTAGATCACAGAAGATCATATAATTGAAAAAAGTTGAGATATAAATTGAGTTCACAATCGAGGCAACTATGGGCGAGTTGTTGGTTTAGATTGTAGCATAAATGGATAAATAGTTTATCTTGACTATTTATTTATGCTAGTACCTTCGTGTATTGAACAGGATCACAGTGAGATGTATTCTTATATTCTGACTAATTAAGAATCAAGATCTCGGTGACTTAAATAGTCTTAACCTTAATTGAATTAATCGGTGTGAATAATTAATTGACTATTGCTTTGATTTATCAAGGGTGAGAGTTCTATTGAAGCTCAATATACTCGATATTTTGGGTGATAGCAATTATTATTTGACATGCGATTACATTGCAATAAGGATCCATGTCCTGCTGATAACAGGATGATAATATCCTCTCGAGGAACTTAATAAGTTTATCGTATTAAACCCTGCAGGTGGAATTAGTTCCGATACGATAATAAGTTTAAGTGGTAGCACTCGAGGTGTCATTTATTATTGAATGACTAATTAATTAATTAATTGATCGTCAGAGGGATTAATTAATTAATGGGTATTAGATATCTTAAACACGGAGATTAATTAAGTCTAATGCTAGCCCAGACTCACCTAAAGAATAAAGAGGTAATTCAGTATTAATTTTCTAGTGGAAATAAATTAATACTGGTGTCTCGATTTATATTCTGGGCTGAATAAGAAAATCGAACACCGGGAGGCCCAACTTTATTCGAGCTAGTAGATCCCCGCTTGGCCCAATAAAGGCCTAAGCTCTATCTTTGTTTTCGGCCCTTTTCTCTATCTCTCACTAATGGGCCCTTGTGTGATTTAATTAGGATGATGGGCTTATTATTAATACCTAGTATTAATACTAGCTTAAGCCCTAACCCTAAACCTAATTATTCACTCACGCAAGAAAGGAGGGCACGAAATCTGTGAGAGGGAAAAGAGAGAGGGAGACGTCGACAATCAAAAAGGAGAGGAAGCTTGAGGATCGTTGCCACCCAACGTCAAGCTTCGCCGTGGGAACAAGTCGGAAGATCACTCTGGAGTCTCTCGTCGCCGGATTTGCTAGTAAGATTCTAATCTACATGCAATAGGCACAACGATTTTTGCATGCGTTCGTTTGGTATCTAGAATTGGTCACGGGCATATGGACCATACGAAATATTATGGTTCCTACAAATTCCACATGAATAAAATTAAGAACACAATTATTTAATAGAATAAAATCATGCAAATTTTCAAACTTTATGAATGCTAATGCAATGCAATTAAATATTTATTGAAATGACGTATAAAAGTTTTAAACGTGAAGTTAAGCAATAATATATATATATATATATATATAAAATAAGAATTTCCGCGAGAGGAATTTATAACTAAATATCTTAAGCTCGATAATTAGGGATTTTTTTTTCGGGTTTTTCCGGGAGATTATAAGCTCTTACAATAGCTTATAAGATATCATACCTTAAGAGCTTATAAGTTGTTAAGGTATTTGGATAAATGAGTTTATAATCTCTTTTAAAAAACTTATAAAATAATAAAGTGTTTAGCATTTTAATATCTTCATATGTGATTTTGTTGGGGGTAAATATGATAATAATAAAATATTGTAGGGTTTATTTATGTAATTTTCTTATAGCTTATAAGTTCATGGAGAAATAAGTTGGGGTGGAGCTACTTAGTTTTTGAACAACTTATAAGTTCGAAGAGCTTATATTTACAACTTGTAAACTCTTAGGCTCCGTTTGGTACGCAGGTTGAAGCAGGTTAGGCAGAAATCATCCTGCTTCAACCTGCGTTTGGTAGCATTTTAAGTAAACCAAGCGGCCCGATATTAAATCACGGCCCGTCCTTAATTCTACTATTACAGCAGGTTGTGTAACCCACCAAATAGGTGATATTATTTTAAACCATCTGGAACAGTGTCATTGTCAGCGATCTCTGAGTGTCAGCGATCTCTGAGTGTGCGTTATTTTGTTCGTAAAATGAACAATTATATGTTGAAACACATTGTCAGCGAACTCCGAGTGTCAGAGACCGCTGACACCAGTGGCATTTCGGTAATTTTTAACTAGTTTTTATCTTGTCTACCAAATGGACCAACATATTATAATTAACCCCTCATATCCTAACCCACCACATTATTTTAAACCTATCCACCCATATCCTAACTTGGCTACCAAATGGACCCTTAAGGAACTTAATTTGTCAAACACTTTCAAAAAGATTATAAGCTCCTAAATAACTTATAAGTTCAACCAAACACCCTATAAGTGATTTGCACTAGTGATTTATTATATTATTGATTTGAGAAGGTAATTGTATGATCAAGACAATTTGTCATATATTTGTTGTTGCAATCACTTGCACATTTTAGTGGCATTGATTCAATGTTACAGGTATATAGAAAAGATATTAAAATATGTGATTAGCACAATAGAATGTCAAGATTGGAATCAAAAGATATGCAATTTATGATCAAAATATGTGTTAGGTAGGAATCAAAACATGTGTTATCAAAAATGAATATGTTTATAAAAAAAATATAGGATTCGATAACATATGTTATACAAAACGTTCTTATCAAAACGAAAATGATCTGATAACATATGACACCTATCAAACAACACAAAATACAAACTATGGCATAAAAACGAACAAAACGAACCAAAAAGCATCTAAAAATAAATGCAACACAACATGACATAAAGAGTAAATTATGACTAAAAATACACTAAACACGAGTATTTGCCGGCAAATGCAGTGAGGATTGTGTCACAAATAATAAGACAAATCAGTGTAACAATCTGGAAGAGAAAGCAAATATTTCAAACTTAGTTGCTAAACCATAAATCTTAAACAGAAGAACTACTAAGTCAAGAGTAATAGAAAGTCAATTATGGTAAAAAATTGGGTCATGACTTTATACCCGTTTCGAAATTTGCAAATTTTATGATTTTGGTCTTGTTAGGAACTTTAAGAATCGTAAATCCAAAACTCAAGTCCCTATCTCAAATTCAAACCCTAAAGTCAATGAATCAAAAGGACGAAACTCAATCTTCGGTTCTACTATTATTTTAGGTTAACTATGTTGCAATCCAAGACCCAAAACCACAAAATTTTGCATAAATCAATTACTATGAATTATCAGCAAAACTTAATAGTTACCAACACATGACGAGACAAGGTGCAACTCATATCAAACTCATCACAACTCTAATGTTCTGTACTTATTTTCAGTGTTACCTTTATCGAATTTATTAGGTGAGATACTTCTTGTGAGTATGAGATTTATTTTATCTATTTGGAATGAAATATCATTATACTATTTCATAGATTATTCTCGTCTCTTACTCAACTAGTATTCGAATACTTAGTAATTTCTATAAATATTCCCGTAAAATTTTAAATCAATATGATTTATTAAGTCCTTAATATTTTCATTTATTTTACCCTATTAATTTAGTAATGGTAATATAATTATCCAAGATACTTCACTAGAACTATTAATCTTGAATTATAATTATTTAATTAATCTTATGGGTTAGTATTAATTTTATAATCTTTTTTTAAGATTGAACCTTATACTCCACTATTAAATTACAAATGAATTAGTATTTTCCAAACCCAATCTATTTAATTAAATCTCAGACTCAATACTATAAATTTTCAGTCCATAAAGATTAATCTTATAGACACGGATTATTAATTTATAATAGGCCATCCTGATTCCTGACTTATTAAAATGAAGCCCATTCTTAAGATTTTATTTGGCCCAATCTAAAAATATAACTGGCTCACCCTGAAGAAACCTATCCGGCCCATACTGATTAATTCAATTTTAAACTATCAAACCCCAAATTTTCTCCACTCAGCCGATCACAACCTTAATTCCCTTTCTTCAATTCACTTTCTCTCTGCACAGCACGCATTAAGAAAATCGAGTCGCGCCGTCGTTTCTTCCCCTGAGGTAGGTCATACTCCCCTTTCACTCCATCTCTTCTGACTTTTCATCTCTCTTTCTCGCCTGAAATATCTCTCTCGTTTTTCTGCCAGAATTTCTCTCGGTCTCTCTCTGCTCTCTCTTGTTTCACTCGACTGAACGGCGCAAAGTTCGCTGCCGTGATACTGCAGCCTTCTCCGGCGGTCATCCCTCCTCAGGTAACACTTCTCCTTTCTTTATATCTCTTATTGGATTTCTAGTTTTTATATTATTTATTTTCTGAAATTTCTCACAATCCTCTCAATCTCTAATTCTGATTGTTTTACGCTCGGATTTGGAAGAGTTCATAGCTGGATATATATACCTCTACATTTTTTTTTATTATATTCATGTAAAATGTTATTCACGAATCTATAATGCTTTGCATGTTCTTATTTGTGCATGTTGACTGAATGAATTGGGATAGGATATCATTTAATATAAATTCTCAGTCTTGTTTATTGCTTTGAAAATGTTCCATTCTGAAAGGGTTTATATTTATCTACAACTCTCTTAGTTGGACTCTTAAATTTCTGCATTTTAAAGAATAAGTATATTTTGGTTGTGGCTTCTAGTATTAATCTTTCTCTTTATGTTTCTGATTGATCTTTGGCTGAGAGTGACTCTAGTACTAATCTTTCTTTGGAGCTTATCTTATCTGGTTGTGGTTTTCTGATTGTGATTTTCCTTTTTGCATTTTGATTTTCTTGCATATGCCTAATTTATTTTTTAGATCTTCAGTATTGTTTGTTGATGGTGTCTTTAGGTAATTTATTTTTGAAGCATGTCTATGTTCTGTTTGTTTACTGAAAATTCTTAATTTCAGTTTCAAGTCTGTCTTTGGGGTCGTGTGTTGGGTTCTGAACCTGGATGGCATATAAGCCTAAAATCGGTCTTCAGCTTTGCATATTTCAATCTATAACTATGTCTATGCTCTGTTTAAGAGTATGATTTGGTTTTCTAAACTCAATCTGAACTTATAATCTTAAGTTCAATATTCTGACAAAGTTAAGTGCCATTATTATTTCTAGACTTATGTTCCAATATTCTAAGTCTTTATATTTAAGAAGTAAAAGAAAGGGGACTGAGAATTCTGAGAATAAAATAAGCTCTATTGCTAACTTTAAAATATAAATATAAACTGAACTTTATAAGAGGTATCTATTGCCTTAACAATTGGAATTTCAGCTGTCATTTCTTAAGATATGGAGGACAGGAGTCTATATTATGCGACTAGGTTTTTGCTAAGAGAAGAAGAATATTGAATGGAGTTCTGAAATTCTAGAGTTTTTGTAAGTGTGATTTTGAATGTTTTGAACCAAGACTAGAATAATGAAAAAACAAAGATTGAAAGTTTGAGATCTGTATACCTTAAGATTGTTTTTCACTTCTGCTTGGGATAGCTTGAGAACTTATACTTTGAAGAACTTTGTTAGAGATTCTCCGTGTATTTTCTCTCAGATTTTGGGTGTGAGTGGAGACTCATTTTGCTAAGTTTTTGAGAGTAAAATCTGATAGCAAACCTATGTGTTAAATAGAGTTATTCTAAGAGATTTAGGTATACGTATAATATTATGTATGGTTGGAAGTGTACTTGAGTAATTTACTTTAAATCTTTGAAAATCTTACGGCCTCTTCCTACAGGACCTAGCTTAGTCTATTACTTAAATATGTTGCTGCTATCTTGACTGTGCATCCTCTGCATTTCTCGACTTTTGGGCATACCTAATAATGGTTATTCTATATGTGCCAATAAGGTGGAAAGAGTGCAGCTGTTTGCTTCTGTTTCTCACCATCAAGAAGCCATCAAATCTCTTTTTTTGCTTTATTTTCTTTTTAAAAATCCGATTTCTCAAATCTTAGTATATGTAATTGCAAATCTGCCTAACATATTGTTATTTATTTTCACTTCCATACTTTCATTCTCGACTGCATTGTTATATATTGTTACTTCCATACTTTCATTCTCTGACTGTAGTGAAATTTATTGGTTTTAGTCATTTCTTTAATTACTTATATTATGTAATTAATTAGCTTTTATTAATATTAATCTGATTGTATTTTAGCAACTTTGCATACCATATTGATAACTCTCTACGCATTATATTTTATAAAGTCTGCATAACTAATACTCCCTCCGTCCCACTAAACATGACACACTTTCCTTATTAGGACGTCCCACTAAGCTTGACACATTCCATAAATAGTAAAAGTTATCTCTTCAAAAAGATGTGGACCCTACCACCTTTATCACTCTTACACACTACTTTATACACTCTCCTTAATAACCGTGCGGGAAAAAAAGGTGTCATGCTTAGTGGGACGGAGGGAGTACTATATATATATAAGTTTTGTTAATTATTTATTTACTTATGTAAATAAATTATACATTTACTATACATCTTGTTTTATCACTGCAAGATAATATACCATTCTTCCTAGCATTATAGTATTTAATATACTACTAATTAATTATAACAAACTTTTATAAAGTATAAAATTATGATCTCTTTAAGGTATAATAACTCTTCAAACATTAGTCTTTACTTTGCATAAGTTAACTCAGCAATTGGTTATCCCATTGTCATTGAACTAAATCGTAATATCGAAATTAAACTTATTATCGATTATATATATTGGAATAATTGAATAACAACTTCTTGAATAACCTTGTAATTTCAAGAACGAGCTCACATGATACTTATCATGTCTTTTTAGTTTCTATGTTGGACGAACAAGAGCTCTTATTATCGATTAGCTAATTGATCTCACAGAACTTTCAACAAAATTTTCTTATTGTAGATTTTCGTTCCTTAATATCTACTAATGAAAGATTGAGGCATTACATAAACCCTCTTTCTCGACTGAACCTTTCCCTCTCGTTTTCCCAATTCTGCATGTCAATACCCAACCATCAGGTAAAACTGATGCTAAGTGTAAATCTGAAGTGTGAATGAGGAGGGTGCTTCACGTATAAGTAGTGAGAGCACGAATAAGAGCTACCATTATCGATTAACCACTCGCTCGTTCTAAATTAAAGACGGAATTTTACTTGAATGACATCTTTAGTACGTAGTAAGTATGCTAGCAAAAGAACGTCTTATTACAAAGACAAAAGGACATGATCAAATTCAAATATCATCAAAATATTTATGCGCAAGAATGCTTATTGGAGTTTTGGTTTGTGCATGATGCTATATGAGTTTATGTGCGTTGAAATATTTGTTGATTTGTGTGTTTTTCTGAGAAGCATGAATCAACATCCCTTTGATTCCACTCAGAATGCAAATGCGCCAAGGAAGGTATCAACGTTTATGTTATCGCATTGTTACTTTTTTATTAAATTGGTGTTGGTATTCAAAGTGCAAACATTAACTTTTATTCATTTTTAATTAATTGTTAGGTGAAGTTTAAGCCGAAAGCTCCTCCAAAAAGAGCATTAAAACCTGCCCTCCCTAAAGTGTAATCATCTTAATCTACGGTGTCTTGAATATTTGGATTGGTATGACTCGGTTTTGACTTATTTATATGATTTCTCCTTTTTCTTTCAGGGAAAAATATGAAGATGATGTCGATGAGGCCAAGGCAGAGCATCTTCTACGCCGCTTTAATGTAGTCTCAACTTTCACTAGTTATTTTTGATGAACTCTGTATATTGTAGATTACTTACAGTGCAAACTTTGTTTACACATGACTTGTGATGAATGATTTGTGTGCTGTAGGAAACTTCTTCAACAGTGAGGCACAAAACCGAAAGGAAAGGTGAGTGTCTCTTTATGTGTCATTGGTTGTGTTGTACGAATTGGAACACTGCACTGATGATTCAGAAGAGCAATCTATTCATTGTTAAAATCTTTTTGCCCTTTATCACCATTTTGATGGATCATTGATGGTCATATTTTTTTTCAATAAACGAATGGTTAGTGATTAATTTGTTTTTTGTATTCCAAATTTTTATCTCCAGTTGCGCCTACTCAAGTTGCATTTGGTTTTGGAGCATCATCCAAAACACACCTCAAGTCGTATGGTTCTGCAAAAGCAATCAAGAACGAGGGCTCGTTTTCTGATGCTGATGGCAAGTCATATTCAAACTTATATTTTGTTTGCAATGTCATAAATGTGGGTTATCATTTTTTGTAACAAAAATTTCTTGTAAGCAGGACTTGTAGGTCAGAATGTGAAAGAATACAAGGAACCTTGGGTAAGCAATATCCTATATTAAAAAAAAGACTTTTGTTGAGATTCAGAATTGATAATCTCATCTAGAGATATTCTTGAGCTTCTTTGAGCATCACTGCAGGATCATTACACAAATTATCCAGCATTGCTTCCCTGTAGAAGACCTCACGCAGGGAATCCAGGTATGGATAGTTACGCATTGTTTACATAGTTAACTACATTGTGATGAAAGTTATACATTCTTTATTTAGTTCAATCACTATATTAGTGTGTGGGTTACTTATGTATGGGGTTTTTAATTGTAGAACTTCTTGATAAAGAAGAATTTGGTGAAGATTGCCTTAGAAAAGAATATGAAGAACCTGTAGTAAATGTTGCTGAAGAACTTGGATTATTGGTTGGTATTATTTTAATTTTTAAAAACACACTCCTTATATGTTGATTTTGATATTGAATTGAAATATTTATGGCATTATTGACAGAATGAAGGTGAGAATGGTATGTTCTTCCTTCAATTGCCATCAATTCCGTCTGCGGTATCTGATTCGAAATCCCAAGATGACGATAAAAATGCGAAGGGTCCAAGCAAATCTCAGTTTTGTAATTTAGAGTCATTACCAAAAGGATTGATTGGAAAATTGCTCATTTATAAAAGTGGTGCAGTAAAGTTAAAGATCGGAGATGTATTATATCAAGTAAGTTCTTTATTGGTTATACTTGAATATGAAGCAAACAAAGTCTGCATGATTTTTTTTTATTATTTTTGTTCAAATTTTCATTATATGAGTAGCTGAAAAAACATAATCTGGGACGCTTATGCAGGTATTCGACGGTTTGAAGTGTACAATTGCTCAAGATTTGGTTGCCATTAATGCCGAGAAGAAACAATGTTGCAATTTTGGAGAAGTCAGCAAATGTGCAGCCGTGATACCGGATATCGACAGCATGCTAGAAGATATATCTGAGTTATGATTATTCATTTTGGTCACGATATATAATATTTTTTGATCTTTTACAGTTTTACTAGTTAGTTTTTTATAGAGAAAAAACTATAATATACATATATTTTGTTTTGAACTCTTAAGACTATCTTTATTAAGACTATCTTTATTAATGACCACTAAAAACTCCAAAACATCTGACTATTATAATATTTTATTATTTTTTTTTTATTTTAATTTCATTTAATCCAATCATCTTCATTTTTTTATAGTTTATCAATGATCATTTTAACTATGCAAACATAACATTTAACTTTTATTATACATATTATAGCTATTTTGTTTTAAATAATTAAAACAAAATATTATTATTGAAAAATATAAATAACACAAAGCGACATTTTTCATATAAAAATAGAAATTTGACAAAAAATACAACATAAATAAATTATGTTTCTAAATTACAACAATCCAAATACGAAATTGAAAATAAAATGTGGATGATTTTGTGATGAATGACTCATATAATAATTGAACTTTGAAAAGTTTCAATTTGAAATATTTTCAAGATTGAAATGATGATTTCCGAAAAAACCAAAATTATGAGAATTGAAGAAAAAATCATTTGCTTGACTCATAAAAAAAAATATAGAAAAAGATACAAGTAAAGTAAAGAAAAAATTTTCAACTGCAAAAAAATATATCAAGATTGGTCTCTATTTATAGAGAATGAAAAGATAAAAATTTTGATATATTTTTTAATATTTTAAAATACATTATATAAAAGTTATTTCAATTTTATTCACATATCAAATTAAAATTAAATCAACCAATAGAATGAAGATAAGTGTCTTCACCCTATTGGCACAAAGAAGAGGAAGGAGAGAGACCATAGAAGATCTTTTTTTTAACATGGTTGAACACATCTTTTGATTTTTTTTTATTCTATTTATTTGCCCGAAGTTCTACCTTCACCAAATTTTTCTACCGATAATCATGGTCTTAGTTAAATTAAAAGTAGTGGCATCTACTCAAAAGCTAGTTCAGTTTTAAAATGGTTGAAATGAGCAAATCATGTTTTGTTTGTGAGAGAATATTTTGCATTTTTAAAAATGATGTACTCCTGTTTATATTGTCATGCCAATTAAATTTTCAATATTAGATTTTTTTATTATATATAATTTCTATAACTTTCATTATGTGTTATATATTGATTATTTTAGTATGATATTTATTACTCACTCCGTCTCATTATTTTTGTCTCCTGAATAAAACTAAGTGCTTTTTAGTCAAAGATGTCAAGAATCGATCCGGACGCGGTTGTTGCTCCGCGGCGCTACGGACTCGACCTACTCCTCCTTAGAGTAAAGCTTGGAGGGGATATACACATTTCAGATTTAGATGCAGCGGGACAGGAGACGGTCATCTCAAGGCACATCACGATTTACAAGCAACACCGGCGAGACCTGGGAAGGGAAGAAACTTTCATTAACGTGTTGTTTAACTAAGCAATGGTCGAGAGAAGCGCTAAGTTTTTCCTCAACAAAGTGCCACCAGGAAAGGACTTTGGTAGTAGAAGACTTCGAAACTAAATACTTTTTAGTCAAAGATGCCAAAAATAATTAGATATAGAGAGTATTATTGTGCGAAAAAAATTTCAATATTAGATTTCATTCACTAAAAGAAAATATAATTGTGAATAAAAATAATTGAAAATATCCATGTCTAATAATTCTAATTATGATAACTATGTATGGAGAATTATATTCTCTTTTTGTCTAAATTATGAATGTACTATTCAGATTCATAAATGATTAGTCGCTCAATCTTCTAATTCCCGCTTCTTATAGAATGTAATATATATGTATAAGGACATATAATAATATAATTAATACATTTTAATTTCTTGTAAGGTACAAATATATGACCACGTATAAAATTAGGTCTCTATATAAGTTATATAAAATTATGTGTGAAAATAAGAATGAATTAAAGTCATTAATCGACCTAGAATCTATGATTATGATTGGTTAAATTTGTTTAAAATGAAAACACAACTATTGATTTATTAAAATGGATGGTTGATATATTTTCTCATTTCGCCCATAAAGATTCTTTCGTATATAATACAAGAAATACATATATATATATATATATATTATATAGGGCTGAGTTATGGTACAAATAACACCTAGTGTATGAAATACTCCCTCTGTCCCACTATTATTGTCCTAGTTTGACTAAAATTGTGAGAGTTTTTTGGTTAAACTATGACAATAATTGTGGGATAGAGAGAGTATGAAACAATCTTGATGATCAATTTATTGAAATATGAAACCAATATTTATCTCCACTGCCACGAATAACTCAATCAATAAACCAAAACCCTAATCAATCACAATTCATCGTCTCCATTACAACACCATTAATTTAATTATGTTTAAAATTATTATAAAAATAAAAAATAACTACGTTTTTATATCTACTAATTCTATTTTGTTTGTAACAATTATTGTGTTTCATTAGTAAATATATACATATATATATGTATATATTACGTAAAGGTTTCAATTTGGTCAAAATTGCGGGTTGACCTGAACACCAACTCGAAGCCGAAGAGGGTTATGGTTGAAACTTTATTACTCAAAATATGTTTAGCGCAAATGGGTTGGACCAAAAATAACTTGAACCCGATAGTATTAGCCTGAAAATCGAATAGACTGACCTAATTAACTGAATGAAAAAAATAAAATAATAGTAATTATTTTCATAATATGTTTGATTTTTTATGCAAAAAATGTATTTATCATATCCATCAATCAATCAATCACTTACAAATAATAATTATGATACAATTTTGGTCTCATTAAATGTATTCATATTTAAATTTAATATTTAATTATGTTTAAAAATTTATTTTATTTGTTATATTTGTCGTGTGTATATATATATATATATATATATTAAATATAGAATCATAATGTATGTTAAACATTTTTATAAATATTCTAGCACGATTGGCCTAGTGGGCTAGCCCCAAAATCGAAAATTTAGGGTTGGTGTTGTAAATTTTCAATCCGAAAAAATTTCAACCTGATTTAGTCCAAACAGAATAAACCGACAACCCGAGTGGGTTAGCCAGAAACCAAGTGGGTTGACCCTATTGACATATCTAACAATACATATCTTAAATTAAATGATACTCCACAATAAGTGTTTTAATTTGATACTTCTCCCGTCCATGAAAAGTGTACTCTTATTATCCGTTTGAATCGTCCACAAAAAATGTACTATTTTCCTTTTTAGATATGGTTTACAAAACACTCAATATTTCAAAAATTACACATATTTAATTTTGTGGGATCCATTCTTCACTAAAAACACATTATACAATTTTTTTTCTTAAACCCAATGTTCTTTCTCTCACAATACACTTTTCGTATACGGATGATGGAGTATGTTTTATATTAACCCATTGTTATTTTTTATATTTAAACAAATATATTTTAATTGTAACAAGTTATAATTATACTTCTTCTCGTGCAACACACATGTCATATGGCCCACACATACTAATTTAATTTATTTATTAACGACCCATTATTTTTTATCATATTAAATTCACTTATTAATCAAAGAATCATTTTTATTTTACTGATAACACATATTTCATTAATAAATAGTGTAGAACTCCTACTCCATAACAACACATCTAACCTTCTTTTTTAATTAAAATTATGTCTATAGTCATTAAAAAAGATTCGACCCAATTAATTTTCAAATTGGTTCGATCCAATCAAAAATGACCTCAAACACAATAGAGCTCGGACATGGTACATCTCAATCATTTTACACTAAAATATACTCCCTCCGTCCCACTAAGCATGACACCTTTTTTTCGTCACGGTTATTAATGAGAGTGTATAAAGTAGTGTGTAAGAGTGATAAAGGTGGTAGGCTCTACACCTTTTTGAAGAGATAATATTGACTATTTATGGAATGTGTCAAACTTAGTGGGACGTCCAATAAGAAAAGTGTGTCATGTTTAGTGGGACGGATGGAGTATATTTTAGAAAGGTATATACTTTAAAAAAAATAATTATATCATTTTATTATGATATTTAGTTTAATATATTTTAATTACTACTGAATCGGTGAATTATTATTCAAACTAAGTAATGTTCACTTCATCTACCAAGAACGTGTTCTTACTAACTATCTATTCAGACCATCAATCAAGAATTTGTTTCCTTTTTTTTGAACATACACAATATATATATATATATATATATATATATATATATCATAAAGTCTTGAAAAGAACACCAAATGTAATATAATTATATATATATATATATTTATTAAAATGAATATAATGAGTACTAATTGCACGAGAACATATACTAATAATACTATAGAAAATATATTTTAGGAATTAATAATTCATAGACACGGTTTCTGCGAGCTTCGGACAAAGTATATGTTTCGGAGCTACCTCCTCCACCGCCCTTTAATTCTGGAATCATTCTTGAAACTATCGCTAGAGCCCCCACCAGAAAAAGGCAAATTTCCGCAAGCTCCCCAACCTCGGGCCACAAAAAATCCAAAAATCGTCCTGGTAACGAAGAGCTAGTTCTCATCCCTTTTGCTTCAATCTCTCCTAAACCTCAAAACTAGGGTCAAGGTGCCAATCTCCAACCTACAATTCCACATGGTCCTTCTCCGTGTACCGATATTTCTTCCTCCTCTCGTACTGATGAGCGAACGCGCGCCCGCGTTACCGGCATCACACGTACATTGGAACTTACTTATCCCAAGGAGAGTTCTACCTCTATTGCACATCAGATGCCTCTAGTGGAATTTACTGGGAGTTGCTTGAAGACCCCTCCCCTTAAGAGTGCTCGCCTCCTGAACAGCCTCTTACGGAAGGTAAATAAAAAGTTTATTTTCTCTTATCTATCTATATGAATGTATAGGCTTCTATTTCCCCTCCCCTTCTATGTTTATGTTATTCTTGTATTTGTTTTGTTGTCACAAGCACGGGTCTGTCGTGCGGCTCTTAGCATTCAGACTCTACAACATGATAAAGATCGAAAGGAGCTCGCTGAGAGCCGCGGTTAAAAGGAGAAAATGAAAACTTATCTCAAGAACTGCAATGCCTTATAGGTAGAACTCGCCAAGATAGCCGAGAAATATGAGGCTCTTCCAAAGAGCGTAACTTTCTGTTAGCTGAGAAACCTTTCAGAGCGCGTTGAACAAATGGCTAGTCAAACCAAACGCTACTGAGCCAGTGCGGTATAGCTGCAGAAAAAGCTTGAATATGAACGTGCCGCTCACCAAACTGAAATCACTCGTGTATCTGCAGAATCCCATAAGCGATGGAGAGAGATTGATGATAGTCGGGCTAGACTCTACGGCGTGACAGAAGGTTCACAGTTTTGCCGCCAGAATATACTAGTATCTCCCCCTAGTCAACGATTTATGCGTTGTCTCATCCAAGGTTTGGTAGAGGCCTTTCTACATTTTCATTCATTCCGAGATAAGCTAGTGGAACCTCTGGCATCTTAGATAGTGTCCTTGATTGTCGATGTTTGCTATTAACTTAGTTCACTTGAGCGAAATTAATGTGGAAAAACTATGGGGGGCCTTCTAGAAAATCCCCCCACACTGAAAATAGATCTGAATCATGATGAAAACTTTCCGTGGTTCCTGGATTTCCTTAAAAACACTGCTTGAGAGTTTTTGAAAGCTGACCCCTCCTCTAGTGACAATCCATTGTGGAGCTCTGTTCGACTAAAATTATTTCGAGTCGCTCGCAATCTTAATGAGGTCGTCTAGCAATGATAAGTCAACCCAAGTCGTATTCTCAAGGAAGAATTAGCAGGACAATTCAATTCTTTGTTCATAAACAAAAACAAATAAAAATGATTGTTGAAGATTTTAAAACTAGTCAAGGAATATAAATAACGAAAGCACGTAAAATCTAATCTAATGAAAATTTATGAAGAACCGAATTGTCTAACTAAGAAAACGAGATGCAAATTTAAGAGAAAGCAAGTAACTTGGAAATCATGATCAAAAGGAATGCGTAAAGTACTTTGGAAACCGAAAACGAAATAAGAATCCAAAAGCATAAACAAATAAACGAACTTGATAATAAACGAGACAAGAATAATAAATGGAAAACAAATTTGAGTAATAACTGGAATGGTCTGGAATCCACAACGAAGTACGAACTAGAATGTTGTGATCGGCTACCTTCGAGTACGAATTCAAAAACTAGAAACGACTAACTAAAAATCAAAAGTCTCGACCCTAGAACATGAGGTCGAGACGTGCTAAAAATATAAAGGCAAACGTCTTGAACGAAGGTCTGGAAAAGATCTGGAGAATGGTATCTCAAAAAAGTTGTCCATCAAATAAGAAACGCGTTGGGTATTTATAGCCGAGAAGGGATGTCAGCGACCGCTCCAAGTCAGTGGCCGCTGAGTGGCACGATTCCGCGACTAGCGGGCACGGCCGTTGGTCGCTGACCTTGGCTCTCTTTGGCCCTCGTGCGCTGGCTCGGCTCTGGCTCGGCTCTGGCTCACCTTGGCATGCACCACCTAGTCAGAGGCCGCTTAGGGCTACGTGGCCGCTGACTAGTACTCTCGGCACTAGTCTTCACTCTTTCGTCATTTCTCGATCTTTTCTTGTCTCTTTTCCAACTTCAACACCCATTTAGGCTCGTGACCCTGAAAGATAAAATGAACCGTAAATCGAGCCAAAACATCACGCAAAAAGGGAAAATAACACGAATAAAGACACGAAAAATATGAGTTTAGATGATCAGAAAGAGGCTAAACAGGCTCAATCTCCTATCCTATCTTACCCTTCAACACACAACAGGCAAATGACCTGTCTCATTTTCTAAAAGGCGTAAGTTTTAATTTGTTTTGAAACCTTCATCTCTAACCTCTAAATTCTAACATTTACTTCTCTTATGCAAACTTTTTATTCACGGGTCGAAAGCAAATGATTTACATTCCCTCGTTCTTTCCTCTGCCATAAAAAAATTTTATGAAACGTTTTTCTTTCTTTAATCAGGAACCAAGTGGATTCATCAAAACTCTAGAGGCACAAGAGGTGGGGCCAGGAGATCATTCTAGCCATAGCAAAGTACTGGACCAGGGTGGGGAATCAGAGGCCAATGCTGGCGGTCCTACGGAGGTGTCTAGTGGAGTTGAGGGTATGGCCTAGAGTGGAGATGTTCAGAAACCTTATGGCGAAGCCAAGGTTGTGGAGGGAAATACGGTGGCAACTCATTGTGAGGAGAATGTAGAGGGGAATAAGGCAGAGGCCATTCATGTTGATACTCAAGAAGTGGTCCAAAGCGAGAAAGATGTGTCGACAATGACTACCCTAGTAGTAGAGATATGGGGTCCTACTCCCAAGGTTCTTAACACTTAAGAACCTGTTATAAAAAATCCAACCTCTGAATGAGGACAACAAAGACATAACTTTGCGGCAAACAAAGACGCGAACGTCTAATATTTTTAGTCTTTCCCTTCTCTGCCTGTCATGGGCTGGCTCTGCTATCACCTTAAACAAGTTTCATAATTCCTAAAACATTATTTACTTCTTGCGTTATAGAACAACTTTATCTTTTGCTTGTGAATATTTTTTGAATATTTCATATTTTACGCGGGGCTTTCTGAATATTTCTACTATAACCGTTTATCTGTGTATTTTCTTCCTATTAGTTACAATATTCATCATTTCCATATATACATACTTCGTCATGCATACATAAAAATTTAATAGATAAGCACTCCAGTCTTTTTCTTCATTAGGCTTTCAATCGTCTCGACATTCAGACATCTTACAAGGAAAATAAACGAAAGCAAAAACAGACTTAACCAAAACCTAAACATAACTTTACTCAGAGTTGCTATACTTCAAAATTTTCTAGAACCTCATGTATAACTATTCTGAGTAGCATTTAATTATCTTCTGTCAAACCTCCTTTGGTGAGTCCTTTGTCGTGCAGGGGCAAAACTCTGTGTCTGTAAATTCTTTTTCTGAGATATGTTGTTGAGCCAATGTCCCTTTCTCTTTCTCATCTTATTTTTTCTTTCTCTTCTCCTGCCGATTCTCCACCTCCAAACTATTTCCACCGGAAGATAAAATTCTCTTTTTTGCCTCTCCCACTTTCATCGACTGAAGATAACATCTTCTTGACATGTTCTGGCAGCTTGTGACTTGGCCTAACATGTGTCCAACTCGGAACTTCATTTTCATGTAGTATGTTGAGACAACAACTTGAAAGGCGTTAAGAGTTGGTCTACCTACAATTACATTGTAGGCAGATGGTGTGTCAACAACCAAGAAATTAATCGGCTTCATCATTTTTACTCCTTTCTCTCTCAAAGTTACAATCAAAGTTACCATACCAAGTGGCACCACCATTTCTCCGACGAGACTGTGCAGAGCCGTAGCCACTGGACTAAGATTTACCTTTGATTGTATCTGCTTAAAGCAATCCTGGAAAATCACATTAACTGCACTTCCCATATCTACAAACACTCTTTTTACCTTATAACCCTCTACTCCAGCGGTGATGACCAAGGCATCATCATTTGGCCTGAACAAAGGCTTAGCATCTTCCGAACCAACGGAAATGCTGTAATGTGACCGAGTTTCATGAATTTTTATTACGGTGGATCCTTCTGCCATCAAATTTTCCTTAACACTAGATTTTCGAGCCCTATTAGAATCAAATAAGTTGGGCCGCCAAAAATCATATTAATGGTTCATCTGCGCGGCAGTTCCTATTCTAGAAGAGCGGGAGGTTGCTCTAAAGTCTTTCCTTTATCCTCATCTCTTATGTGTTTGAAATCTTGGTCAATTTCTTTCCTTACATATTTCAGGAGGTGACCGTCATTTATCAATTTTTCGATCGCCGCCTTAAGGTTACGACAATCGTTGGTCGTATATCCATAATAATTATGGAATTTGCAGAACTTATCCGATTCTGGATGCTTTGGAGGGTCCTTTGATCTGGGTGGAAAAAAGACCGCTGGTTTCTTCACCACAATTTCTAGGAAATCTGTTGGTACCCTAGTTAATGGGGTATAAAATCTTTCACCCTTTTTTGACCTCTCAATGGGTCTGTGAGGGTCAACCGCGGACCTTCTTCTGTCCTATCACCCCCTTCTTTCCTCATTTTTACTGCGCTCTTCTAGCTTTTTGTCTTTTCTTAAGTTCACTTATTCGGCCTTGCGGAAGGTTCAAACATCCTCGACGTGGATGTACTTTTCTGTTCTAGTGAGTAAATCCTCGATGGCTTTTTGACTAGCGAATCAAAGAAAGAGCCTTCTCATTCCGTCTAGGAATGTGTGCACCTTGATGGAAGGATGCACGTTAGGGGTTTTCAATACTGCCAAATTGAATCGTGTGAGGTATTCCCTCAGTGATTCTTGTGGTTGCTGCTTGATGGTAGTTAAATGTAATGATCCTTGAGTTGTCCACTTTGCACTGGCGAGTTGGTGTAAGAAAAGCTTCTTCAAGTCTTCAAAATAAAAAAATGGAGTTGGCTGGCAGTTGCCTAAACCATTGTTGTGCAAGCCCCGCCAAAGTGGTCAAAAGACCCTGCATTTCACTCCCACTGTGTATTGGTGTAGAAGAGCTATGTTGTGAATCCTCATTAAATGGTCCTTTGGATCATTACTTCCCTTGTACTCCAGATTCACTGGTCGGAAGTTATTTGGCAATGGGTCTAGTTGAATCTCCTCCGAAAATGGACTATCAGACCTCAACAACTGTAGAGGTCGAATTTTTTCTTGAGTGTAGCAGATGTTCTTTTTGTTACAGAATGTGTTGCATGAAAGCTCTGCTCGGAGCATTTTTCAACAAGTAATGCCTCTTTCTTGAGTTTTGCAATCTATTTCTTTAAGGCCTCTAACTGGGCCTGATGCCTTTCTAACCTTTCATGTTATTCAGTGACATCCCTCGTTTCTTTGCTAGCATCAGAATGAGTTAGGGGGTTATAGGTCGAGTCGTGGCTCTCTTCTATCTTGGGTGGTTTCTCTACAGTGAATCTAGGGTTCATCATTTTCCCTCCGCGGCTCTGCAATGCGTCTATCAGGTGTATCCGGTATTACACCTGGCTGAATCAAGGCTTGTTTCACCAACGCTCCTATTTGCAAAACCCATTCTTCGAGTATTTTAGGCTGTGTGAGGCTAGCCTCTAGGTTGTCACCTTGCATTTGATTTTCTGATAGGTTCGTCATCCTTATCTTGAGGTCTGTCGAAAGACATATTATACGTATGAGCAACCTTAGCTAGCTTTCGGTATTAGCTTAAGAAGAAAAACTTTGAAGTTAGCCTTAGGCATTCTGGGGGTCTGAGTGAAAAAAGGAAATCATATAAGATTTTTATCTTAAGTTTGGTTTCATCGCCATGATTATTTGTGGCTTCATCACCACGCATATTAATAGATTTTGGCTTCATCGCGGAGATCATTAAAGGATTTTGACTTCATCATCGAGATTATTGAAAGATTTTGGCTTCATCGCCGAGAGTACTAAAATTTTTGGCTTCATCGCCGAGATTATTAAGGGTTGATGGCTTCATTGCTGCTATTTATCAGGATCTAGCTTCATCGCCATGATATTTCAAATTTTAGGGCTTCATCGCGATATTTTTAGTTGAGAATACAAGACATCAAGAAGAGAGAATTCACCTCCTCTTCTTGGCCAAAAAGTTTCCCACAGACAGCGCCAGTTGTTGGATTGAAATTCAACCCATAACAGATGAAATAGTAAGGGTATGAAAACTCCAAGAGGTTTGGAGTTCATACCTTGAATTCAACGAATGATGATTGTTATTTAAGTAACTGGATCTCGTGTTCGAAACCTAAGCTTGCAAGATAAGACCGGAGAACGAGTCGGGATTCTCCAAGCAAGCACACCGACGCTCGAGTTAGCTTGTTGAATGCTTGAGATGATACAATCAACGAGTGTTAAAATGATAAGTAGTAGTTGGAGTTGTATTTATGAAATGATGTGTATATATAGTTAGGTATATAGAGGGTAAAAAGGTCATACCACTATGATAACAACTCTCGACATAAAGTACCATATACCAAATTCTCTCCAATGAAATAGAGCCATGTCATCAAGGTCCCGCCAGGTTGTTATCACCTTTCCAAGTAGCAAACAGTTATTATGAATCATGTCAGAAGTACTCGGACAAGTGGCAGTGCTTTATGCCTTTGAGAATATGTTATACCAGACCCTAGATAAGACAAAATTTTCTCCCTAGACCTAAGCTCATCTAACGAAAAAATCCTTTACTGAACTAGGAAAGCTCTGCCCAGCAGAGCCCTATGGCCTGTTAACTCAAAGTCATCGACTATGTAGAGCTCCTGATATGGCAGACCCTTTAAGGTTTTCATGATATTTCTTGTATAATAATAGCATACCATAAAGAATTATTTACTCGGTGATTTTATAAGCAAAAATAGTTTAGGATATAAGGTATGCTGATATTCATCCAATACGAATCATATGATTGATAATCATATCATTCGTATTAGCATGAAAAATATGTTTCGTACATTCTATACACAATTCATATTTAAGTAAAAAAAGTATTTATAACAATTTACATAAAAAAATACTAAAATTTAAATAAACATTATATTATAGCTATTATTTATATTTTACGATTTTCTCTGTTTTTATTTTACATAGTAATACATTAAATTAGCGAGGATGGTCCTACCAAAAACCAGAAAGCGGAAATTTTCCAAAAAGAAGTAAACGTCTCCAAAAATAATAAAAAATAAAAACTAAGAATAAGGAGAAATATTTGGGATGCTCTGAAATCAAGGCGAGGTCTAAGATACATCAAACGGCAAAGGCGCAACAAGGGAGGAATTCCCTAGATCGGGGCGCACGAAGCCGTAACTCCTCAACACTTGATTATCGGCAAAGTTGAGCGCTCTCTCCATACCCACCGTACACGTGTCCCCTTTATACGCTTCGTTGTGGTCCCCACTGCACGGCTGGCACCCCGTGAAGTGCGTGACGAACGGCCTCCTGCATCCCCGCTCCTCTGCGCGCCGCCCCCTCTCCGCTGCGTACCCCTCCCCCGCAGCCTCCGCATGCCTCCGCCGCAGCGCCGCCGCCCCCCTCTCCAACTCCGCGTACTTGGTCCCAAATTCATTGAACCTATCCACGATTCCAACCCAGTACCCATGCAGCGAGTAACCATTCTCCACGTGGATCCTCTCCCGCCATTTCTTCTCCCCCTTCAATATCTGATACACCAGCGCCGATTGGTCATCGGAATTCGGGAAAGCCTTGTCCTTGAGCGTCGCCTTCAATATCTGACCCCACTTCTGGTAATTCGGGCTCATCGGGCCCATACCGGCCCAAACATCCAAGAACTCCAT
Source organism: Leonotis leonurus (assembly GCA_026898415.1). Lineage (NCBI taxonomy): Eukaryota > Viridiplantae > Streptophyta > Magnoliopsida > Lamiales > Lamiaceae > Leonotis > Leonotis leonurus. Next base: position 214,401 of record JAPKLX010000120.1, read on the forward strand.
TGACCACTGGCAGTTCCTCATCAAGAAGACTCCCGCGTTGATCGAAACCCAGCTTTTATTCTTGTAGATCAATTCGGGCCAACCATGGACCACAAGATTAGATTCCTCGTACCTGTGGAACGGAATCTCGAAGTCCATGTCGGTGAAGATGGCGTCAGAATCAACCCAGAATATCCACTCCACCTCGGGGTGGGCCACCATGGCAGCCCGAATAACCGGAATCTTGGCCCAATAAGAGCGCATCTGGGGCTGCAAGAAGGCGTTGTTGTAGAAAATCTGGTAGCCGTGGAGTCTGCAGTAATCAACTTTGTTTTTGAAGAATCTCAGCAAGAAATGATCTCCTACGGCATTCGTGCATGGCGAGGATTGAGACCCCGTTATTACAAGAACGCGATTCTCAGAGGGTGAGAAATTAGGGTGGAGTTTCAGCCAATGTTTTCTCTTCTCGTCCCAATGGGTAATGGGTTTACCCGTGGTGTATGCGGTTTCCGGATCATCGTAGAATGTAGGATCCTCCGATTCACGGCCCGCTCCGATGCGGGCTCGGGCTTGGTGGCGTACGACGTCGGATCGGCGGTGCAGGAAGGATGACCAGGGATCGGTGAAGGTTAAAATGGGGATAAATATTACGAGTGATGCTGCAGCTGCAATGCATAACTTTGAACTAGTAGTTGAGGGTTTTTTTGGGGGGCTACTGGGTTTTGCCATTTCTTAATATTTCCTTTAATTTTTTTTGGATTTTGTGTGATGAGAATAAGGCACGCAGGTATGGTTTAGTTATATATATATATGTGTGTGTGTGTGTGTTTGCAATTTTCATTTATTTAGTTTTGTTATTTAATGGAAATGTCAACTGGGGAAATATATATCTGTTTAGGGTGAGATTGAGAAATAGGAAAAAGGAATTGATTTGCGCAATCTGGTGTTTGGGCAACAGGATCCTTGTATTCAATATTTAATAATTTTGAGACACGAGTATAAGCTAACACTATGCTATAATTATATTAACGCCAAAAATGAAGCGATCGAGATTTGGACATGGAAATAAAGAAAGGACACGAAGCAAAATTCGTTAGCCAATTCACTATTTTTGTGATTTTCAACCTCTTTAAAGGGGGGTTGACGTTGAAACTTAAGGTTTTCTATCAATGCATGCGTGTATGAAAGGAAGTCTCAAATTCTTGGAAGCTCAAGAACTGTACCTAAAATAATCCAAAATTTAATTTAATTTTATATGATTTACAGAAAATAATAAATTAATATGCATGATTATAAAATACGAGGAAGCCCTGTTTATTTAGCACGTTTCAGATAATAAAATCAACATTAAACTAATGTTACTGATATGGATATGCATGACATAACTAATTCTTACGGTCTAAATAATGAAGGGAAATTCAGACTCAAATCCGTTATGGGCCAGTTCAGAATCATCCAAATTATCTTAGATGGATTTGTTGAGTTACGTTGGTGTTGAAATGAGTTCTTATTAGGCTTTCTTTAGAGTTTAGTCTAGATGACAATAAGACACTTTTCAAACACGATCTGAACTCATCTCAAGCCTATAATGAGACAAAATACTTTCAAACATTTATTTGATATAAAAATATATTATAATCAATATATTTAACTGTGTACTCTTTAGATTTAGTCATATTTTTATAAGTTCATAAAAAAAATCATACATACAACATTAATTTTTTTTTACATCATCACAAGGTGGATGATTGTTATTGGACTCCAAGGTGAATGATTATGTAATGCCCCGACTTTTCACTCACGATTAAATTCGCAAATCTCTCGAATTGTATAATTTGTGTGCGGTTTACGAGACAAATATTGTGATAGTCAAAATAAAAGAATAGTTGAATTTAATAGCGACTCGTGCGAATTTGAATGTATTCGAGCCTTTAGAACGTGAGCTGATGTCACCAATTATAAATTAGTAGCAAATCATTATTAGTGACCGGTGATTTAAGTGCAAGCATTCATAGTGATTTACGACTTGTGAGAACATTATAATAATTAATTCTTGAGATGATTAATGGTATTCAAGAAAATCAATAATGGTGATTAATGACATCTAATGTCATCGTTGATTAAGAAGGTGAACGCTATTTAATAAGAACCTTTATAGCAAGTTATAATAGTCAAGAATAGTTTTACTAGAGGTTTATGATTCCATGGCCATCCTTAATAGTGATTAGTGGTGTTAATGGAACCAAGTGAGCTAATTTACGTAAAAGAGGTTAAAGAATGGGCATTTGACAGTGTGTCAACCCCCTATAAGACAAACGAAGAGCACAAAATAGGAAATGTCAAATCTGTCCATGACTCATCAGATAGGTTCATGTGAAATTTTACAGATTATGTTAAAAGCTGCAACATATATATATATATCAATCTTCTTCAAAAAAAAGAGGAAGAAATCTTCTAAATCCTAACTAGGATAAAAGAGGAAGAAACCAAAGTACACAAAGGTACTCGACACTTTAAGTAAACAAATTGGGAAGAGCAACCCTACTCTCTCTCTTCCCAAAGCTCTCTGCCCCCTCTCTTCCCAAATCTCCCTGCCCTCTCTCTTCCCAAATCTTCTTACACTCTCTCTTCCCAAAGCTCTACAGAATAAGGTTTAAGAACCTGCAACATAAGACAAAAAGGAATGATTTGGAGATATGTTTTGGTGGGTAGACAAAGAGACAAAAGAGATAAGAAAATTTTTGAAGCATAATGAAACAAGAGAGGAGAATGGCTGCAGAATAGCTAAAAGAGAAATAGGCTGACCTACTGCAATTCAGCCCCACCTCCTCTAGAAACTCCCCTAGGATGTCCCTGCACAAGTAAAACAAAGAAGATTATTCTCAACAAAAGCAAATCATCATATATTAGTAGTAAGACAAGCATAAAAAGAAAAAGTAGAAGGAAGAATTGGTGAAAGGAAGGGACTGTTGAGTAAGATAGGGAACCAGAGGACACTGTCCTCTATTCTTCCTACTTGGCAGACTACATGGGTTATGGACAACTCACACACCACCCTAATCCTACTTAGAACACAGCCTCACATACCACACTTCTATAAATTGGAGCCCTTACACCTTTAGAACAGTTTTACAAGTCACAAACTCACTCGAACAACACTTAGCACACTTAGCACATCTAAGGAAGGAGACTTGAAGAGATCCTGTGCAACTCAACAAACCACCATCATCCAAGAGGTAATAGTGGCTCCTACCTTAAGTTCCAAATTTCAGTTCGAGCATGCGATAGAATAAATGCAAGCCCTAACTAGAAGCATGCTTAGACTCCTTTGAACTTAGTTTTCTTGTACTAATAGTTGACTTTATGACACATGTACAAATTTATCACATTTCTTTTGTCAACTAACTGGAACGTTATAGCTTTAGGAACAAGAATCAAATCATTTAGGCTTCAATCACCAACATCATATAAACTGCAGTTATAACTTCAGATTCAGAACTTACACTAGACTGAACACTTAAATTAGGACCTAGCATGCTGTTAAGACACATTCGAAATCTCCAGCCCCGCTACAGAATTATCTCACACCAGAAGTATTCATGCAATTGATCTCAGGAGACAACAAATAATAAAGAGATGAAATATATATATATATATATATATATATATATATATAGATAACATTAATCTGGATATCAACCAGAAAATGAGCAACTTACAATACCTAAAACACTGCTATCTAAATGTTGAACCACAACAAGGATCCGAATAGAAATCTTAAAGAGGTAGAGGGCAAACTTAACTGTCGATTACCCAAATCTCACGATCGAGCCGTGAAGAACAGCCTTCAGCCTCTCAACCGAGCCACTCACGGCTGTACCGACGGCTAATTAAACTCCATTGGGACTTAAAACTGGGCCAGCCCCACGCCCCAAATCCGTGTTGCTCAGTCCCTCCACTCCGAACCAAATACCTCATAACAAGTAATAAAACGAATTTAAGTCAGTTAAGGAATGAAAACCAAAATCTGAAATATCTAGAACCCTCGCCAGACTTTAACCTCCGATCACTAACGTCACATAAGTCCGCAATTACGATTTCAAAACCAAGAAATAAGTTTATAAAAAATATATACCCCAATCCAGAACCTAAGCAAGACTTAAAGAACATAATTTACAAAACAAATCAGAAACTTCATCATAAAAAGGAGGAAGCCAGATTTAAAAAAAAAAAAATCAGAACAGTGATGTAAGAACTAAAAGAACCATTGAGGAGTGCCCAGAAAATAACTAAATTGAAAGTTGAGAAAAATTTAGAGATAAGGGAAGCAAAAAAAAAAAAAAAAACCTTATCTTAGGTATCAGCAATTGAATTCCGGCGAAATCCTTCGCTAGGTGGCGTCCAGTGGGCGCAAGGACCACGGCAGGCCTCGCCTCCACCGCATGCGAGGGATGAGAGTGAATATCCACCAAGAAATGAGGTCAATCTCCGGCGACAGCAACGGCGTGTCATTGAGACACGAGAGGGAGAAACATCGGCGGTGGGAGACGGAAGAGAGAACTGCTTCCGTTTTCTGCCAAGCACAAAGGGACAGGGAAGATAGTTAGAGAGTTTGAATGGGGATAGATGAAAGGAAGGAAGAGACGGCGACTTACCTCGGCGGAGCGGCGACCGAGTAAGAGCGAGGAAAGGGAGGAGAACGGCAGGAAGAGAGAAGGAGGCGTCTGGCGTGGGGTGAGGTGTAGAAACAGAGTAGGGTTAGGTTGGGTTAGAATAATCCAGAAGCTGGGCCGGGTCATGGGCCGGGTTAACAGGCCAACCACTTAATCTGTTGGGCTTCATAAATAAAAAGATGATTGGGCTTATGTTAGAATAATGAATGGGCCGAGATTATTTTACATGGGCCTGATCTGATTAATTAAATGTGGGCCGATTTAATTAAATAGTGAGCCCATCTAATTAGATTAAATGGGCTAGTTAGCATCTAAAAGATCAAAGCTTAATTTAATTGGGCTCACTTAAATAAATTAAATGGACTAATAACATTTTAATAGACTAAGATCCAATTTAATTAGGCTAAGTCCAAGAATATGATTTTAAAGCAAGACTTAATTTATTAATTAGAAATTTATTTACCAAATTAGAATTTAATAGATTTATTAGAATTTAATTATAAGAAATGATTAAATTATAAATCATACTTATAGTGTGACAATTGAAATTTAATTTGCTTAATTAGAAATTATTTATCTCGATTTAAGTATCGAGATATTAAATTAGAAATGCCTTTAGTTATATTACTCAATAATTATTTATTGGGTAAAGTAAATTCCCGAATCATAAAGTAATTTGGAAGTCATCAAACGACTCCTCTAGAAATACAACTCCTAGACTCGTAAAATAGTCGAGTTCTAAAGACCCGAGAATAACTCTCGAAATAGTAAAGGATAATATTTCCTTACACTTAGAAGTATTAGACATACTTGACAAATGTATCTCACATGAGATTTATTTAAAGGTTTCGACGAGAGGTCGGATCCGCATCTCGAGAACAAAGCAGTCACCAATTAAGACTATTCAAGTAGGCTTTTCTTACTCTATAAACATATGTGTGCATGTTTTAGAATGAAACGAGATATTTTCAAAGCACTGTCTTGCCATAAAATGTTTTTGATTTATGTATGATGCCTATCTGTTTATTTAAAATCGAATTCGGGTCCCAGTAGATTAGATATACTACTCAGACTAGTGTACACAGGACCGTGAGTCATCTAGATGTTGACCGGTCGAGTGTCTGTGGGAAGTGGCCACTTCCCCGGCACAAAGAAGCTTCATATATGGTTGATTACAAAGAATTAGGACTGCAGTCGAACTTAGAATTTCCTCAAATAAATGCTTTTGGTGAACATAGGTGCTCTAGAGACAAAATCCTTATGTATCACTTAGCATGGCTCGATAGTTATATATGTACGTGTGCGATTTCGGCACGTGTCTACTAAGTACAATTGTACTCAGCCCTGCATGTATTTCTAAACGTGCAGGTTAAAAATAAAGAAGATACGGGTGCTACGTTGGGCTTTTTGCCGGTCTCCTAGTAGCTGACTCTTGGGGGTTCTACGTGTCTTCATACACGTAGGATTTCGTCTACACAATCCTATATTTCCGCTGCTAGACTAATATGTAATAAGACCGAGATTTAAACTCTTAATTTAGTTATGTGATGTAACGAGCTTATGACTCTGACTTCACGAATTTATGGAATGAATCCTTGATTTATGTTATGAGAGGAATATTCATTGTCTTATTCTCGTCGTTATTCCTTTCATTGGTCATGTTCCCGACTTTAATAGATTTTGTAGAAAGCGGGCGTGACAGATTACCATGCCTAATGTACTTTTTTTAATTTTGAATTTTCTTTTATTTCAAAAAACGTAATGTGAATTTTGGTTTTTGGTTTGCGATTTTTTTACATCATCACACACTTTATCTCATATCTCTTGCTATGTTCAAGATTTCTTTTATATTTCATTAATTATCTGATTACATCATTAATTATCTGATTACATCATTAATTATTGTAGTTTATTGTGTTTGTGGTTTTCTTACGTCATTAATTATCCGATTAAAATGTAATTTGTATACTTGAATGTATTGGTACATAGTAGTTGCACATGTTGACATTAAATATGTGCTTCGTTATTTGTGTTGGCAAATTAATTGGCACAAAAATTTAATTTGTTGATTTACCCACATTTTACTTAACAAACATAATTAGATAAATATTTGAAATATAAATAGTAAAATTGTTGGGAACCCCAAAGTATTTTGGTTTTGATGATGATCTCTCGAAACACACTTAGTCTTTATAGCTTTGATTAGTGTTAAACTGTTCTACATGTTAACAGATCACTAAGCATAAAGTGAATTCTGATAGAGAACAGATTAAAAGATGACTTGGCATGTAAAGGAATTCTTCCTATAGAAGTCATTTCAATAATAGTATAGGTAGAAGACCAAAACTTTTTTCAAAGAGAAAAAAATCGATCTGCAATGACGGTTATCAACCAGATCACCGACCAGATCGATGATCACAACGAAGCACCAGATCGATAGAGTCATCAAACCACCAGATGACATCACTCTACACATCATATCCACTTGCCACGTCAATATTGAAATCCATCCACATAGGTTTGGAAAAAGAATCCCTGATTGAACGAAGAAGGAAAGTAATCACTATCAATCTGCTTTCCATACTTAGAGGATTCAGTCAACGCTTCTACAAGGCAAGAGCAGATATGATGGACATTATTGATTGGCAATCTACAACAAATCCCACGCCAATCAACAAACGGCTAGAATTTCAAATTCAAAGCTATATAAATTTGGAGCTCAAAAGTCTGAGAGAGATGCGCATGCTACATCGACAAAAACACTTTCAAGCAATCGATCTCTACATCAGACTAAAGCTTCAAACAGCTTGTGATTCTAAATCACACCAACCCAACCTCGGTTCAAGTCTGTCTTATCAAGAGAAAGGAGATCACCCTGCTAGCTAGTAGTTTTCTAGTGGTAACGTAGAGGTAATATGTTGTAAAGGGACACGACCCTTATTCGTGCATAAGTTTCAACCAGATTGTGTCTAAAACTTGTGGCTCGTTCTCTGCGAGCATAAAGAAGGAGAGTATCCTAGTTGTGGATAATCTGATCTAGTTTTGATCAGATCGTGGACGTAGGGATTTCCCGAACCACGTTAAACAACTGTGCCATTTATCTTTCTGCATATTTATATTCAGTTGTTCATTTATTCTAACCCCTTTTACTATCAATTAATCTGCATCTCAATCAACCTGCCTTAACGACCTGGATCATAATTAAGGTTTTCAAAATAAGAGCACCAACTAAGTCCACCATATTTCCGCACACACAACACTTTGAAAGTAATAAGATCACTCTTATTATTGTCTAAGTATTCACACTAGAGAGCAACCTGTTTGGATTGATCTGCTATCGATCTGTCGATCGATCTGGTCAGTCATCTGTCGAGAAATTTCTTCTTTAAGAATAGCTTTAACTCTCTGATAATCAACCAAGTAAACTGAAAAGTTGGCATTTGGTGTATCCCCCCGATACACCAAACCTTGCTCTTTCGGGACCAACAAGTGATATCAGAGCAGTGGTTCATAAGATCATTGTTTCTGTTTTACAGGATTAATATCTGCGTGGTCAACTTGAATAGATCTAGGAAAAGCTACTTTCATTCACATGCATACTATTTGCTATGGAATCTTCTGTTGTTAGGGCTTGTGAAAAATTCTCCACTACAGATCACTGAAGAAAAGACCGTAACTACTGATGTGGAAAGTAATAGAAGAAGGTCCACTACAGATCACTGAAGAAAAGACCGTAACTACTTCAACTGTAGTAACTACACAGATAGTTCCTAAAGATTCAAGAAAGTACACTTCAGAGGAACGTCGTGAAGCCAATCTGGATGATTTTGCAAAAGGAATCATATCTAGCACAGTCAAAGGGGTACATCTGGCCAAAATCCAAGATCTGGATACTGCCAAAGAGATGTGGGAAGCCTTAAGAGACTTGTGTCTAGGGTCTGAAGTCATGATTGAGAACAAGTTGTCACTTGCCTGCAACAAATACGATGAACTCAAAATGAAACCAGGCGAGACCATCGAACAAATGAAAATAAGATTCACTGGAATCTTACTTGAGATATTAGCGTTCAAAAAGAACAAATATACTCAAAGAGAGAAAAACATGAAAATACTCAGAGCACTTCCACCTAGTTGGGAGATATACGCTGCAATGCAACCACTTCGTGCTGACTTCAATGAACTTTCTACAGAAGCTCTATTTGATCATCTTGAAGGTCATGAATGTGACATTCAAAGAATTCGTGGATCAGATCATCTGTCCAAAAAGGCAGAAAGCAGCTTAAAGAAGGACAAAGAAGTAACCTTCAAAGCGAAGAGCAAAACAGATGAACTGTCTGAATCTACTACACCAGATGAAGAGAAGGGTTAAGAAAAACTGCTAAAAGAGTTTGCAATGATTGCTAAACGTATGGACAAGATGGAGGTCAGATCGAAGAAATTCAGACATTTCTACAAAGATAATAAAAGCAAATTCTACAAGAAACGCGACAATGATCGATCTGATATCAAGGATGAGTCTAAACAACAGTCCTCTAAAATATCTAAATCAACAGATTATACCTGCTTTGGATGTGGCAGAACAGGTCATTTCAAGACAGATTGTCCTGATCTGTTCAAAAGCCAAACAGAAGAGTTAAGAGCAAAAAGAGATCGAAAACTCAAATATGAGCGCAAGGCCATGCTAGCTAAAGAAGAATCAAGCAGCTCAAGCCATTTCTCAGATAGTACATCAGAGAATGATGAAGCATTCTATGCAAATGAAGAAGAAAGCTGGGATGAATGCTATATGGGACTAGACAACGGTTTGGATGAAGTCGAGGTAAATTCATGCAATTCCAACTTTTCAAATGATAATGATCTGGAACAGGAAATAGAAGATCAATCGGAATACTCATGGGAAGAAGTTAATGAGATGTTCAAAAGCTATTCGAGCATCAAGAGACTGTTTAGAGAAGTTGTGGAAGAAAACGATAGGCTGAAGAAATCTGAACAGATATTGAGCACAGGAAATACCCAATTTGTTGCTAAAGTAACTGATCTGGAAGAACAGATCAAGGGAAAAGATAGAGAGATTCACTCACTAAATTCAAAGGTTAAAGATCTCATCACGAGAAACAACGTAGCTGAAGAAAGAATAAGGAAAGGCAAAGAAATGATCTAAAAAAGTGATGAACGTGCTAAATTGCTAGTTAATCTGCAACAAAAAGGCACATCTGGATTAGGATATCCAGGTCACTCAGAAAAGCCTTCGGGAGCTACAAGATTTGTACCTGAAAGAAAGCAAATACCAGATCAAATGATAGATCTGAAGAACAAGAAAGTACACCCACAAAAGATGATGATAAAAGAAACAGGACACAGACAATACTACCAAACAAAGGGTCAACCAGCTCATTACACAGAAATAGATGATGTACATGTCAACAGGACATTACCCAACAAGCATGTCAACAGGACACTACCCAACAAGAATGTCAACAGGACATTACCTATTAAGAAGAGATTGAAGAATGATGGAATAGAGAGATACCATCCATCTGAATTTCATTCCTTATCTAGAGTTGATAATAATGGAAACACTATCACCTGCTATATATCTGTTCCTAACACAAAAATGTTCTGGATTCCAAAGGAAACATTTGCTAATAACCAAACACCCAAACGTTGAAGGGTAGCTAAGTTTAACTAATTGCAGGACCAGAAGACTGCAAGAAGAAACACGATAGCTAGAGGAACAATCTGGATAATTGATAGTGGATGTTCGAAGTACATGACATGCAACAAGAACTTACTATCAGATTACGTTGAAAAGCTAGGACCTCAGGTCACCTTTGGATGTAACTCAAAAAGATACACCAGAGGATATGGTAAAGTAAAGGTTGACAAGACTACCATCTCAAATGTATCATATGTTTAGGGTCTTAGCCACAATCTGTTTTCGGTTAGTCAATTCTGTGCAAATGGTATTCAGATTATCTTTGATACTAACAACTGCTTTGTGAAGAACAAGGAAGGAGATGAGATACTCCTTACCAGAAAATTGCAGGACAGGTTATATATTGTCCAGTGGACAAACCAGATCGAGACCTGCTTAGTTACTAAAACTATATCCGAAACAAGCTGGTTATGGCACAAGAGATTGAGTCATCTAAACTTCAAATCAATCAACAAGATTGTTGGTCCCGAAAGAGCTAGATTGGTGTATGGGGGGGGGGGGAATACACCAATTCAAACTTTTATACGTGAAAAACAATATTCAAGAATAATAAATATAGATTTAAATTTGATTAAAGTTGTGTGAGGAATATGGTGGTTAATGCTCTTTTTAATGTGAAAACGTATTCTTTCTTGAAGATACTATCAACCAAGATTTAAATGCAAGGGTATGAAGAAGATGATGATGAAGTAAAATAAGAAATAAAGAACACAAGCAGTTAACGTGGTTCGGGATAAACTGTCCCTACGTCCACGGTTCGATCAAGTCTAGATCGATAACTTTACTAGCTTTCTCCTTTCTTTTTACTCGTTGAGTACGAGCCACAAGGATTATCAAATCTAGATAACTTCTTGTGATTACAAATCTTCTTTCTAAGAGTGAAAACTACAACCTTAGAAAACAACTGGATCAAATCTAGATCCTAACTTGGGGTTTTGTTGAAATAGTTTTTCCAGAAAATAAACCTTCAAAGACTGTAAACACTACTGAGAATTCTTGATGGTTGGAAGTGTTTTGAACGTTGAGAGCTTGAAGATTTTAGCAGAGTAATAGCAGAATAATAGCTTGAATTCTCGTACTTCTTTCTGGAAGTGAAGGCGGTATTTATAGCCTCTTTGAAGAAACTATCCATTGGAGAAGAAGATGTCCTTCTTCACAGCATTAATAGCTGCATTAAATGCATGGCAGAGTTTGTTGAGACACGCACTGTCAAATGAGAGTTGTTCCACCTTTCACGCGATTTCCCAGTGTATTGCCATACTGAGAATGATTCACCGTACTGGAATTTTGATATTCTCGTACTTCATTCCTTAAAGTATGCTGTTGATGTGACACTACACTGAGTGGTTGACTTGTGACAAATTTAGGTATATCGGCAGTCCACCGTAACTAAAATGTGGATTAGCAGCTCGCTGTCTTAAAGAAGGTGCATATCGTTTCCTACGATAGTTTAGACTCGAGACATAGTTGTTTGTTTCTTGTTTTGTTTTCTTGATCTGTTGAAGAGGTTGGTTGGACAGATCGTTTTTGGAATACGATCTGTTTTAGTGCAGCTCGCTGCTGTTGCTTCCAGCTGCAAAACAGATTTTCTTATACAGCTAGATTGACAGATGGTAATACTATTATCTATCTGTACTATTTACATTTGTAGCTGTTATGAATGCTAGGACTAGAAAGGTAGATCACTATAAGTAAGTTTGAAAATTCAAACTTCCTTTTACAATGTTGATCTAATAAAATCTAGTCGTAACAGATATCTTAAACCAACATAAGGCAGGAGACAGCGAGCTATTAAACTGTGAACAGATCCAATTTTCGATCTGTTCAAAGTTTAACTCTTGCTATCATTACAATGAGTTTAAGCCTTGAGTAGAAATAATTAATGTGTCCAGGAAAGCTCGAAAAGAATAATACAGATAGGAAAAACAACACGATCTGCTTCTTTTAATTACTAGCTGTTCCTTAATAGATGACATCAATTCCTTGATTTAATATTTCATATTTTAACATCATTAAAACTAAAATAAGATTGTGGGGTTCCCAACAATTTTCTCCTTTTTGATGATGTCGAAACCAACACGTTACATTTTTGACTTAGTGAAAATGGTAGTTAGATGAATATTCAGAAATTTTAAAGCTTAAAGAAATAAGTATAAAACATTGCCTGGACAAAGAGGTATTGTCATCAAGTTGTTTGGGACAAAAAAAATGTTCATTATGTTCACTTGATGATTAGCTGTTACAGATAGAGAAATGTAGTAATGACAGCGGGCTATTAAAATTGCAAGGTAAATATAATTAAATTCATTTTGGTGGAGGGGCTTGACTTTGATCAGCTACCAGCTTTCTTGTTTGTTTTGCAAGTCTCGCTCTTCTTTCTTTGATCATTTCCCTCCTCCTCAACTCTGAGGGAACACCAAAGCTAGCATATATGCCATTGAATATCCGTCTGTAATCTTTGTTGTTGAAGTCAATTGGGTATCCCATGGCTTTAGCAGAGTGACTTATATGATTTATAATCGTGGTGTGATCAACCTCTGTTGTACCCTGGATCCCTGGGTAGAGAATGGTCGTCTTCTTTGGAGCAATTATAAATTGATTGGTCAGAGCAGACTGCCTGTGTAGATATTCCACGAATAATTGATTTTTGTGTTTCTTGAGGAAATCTCTAAACAGTTCATCCACATCACCTCCTTGCAGATCTTCATCCATCAGGTAGTAGTGTTGCACAACAAATTCCTTGATCAGCTGGTTCCATTTTGAGGCCTTCTTTGTGTGCAACCACTTTAAGTTTTGAGCATCCTTTAGTTGATATTTTTCAAAAAACTTGAATACAGGATTTGTAGGCTCATCTTCTTCAGTATCTGATGTTTCCACCTTTTCCATTTCATCTTTTTGTTGCTTCGCCTTTTCAGCCACAAATAGCTCCCGAAAATCAGGATTCTCTATCTGTTCCGCTTTATACCCGGCGAGGAACATTTCCTGTGTGAGATCATCATCTGTAGCTACTTTCTTTCCTTTCTTAGCAGCTAGAGCCTCCGCCTCCTCCTTCATTCTTTTCACCTTCTCTTCATTCTCCCTCTGCATTTGCCTAGCCTCTGCTGCCTGTTTAGGATTCATCTTCCTTGCTTTGCGTTTAACAGCAGCAGCAGCAGGCTTCTTTCTTGTAGCAGCAGGAGATTGGACAGTAGGCTGTACCTCCTTTTCTTCCCCCTTTTCGACATCATCAAATTCCTTTGAAATGATGAGTTTAAGGGAGGCAACTTCATCAGTCATGTCCTGAAATTTCTTGTCCATTTCTTCCTTGTATTGCAGAAGTGTAGATATGTTGGCAGTGATTTCATTGAATTGTTTGGTGGTAGATGTGGATAGCTTCTTGATGTCAGAAGACAGGTCGCTATCTTTGACTTTCATGTCTGTCACGATGTGTTGATTTTGAAGATCTCATCCCCAGATGCAAAATCATCCTTATCGAGCTCCTCTTTCAACAACGGCTTGAGAGCAGCAGGTAGAGAAGTGGTAAGCACAGCTGGAACTTTCTTTTCGATCACAGCTGGGATTGTCTTGTTTTCCATGTCTTCCAGCTGTTTCTCCACCTCCTTCTTTACTTCGGTGACCATCTTCTTGCCCGCCTCCATCAACTTGTTTTCAAATTTGTCAACTTCGCCTTGGAAGTTAGTTAATTTGTCCTCTGTCTCCTTTTTGAAGTTATCGAACACTTCTCAGTCATTATTCAAGTCGTTTTGAAGAGAATTAGACAGTGTGTTATGAGCTTTATCAAAATTTGTTTCTATACTGCGAATGGCTGTCTCAGCTGCAGTCCTCACGTAATTAGCTAAGGCAGCAGATCGATCGTTGATTCGAGCATGAATAAGTTTGCTGACCTGCTCCTTTGTCAAAACTGGATCAATAGTTTGCATAAGCAAGTTGTCCAAAGAAAAGTGCTGATAATCAGCTGGTGCAGTGGCCTATGTAAAAATTTCTTCAATGACAGCTTCATCGACCTGTTGAGTCTCAGCTTCTTCCATCTTTTCTTCCTCATCTTCTTTCCCTTCCTCCATCTGTTCAACTTCAATTACAGCTTTGTTAATCTCAACGACAGGGGGCTGTGATGTATAGGCTTGCTTCACAATGGGAGAACTTTGATCGACAGATTGATCAAGAAAAGTGAGAGCTGCGTCAAAATCTCCGGATGTCAGATCGACTGCATTGTTGAAAAATTCTTGCTCCTTGGAGTAGTATGAAGCAAGATCGATCTTTAGAACGGCTGCTTCCTCTTTCATCTTTGTCAAAACATATGTTCGGAAATATTGACGTGCGTCTGGAATGTCAAGAAAACCGAAATATGAAATCAGTTTGTTCTCCTCCACCTTGAGATCACTTATGGTGAACAGCAGCAGAATTGCCTCCAAGATATAAAATTTGCTATCTCGAATGTCGAGATAGACTTGGAATCGTTTGGCCATATCAAAAGCGGTGGGAGTGAGCTCGATTCCTGGCAAAATCTTGATAACAGCATCTGATGCAGCATCTCTCATCTGTTCAAAAAACATGTGTGCACCTATCAGCCGTTCGGTCATATCATCAGCTGGCTGTTCATGTGGGTTTACAGCTACATCAGCTTCATTTACACCGACAATGGGTTCTGCATCAACAAAGGTAGCTTCCAGCTCATCCAATAATTTACGAGCCGTGGGTTTGGATTTTTCTTTGACGGCTATTTTCTTTGGTGCCTTCTTCTCATCCTTCTTCTTTTTCTCCACAGCGGGAGATGATTCCTTGGCATCTTTTCTTTTCTTTTTCTCAGCAGCTGGCTGTACACCCCCAGCTGCTTTTCTTTTTATTGGTTCAGCAGCGGCCTGTGCTGCTGCAGCTTCTCCCACTGTCCTTGGTTTCTTGACAGGCATGACCCACTCGTCATTCGACCTGTCAACAACAATCATTGCTTCCCTAATTCTGTCATCTGTTACCTTCACAAAAATCTAAGCTGCAATCCCCAGAGACATCTCGACCTGATGTCTGGATTTGGGTAGGATCAGATCCTGGTCAAACTCTATGGCCTTGTGCCATTTGTCTTTGTTAAACACCCCATCAATGATGGTGCTTATTTTAGTGGTCAGGCAGAGAGGTCGTTTTACGTGGAGATGAATGCATTTTCCATCTGTGTTCTGCCGAAGATCGATCTGCTTTTCTTTGTCAACAATTAGCTTGAGTAACGATCTGCCCCAGTTTATGTTGAGATTTAGAAGTACGACAGCTAGTACTTTAAGCTTTATCGGAGTTACCGCGTCAAAAGTTTCTTGGTGACCCAAAAATACTTTTTGAACAAAGTCAAGAAGCATTCGGTATATAAGTAGCATTAAACCCCTTGTTATGGCTTTCCCATCCCATTCTATCGGTTGTGCCACCATCATATTTATGGCCTCCACTATCTGGTCGTGTGTAACGTCCTCAACCATTCTCCCTTCATCAATTAGATCGTATGTGTTTAGGATCATATCGATCACTTGTTTTCGCTCCTTTTCTTCTTTGCTGATTGGCAGCTCGATCGTGTACTCATCATTATCCTCCTCCATCCAAGAGCAGTAAAAGAGAGCCACTTGGCGAGGCAGATAGAATCGGGACTCCTTGGTAATTATCTTGTGAAATCCTAAAAAAATCACAAAATTTTTGTTAAGTATAGGGCACAGCTCGAGGTTTGCAACTGGTTGAATTGAACAGATCGATTTTTCGATCTGAAGATTAACAGCTCACTGTTAATGAATATAGTAAGATAAGACAGCGATATAGTTGAATTGTAACTCAGTCATTAACACAGAATTAAACTTGTTTAGTCCAAATCATGCTTGAATTATGAATTTGTGATTTCATTTCTTATAAGTCTCAGAACACATGAATCAATGAGTTTTGATACTATCAAATATACATAATCATGCGTGTTAAGTTTACAGTATGATGGTTTATGCACCATTATATAGTGAAATAATGGACATAATCAATATTTATCATAGCATTCATATTTTGCAGAAATTTATATGTGAACAACGAATATTAAACCCTAGTTCATGCATTTCTAAACATTTAAGCAACCTGAACAAGCTTCGATTTTTGAAAAGAGATCATCAAGGAGAGAATATCCATGATGATTGAGAACAGCTCTGGGTTCAGGTGTTAATCTTGCTTCAATCAATTGAAGCATTTTGGAAACGGGAATCGGTGATGCAGCATGCGACGATGATGAACTAGCTTTGGAGTTGGTCATTTTGAAAGATGTGTGTTTTAGGACAAGGTTTGAGAGTTAAAAGATTTGAATTTTCAAGCTTTAACAATGGCGGTTTGAGAGAAATATATGTATGTGTAAGAGACGAAGCAGTCAAACTATCATATATATATAGACACATCAACGCGTAGGATTAAAAGATGTAAAAGTAATTTAAATCTACGGTTGAGATTACTCCCTGAAGCAATGATTTGCCGTCCATTCCAGCGATTGAAATTCACACGCTATGGGGTTATGGCGTCAAAGGGTCACATCTTTGCATCCACACAAAAATCGAGGTCCGCAACTTTTAATGATCTTTCCTTTTTCTCTCACTACTCTGACACATTCGACTCTTGGTATTTTCTAAATAAATGATATTCAATATTAATCATTAGAAATAAATAATAAGAGAGTGGAGAAATAAATGCGAGAGTTAAATTCTCCCTTAATAAATGTCAGGCAGATTCAGTGTAACAGATTGATTGTTTTAACAGATCGATTGTCTAACAGATCGTTGTTGATTGTTGGAACTTCTAGCTGTGTAGAATTTGTTCGAGATGAATAGCTAGACTAGCAACCTAATCAATGCCGCAGATGGTTTGATACGACAACCATTTGTGTGTTGATTGTGCATTTTCAACAGCTCGTTGTTGATCATTGAGGTTTTAGCTGTTATGAGATTTGGGGCTATTTTGAAATGAACAGCTAGATCATATTTCCCTATGTATGTTCCCCCTGGATTGATGAAGTACTCAATCTGAAATTTATATTTTCTTTTGAACATCTATCTGTGAAATTTGAATCTCTAACTGTTAATGTTATCATTCAAGTTTATAAAGTGATTTAAGGAACAGCGAGAAGAAAAATAATGTAACAACAGATTGTTTTGTACCATTTACTATCTGTTGTTTACACTTATACCATTTTTGATTAGGTTGATTAGACCTAATTTTCCACAAAGCTTTTGAATCTATCCTCGGCTAATGCTTTTGTGAGTATGTCAGCTCGCTGCACATCAGTATGAATTTTCTCTATCTTGATGTTCTTCCTTTCCACGTGGTCACAGATGAAATGATGACGAACATCCACGTGTTTACAGCGAGTGTGAAGCACTGGATTTTGTGTTATTGCTATGGCGCTCGAACTGTCACAAAATATTGGAACAATATCCATCTGCACTTCATAATCTTTAAGCTGCTGCTTGAGCCATAAGATTTGTGCAGTGCAGCTGCCTGCTGCCATGTATTCTGTTTCTGTTGTTGAGGTTGCAACTGAGGTTTGCTTTTTAGAAAACCACGAGATGAGCTTGTTTCCAATGAATTGACACATCCCAGAAGTGGATTTTCTATCAAGCTTGCAACCTGCATAATCAGAATCAGAATATCCAGTTAATTCAAAATTGTCATCACATGGATACCATAACCCTATCTCTGTTGTGCCTTTGAGATATCTTAATATTCTTTTAGCTGCTTCCATGTGAGACTCCCTTGGGCTAGCTTGATACCTAGCACAAACACCAACAGCGTAAGTAATATCCGGTCTACTAGCAGTTAGATATAATAGGGAACCTATGATTCCTCGATAATGTTTAATGTCTGCTGCCTTTCCAAGCGCATCTGGACCTATCTGTCCATTTGTTTGCATTGGAATTTTCACCGGCTTGCTGTCTGTGACTCCAAATTTGATGATGAGATCATTGATGTATTTTGATTGATTGATTAGGATTCCATCTGCTGATTGCTTCACTTGTAATCCTAAGAAGAAGTTCATCTCTCCCATCATCGACATTCTGTATTTTTCTTGCATGAGTTTGCTAAATCTGTTGCAAAGGAATTCAGATTTGGATCCAAAAATAATGTCATCAACATAAATTTGAACTAAAAGGATATAGTCTTGCACTTTGATTGTGATTAATGTTTTATCAACAGATCTTCTTTTGAATCCAGACTCCAGCAGGAAGGTGGACAGAGTTTCATACCAAGCTCGAGGAGCTTGTTTTAATCCATATACAGCCTTCTGTACACCTTGTCTTCATCTTCTACTTCGAATCCAGGTGGCTGCTCTAGATAAACTTCTTCTTCCAAGATTCCATTAAGAAATGCACTTTTTACATCCATTTGGAATACTTTGAAGCGTTGATAAGCAGCGAAGGCAAGAAATAATCTGATGGCTTCTAGTCATGCAACAGGTGCAAAGGTCTCATCAAAATCAATCCCTTCCTGTTGGCAATAACCTTTAGCGACTAGCCTTGCCTTGTTTCGTACCACCTCACCTGATTCATTTCTCTTGTTCTTGAATATCCATTTAACTCCAATCACACCTTGATGATGATGTCGATCCACCAAATACCATACTTCATTTCTCTTGAATTCATTTAATTCCTCTTGCATGGCATTTATCCAATCTGCATTTTGTAAGGCTTCTTCGACATCTTTTGGTTCGGTGTGAGCTAGATAGCAACTTAGCAATGCGCTTTCTCCATGCATGCGTCTAGTTTTGACTCCGTCTGTTGGGTTCCCAACAATGAGGTCAGATGGATGGCTATCTACCCATTTTCTTCGCCTTTTCATTTCTTCCTCAGATATTTCGATTTCTATCTTATCAGGAGGATTCTCAAATTCTGGATGATCTATAATATGAACATCAATGAGATTGTCAGCGTTTAAATTAATACTTGATACATTTACCAAGTTTTGAACAGATGGTGGTTAAGTTGGGGTTGGAGCAGATTGAATATTTTGTTCATCAACAAATTGTTGTGAACATTCTTCATGCGAGGTTCCCCCTTCATTTGTTCCCCCTAGATGAGATAGTTGTCCATCTGTTCCCCCTTGCTGTGATTTTTCTACAGCAGGTTGATTATTTGTTTCTTCTTCATCTTCATCTTTTCGTGGACTCCATAAGAGAATGTCGTCGATGAGGCTATCTGTGGAATTTCTCAACGTTGAATGTGAGAGGTTCTCTTGTAATACCCCGATAATTAAAAACCCGAATAAAAGAAAAATTTATGAATAAACGAGGGATCCAAGATCCGTTGAAAGTTTGAAGAGCTCGTTTGGATAATGAGGTCATTCAAAAAGGACGAAACTAATTAATTCTTGCGTTGCATAATTGGTTTTAGTTCGATATGGTTCAATTCAAGACTAAGGTTTTAAGAATTATAGAATTTCTTATATTAGATGAGTGACTAGTTAATTGAAATTATTGCAAAGTATAGATTAATGCTTAAAGAAGTATTGTACATTGATGATTTGATAATTATATACTTGAGATGTATATAATTAGAAAATAATACACTAACTATTGATAATATGTAGAATGATTGTTAATTGCATTAATGAAATAAGATGTATAGTAAAAATAGTAATTAGTCCTCTAGATAATTAAAGGAGCAATGGAAAAAAATTAGTGTTCAAGAAGATGATTATACAATTATATACGTGTATATATATATATCCTACAGAAGTTGGATATAATTATCCAATATCATCTAAATACAAATTATAATTTACCCATAGTATCATTTTTTTTTATAGACAAAGCAGTATATGTATAGGTGTACAGTATGATACAGCCCTATATATATAAATATAATACGCATACAAGAAGTGGCAGAAGAAGAATAAACAACCTGCCTTATAAAGAATGGTTTCACACTCTAAATTAATTATGAGAGATGAAACTCTGTACACATACAGAGATATCTCTAAAAAAAAAAAAGGAAACTGCAGGATACTACAAATAGATAGGATAGTAATAAATGAAAGGAAACTGCAGCCTACACTTTCCTACCCCCTGCATCCATCCATCCATCCATCCATCCATCCCTGCACCTGCAAGAAAAGAAGGGAGAGATACTATCTTGGTTAATAGTTATATGCATAGATAGAGGACTTTGAGGTTTAACACTCAAGTGCCCCTGCTTACTCAAACGTTACAAACACTTTAACTATTCTATATAACAACTAGAAGCCCTCATACACACTTTTTGAAACCAGTATCACTCATCCGTAGCACATTCAGAGGAGTTCTGCCAAGTTTCCTACCACAGAAGAAGTCCAACCAGTTCCAATCCAGAAGTTAAGGTATACCAAAACCCCTTTCTTCTTCTGAATTCTTTTGGAACTTAGTTCAAAGACCTTTGCATTGTTTAACCAGGTTTAGGACTATAAAAAAAAAAAAAAAAAAAAAAAAAAAAAAAAAACTGAAATTTAAAAGTAATGAGAGACTCTTCCTCAGCCTTTAATTTTAAAACTCCAGTGTATGCAGTGTGTATTTAGGTTTTACACTCCCTTAAAACTTAGTTCAAAATCTGCTATTTTTAACTATGTTTCAAAAAACTATAAGATTAAAATATAGTGTAATTATATAAACTCTTTCTTCACCTTCTCTGTAAAACTTATATATATAAGAACATAGCATTTAACAAGGAGAAATTAATGACTAAGTACAGAACTTTGAACTAAGTTCAGATCTGCAGAAACATAGAACAACAATTACATTTTCCAGAATTTGGAACATTTACATATTCTGATATTTTCAGACTTTTAGAAACTATACTTATGCTTTTAGAACTTCAGAACACATATATTTATTCTGGTTTAAGAACATAGAGACAATTAGGGGAATAAGATTAGACAACCCCAAACATATATCCAGATTTCAGAACATAGGACCTTTACATATCTTCAGATTTAGAATAGGGATATAAGTTATCATACCCGAACAAATCCCACACCAATTACAGGCTTCAAAACATAGAGCTACATATATACATAATGTTTCAGAATTTCAGAACATAGCATCCATGACTAGACTTTCAGATTTGAACACTTCACACTCCACTTTATTTTCATACTGGTACAGAACTTTTACACATTCAAATTGTAGAACAATACTGAAACCATAGTACAGTTCCTGCCTTGTAATCAGTTTTTAGCACATAACATAATCATATTACTAGATTCCAGAACATAGACATATACCCAAGCATTTACAAATCTTAAAACATAATTGAAGTCATGAACACAGCCCTCTCTCTCGGCCAAATACAATCAGAAAAAGAGAGAGATGTCATTAGCCTAAAATTTAAAACAATGCAGAAACCAACTCGCATTGACCCAAGAATAGAGACTAGCAACTTTTTATGAAACTTCAGAAATGAAATATGTAAATCAGTAGCTAAAGACACGTAACAACATTGAGTAATAATTGCAATT
The DNA here is from genome assembly GCA_026898415.1 of Leonotis leonurus. Lineage (NCBI taxonomy): Eukaryota > Viridiplantae > Streptophyta > Magnoliopsida > Lamiales > Lamiaceae > Leonotis > Leonotis leonurus. The sequence goes on from JAPKLX010000120.1 coordinate 236,250, forward strand.
CAGACCATAATCCATCAAGAAGGAGACAAGAAACATTCCACAAATAAATCTATTAGTCAAAATACCAACTGAACATGAACTTAAAAAGGAGCCTTAGTTTCCCAACCAAGTCGATCAAAAGAAACAGATACAGAAAACATATCTATGAGCATTAGGAGACTTAGCTGCTGCACACGGGGGCTCCACCTGCAATATAGTGAAGCCGAGTATGGAGAAACCCCAAACGAACCCAAATCACCATCGTTCCAATTAAGAAGAAAAATAAAGAAAGAACCTCGAGTCAGTAAGGGGGTGAAATCAAATCAGAAGGTAAAATTTAGTCCTTGACTAGTCTAAATTCTCAGAATTTCCAACATGCAGATTTAAATTCTGAAAATTTGAACATGCAGTAATACTTAAAGATTGGAAATTTAAAACACAAATCAAAATAGAGAAATTAAAATAGAAAGAAAGGTAAAACCCTTATCTCCTTGTGACTGTTGCTTCTGCATGCCGTCGGAAGGGCTGCCGAGAACGCCGGCGAAGCCGCTTTCTGGCGACAGAATCCGAGATAGAGGCGAGAGGCAGACAAAGGCCTAGAAAAAGATAAATTAGGGGAACACTAGCATTTTTTTTAAAACAGAAAGTACAAACTAATAATCTAGAAAGAAATAGATGAAAGACGCCATTTTACCTTTGGGAGAAGAACTCCGGCGATCTCCTTTCGTCGATTCAGGCGAGAGAGAGAGGCCGAGGAGGAGGGAGGCAGAGAGAGAATAGAGACAGTAGAGAGAGAGAGAGAGAGACGGGCTCCAGCAATTTCCTGTCGACCGGAGAAAAGGGTCGGCGGCAACGACGGCATCAATAGAGAAAAGAATGAGAGGGACAGAGAGAACCGATGAGATGAAGATGAATGGTGTATCTGTGATGGGAGAGGGGTTGTGAACGGCTGATGAGGGTGTTATAGCTAGGGTTAGGGATGATATAGGATAGTTTATGTCTAGAATGTATGGGCCAATTTTAAGAATATCAAATGGGCTAGAGTTAATTCAGTATGGGCCGTGTTTAAATAAAATGAATGGGCCGGGTCAGATGTATCTTACGGGCCAGATTTAGTTAATAGTTGGGCCGAAATTATGGGCCCAGATTATTAATGTGGTAAGTTGAAATGTTAGTATCATTTGGGCCAAATTTAGAATTCCTTATGGGCTAAGATAATTGATTTAGATTGGGCCAACACAATTATTTATGCTGGGCTAAATATTAAGAGAAGGAATGAGTAGTGTTATTTAAATCTTAAAATTTCTAAAGAATATTAATTAAAATTTATATTATCCTACAAGTTTTAATTAGCATTTTTTGCTTGAGATTAAATTATTTCAAGTAAATTATCTTAAATAATTATAGTACCCATTATTAAATTAAATGGGTAAAACAAATAAAATTATTAATGATTTAATAAATCAAAGATTGATTTAAAAATCCTACGAAAATAGTTATAGAAATCCTTAAATACTCGAATATTAATCGAGCAAAGGATTAGAATAATTAATGAAATAATAGAATATTATTTCATGAAGTAAATTATATACTCACAAGGAGTATCTTCCTTTTAATTACGATTAAGGTTACGGAAGAAGGAAATACTAAACGAGAAAGAATTCAGATCCTATCAAAGGAAGCGATTCAGGTAGGCTTTCTTATACTAAAAGAAAACATGCGTGTTTATCCGCATTTATATTATTTCTTTTCAAATAGCTTTTGAATTAAAATTGATATTTCAAGTATTGTCTTGCCATAAATGTTTTATGTTTTGTATGATACATATCTGCTATGATTATGAAATCAAATTTGAGTTCCAGTGGGTTAGCGTCTCCACTCGAACTATGATTTTGAAATCGAATTCGGGTTCCAGTGGGTTAGCGTCTCCACTCGAACTAGTGTACACAATGGACTGTGAGTCAGCGAAAGGTTGACCGGTCAAGTGTCCGTGGAAGGTGGCCACATTCCCGACACACAGAATTTACAGATATGATTGATTACTAAAGAACTTAGACTGGCCAGTCAAATTTTAAGAATCACAAAGGAATTTAGTGAACATATATTCTTTAGAAACAAAATTCATATGTTTCACTTACAATGACATGACAATTATATATGTATGAATGCGATTTTGGCATGTGTCTACTGAGTACTTTTGTACACAGCCCTGCATGTATTTATAAATGTGCAGGTTGGGCTGTGATGTCAAGGAGGAGTGCTCAGCGATGGCTTTGTCGAACTCGATTAGCATAAACTCTTGGGGGTTCTATGTGTCTTCATACACGTAGGATTTTATTATGCGATCTTACATATTCCGCTGCTAGACCTTTATGTAATAAGTCCGAAATTAAACTCCTAATTCAGTTATGTAATATTTTGAGCTTATGACTCTGACTTCCCGAATTTATGGGATAAATCTTAACTTTACGGTATGAAGGGAATATCCATTGTCTTACCCTCATTTATTCCTTTCCTTGGTCATGTTCCCGACTTTACTAGAATTAGTAGAAAGCGGGCGTGACATCTCTTTTGACGAAGAGGAGCTATCTGTTCCTGAAACTTCAAAATTAGCTTCATCAAAAACAACATGTGGTGTTACTTCCACAACTAGAGATCTCTTATTAAAAACTCTATAAGCTTTACTGATTTCAGAATATCCTAAAAATATTCCTTGATCACTTTTGCTATCAAATGTCTTTAATTGAGTTTTTCCATTGTTGTGAATGTAACATTTACAGCCAAATGAACGAAAGTAAGAGATTCGAGGCTTTTTGTTGTTCCACAGTTCGTAAGGGGTTTTCCTGTGACGTTGCGTGATGACAGATCGATTTTGTGTGTAGCAGGCGGTATTGACTGCTTCTGCCCAGAACTTCTTTGGGAGATTGATTTCATTTAACATAGTTCGGGCAGTTTCTTTGAGAGATCGGTTACGTCTTTCCACAATCCCATTTTGTTGTGGTGTACGAGCTGCAGATGTTTGATGTTGAATTCCCATTTTTGAGCAGTATCCTTCGATCATATGATTGATGAATTCAGTTCCATGATCAGATCGAATGGTGATGATGGATGTTTTCTTTTGATTTGAAAGTTTGTTGAGAAGATCAGGTAATTTCTTTAGAGTTTCCTTTTTCTTGAACATAAAAACAACCCAAGTAAATCTAGAGAAGTCATCGATAATAACAAGAGTATACTTTCTACCGTTTACACTTAATGGAGATACAGGTCCAAAAAGATCCAAGTGTAGAAGTTCCAAAATCCTTGACGTGGAGTGAGCTGCATTTGTGGGAAATGATGCTCTTGTTTATTTTCCTGCTTGACAAGCTTCACATACATGGTCTTTGTCATAGATTTGAGTAGGCAGACCTTCAACCAGGTTGTTTTTCACCAGCTTGTTGATTGATTTGAAGTTTAGGTGGCTCAATCGTTTGTGCCATAACTAGCTGGTCTCTGTACTAGATTTTGTTACTAGACAGGTTTCAGTTTGATCATTCCATTGTACGATATACAACATATCCTGCAAAATTCCAGTAAGAAGAATTTCTTCTCCTTCTATGTTCTTGACAAGACATTTGTTAGCTGTAAATTCTACCCTCTTGTTATTAGCACAAAATTGGCTAATTGAGAATAGATTGTGATTTAGACCTTCAACATATGATACATTGAGAATAATTGTTAACGTGGTTCGGGATAAACTGTCCCTACGTCCACGGTTCGATCAAGTCTAGATCGATAACTTTACTAGCTTTCTCCTTTCTTTTTACTCGTTGAGTACGAGCCAAAAGGATTATCAAATCTAGATAACTTCTTGTGATTACAAATCTTCTTTCTAAGAGTGAAAACTACAACTTTAGAAAACAACTGGATCAAATCTAGATCCTAACTTGGGGTTTTGTTGAAATAGTTTTTCCAGAAAATAAACCTTCAAAGACTGTAAACATTACTAAGAATTCTTGATGGTTGGAAGTGTTTTGAACGTTGGGAGCTTGAAGATTTTAGCAGAGTAATAGCAGAATAATAGCTTGAATTCTCGTGCTTCTTTCTGGAAGTGAAGGCGGTATTTATAGCCTCTTTGAAGAAACTATCCATTGGAGAAGAAGATGTCCTTCTTCACAGCATTAATAGTTGCATTAAATGCATGGCAGAGTTTGTTGAGACACGCGCTGTCAAATGAGAGTTGTTCCACCTTTCACGCGATTTCCCAGTGTATTGCCATACTGGGAATGATTCACCGTACTGGAATTTTGATATTCTCGTACTTCATTCCTTAAAGTATGCTGTTGATGTGACACTACACTGAGTGGTTGACTTGTGACAAATTTAGGTATATCGGCAGTCCACCGTAACTAAAATGTGGATTAGCAGCTCGCTGTCTTAAAGAAGGTGCATATCATTTCCTACGATAGTTTAGACTCGAGACATAGTTGTTTGTTTCTTGTTTTGTTTTCTTGATCTGTTGAAGAGGTTGGTTGGACAGATCGTTTTTGGAATACGATCTGTTTTAGTGCAGCTCGCTGCTGTTGCTTCCAGCTGCAAAACAGATTTTCCTATACAGCTAGATTGACAGATGGTAATACTATTATCTATCTGTACTATTTATATTTGTAGCTATTATGAATGCTAGGACTAGAAAGGTAGATCACTATAAGTAAGTTTGAAAATTCAAAATTCCTTTTACAATGTTGATCTAATAAAATCTAGTCGTAACAGATATCTTAAACCAACATAAGGCAGGAGACAGCGAGCTGTTAAACTGTGCACAGATCCAATTTTCGATCTGTTCAAAGTTTAACTCTTGCTATCATTACAATTAGTTTAAGCCTTGAGTAGAAATAATTAATGTGTCCAGGAAAGCTCGAAAAGAATAATACAGTTAGGAAAAATAACACGATCTGCTTCTTTTAATTACTAGCTGTTCCTTAATAGATGACATCAATTCCTTGATTTAAGATTTCATATTTTAACTGAAGTGTTGTTTCGAATAACATCATTAAAACTAAAATAAGATTGTGGGGTTCCCAACAAAGATTGCAAAAGAGAAATTGGTGGAAGGTCTACCAGATCAAGTATATGACAAAGATCATATATGTAATGCTTGTCAAGCTGGAAAGCAGACCAGATCATCCTTTACAAGCAAAACAGCTCACTCAACATCAAGAATACTGGAGCTTCTGCATTTGGATCTGTTTGGACCAGTAAAACCACTAAGTGTAAATGGAAGAAAATACACCCTATTAATCATAGATGACTATTCAAGGTTCACTTGGGTCATTTTTCTAGCAAAGAAGAAAGAGACACTAGCCAAACTGCCCGATTTTCTACACAAGATCACCAAACAGAAGGAGGTGAATATAGCTACTATCAGATCAGATCGAGGAATATAATTTCTCAACCAGAAGATTAAAGCATACTGCAATAAGATGGGAATCACTCATCAAACTTCAGCTGCTAGAACCCCTCAACAGAATGGAGTTGTTGAAAGGTGAAACAGATCACCAAAAGAAGCAGCCCGTACTATGCTAAATGCTACCAATCTACCCAAGAAATTCTGGGCAGAAGCTATTTACACAGCCTGCTATACTCAGAACAGATCATCAATTACACTCAGATATGGAAAGCCACCATATGAGATCTGGAACAATAGAAAGCCTAAGATCTCTTACTTTCGCACTTTCGGTTGTTTGTGTTACATACATAATAATGGGAAATCTCAATTGAAGACTTTTGATAGCAAAACTGATCCTGAAATATTTTTAGGATATTCTGATGTCAGTAAAGCTTATCGAGTCTACAATAAGAACTCTCATATTGTGGAGGTAACACCTCATATTTTCTTTGATGAGTCTATTGTTGAGTACAGGCCACCAGATGATAAGCAGATAGAGAACGAGATGACTACAAGAAAGATGAATGAGTTGCTATTAGAAGATATTCTAATCTGGAACTCAAAAAGTAATGATGAAGAGATCAATACTACACCTATTGCTGATGAAATCATACAGCAAGGGGGAATAACCCAACATGAACTGGATGAAAACAGATCACAAAATGAAAGCAATGAAACAGTCATTAAAGATGATGATCAACCTGAAAATTTAAATCCAGAAGCAGGAGCAGATGAGAATCCATTCCAAGCTTCACCAACAACTCACACTGAATTTGAGGAACCAACAGATCAACCTGATCCTGAGATATTTGATGAAGAGATGACCAGGAGAAGGAGATGGATACAAGATCATCCACCAGAACAGATTGTTGGGAACCCATCAGATCGTGTGAAGACCAGAAGAATGCATGGAGAAAGTGCCTTGTTAAGCTGCTATCTATCTCGCATTGAACCATCTGATGCTCGAGAAGCATTACAAGATGTAGATTGGATAATAGCAATGCAAGAAGAACTTAATGAGTTCAAAAGAAATGAAGTCTGGTATCTCGTGGACAGACCCAAACACCAAGGAGTAATAGGTGTAAAATGGGTGTTCAAAAATAAACGAGATGAGAATGGTGAAGTAGTCGGAAACAAAGCCAGATTAGTAGCTAAAGGCTATAATAAAAAAGAAGACATTGATTTTGATGAAACATTTGCACCCGTAGCCAGACTAGAAGCAATAAGGTTGTTCTTAGCATATGCTGCACATAAAAAGTTCAAGGTATACCAGATGGATGTTAAAAATGCCTTTCTAAATGGTATCCTTGAAGAAGAAGTCTATGTGGAACAGCCACCTGGATTCGAGGAAGCAGATCCAAACCAGAGAGTATACAGACTGACAAAAGCATTCTATGGTCTAAAACAAGCTCCTAGAGCTTGGTATGAGACATTGTCCACATTTCTACTAGAATCTGGATTCAGAAGAGGATCGATTGACAAGACCTTATTCATCATCAAAGTAAAACAGAATATCCTTTTAGTACAGATCTATGTAGATGATATCATATTTGGATCTCAATCTACTTATTTTATGTGATAAATTTGCTGAACTTATGAAAAATAAATATCAAATGTCCATGATGGGCGAGATGAGTTTCTTTCTGGGTTTACAGGTCAAGCAGTTACCAGATAACATCTTTATTAATCAAGCAATGTATATTCAAGATCTGCTAACTAAATTTGGAGTCAAAGTAAACCTGTTAAAATTCCAATGCAGACCAATGAGAAAATTGATCCTGACCCTGAGGGAAAATCAGCAAATATTACTCAATACAGAGGGATCATAGGATCACTACTCTACTTAACTGCCAGTCGACCTGACATTACATTTGCAGTAGGAGTATGTGCAAGATATCAAGCAAACCCCAAGGAGTCTCACATGGAAGCTGCAAAGAAGATATTAAGATATCTTAAGGGAACAACTCACATTGGACTATGGTATCCTTGTGAAGACAACTTTGAGCTAACTGGGTATACAGACTCAGATTATGCCGGATGCAAGTTGGACAGAAAATCAACATCCGGTACATGTCAGTTTTTAGGAAATAAACTGATCTCTTGGTTCTCAAAGAAACAGACATCTGTTGCCACATCAACCACAGAAGTTGAATATATGGCAGTTGGGAGTTGTTGCGCTCAAATACTCTGGTTAAAACAACAACTCAAGGACTATGAGATCGATGTCAAGGAGATACCCATTTTCTGTGATAGTTCAAGCACTATAGCAATCACACAGAATCCTGTCTTGCATACCAGATGCAAACATGTAGATGTGAGACATCACTTTATAAGGGATCATGTTGAAAGAAAATATATACTGTAGTATCCCAAAATACTGTAGCAGTAATTAGAGTTTGATTAAATAATAATTAGGGCATTGCATCCTTAAGAAATAATATTTATGAGATTAAGAAGAGCTTGAAAAATTTATTAGAAAAATACTATTTCTTAAAAAGAATTTATTCAGTATTTTAAAGTTTGAATAAGTTATTCAAACGAACTCAAAACCACGAACGGCCTGAACCAGTAAATTCTATGTGTCGAGACGAATCATCCAGTATCAATCGGGAAGCTTCTAGAAGCCCCTAGAGAAATGTGGAAAAGTAGAGAAATTAATTATTTAATTAGAAAAATCACTTAACTTAACTTATAAGTAAGACTTTCAACTACTATTCATCATCTTCCAACATCTCCACCCAAATTTTCGTCACTATTCACACATACTACACACACTAAAAAAAATTTTCTTCAAATCTCAAGAATTAAGCCAAAAATCAATACCAAATTGTGAAAAAAATCATCCAATCAAGGTAAATATCCAATTTCTTCATGTTTTAGCTTGAAAAATAATGAAGAATTCCCTCTTTTTAAAGCATGAAAATTTCGTGCCCTATAGCTTGTTCAAGTATGGTTTTGATTTTTAATTATGTTGTAGTAAATAGATAGAAATGCATGCTTTAAACAAGAATATGCAAAGAATTTCAACAAATTATGGTTAATTTGATTTTACCTAAAATATCTACATGAACCCTAATTTGAGTTATTAGAAATTGTGTGAATTCTCTTGAATTGAGCATGAATAAGTATCACTAGATATCAATAAACATGATTAGAACAAGGAATTAAATCAAAATCAAACTTTCTAGTCTTCTTCATAAGGGCCGAAAATTTCACCCTAATTGTCCTATGAGATTTTGATTTTATTTGTTTAAATTGATATCATATTTGAGTTTATTGGCATGAACAATGTCTCGAATAATTTATTTAGAATTTTTCAAGCATTAGAAATGAACTTTCAAAATTTAGTTAGTTTATGGAGTTTCTAAGTTTACATATATGTTAATGTTATTTAGATGGAGTGATGATGCATTGGAGTTTATTAAGCAATATTAAGAATGGTTAAATCAAGAGATTAAAGATAGAATCATTCTTACATTAAGATCTTTAATTTTCAAGAAAAAGGGCATGATTAAAACTTATATATAGAGATTTTATTTGGTTGATTTAATGTGATATTTGAGATAAGGAAGGAATATAAAGGCTAATGTGAATTTATTGGATTTTATTAGCCAAATATGTAAAAGTTAGAATTTGTTAGTTTAGTCGGTAAGGAAGGAAGTATTATAATTATATAAGTTAATTAAGGTTCTAGAGTAGATAATGATTTATAAGTACTAATAGTTGAATAATTGAGCTTGATTGATATTAATAAGATAATTATGCATAAGTTAGTATTTTGACATAAACCAAGAATATGCATAATTACTAAGTATAAGGTTAAATATTATAATTCAGCTTATAAATAAGCTTAAAATACATAATTGAGTATATTTATAAAGTTAAGAATAATTAAATCAGTTAAGGATGCAATGACCCGAGAGAAGGTCAAAACCCCTAGCAACCCAAATTGAGATGATAGACTATATTCAAGTAAGTATAATTGAGAAGTAGTGAAGTAATATTCTCTTTTCTAATATACTCCATATTTATATATTTAAGGTGCAAGCAGAGTAGAGAGAAAGGGAACGGAGCTGAAGGAAGAAGAACTGAGATAGTAAGGTTAAGTTGTTATTGAGGTGGGCATTTCTTAACTAAAAATGTGCATGTTATTATGTCATATTTTTATATGCATATTATTTGAAAGATTTTGTGTGACTTGCCTGTTTTAAGCATGCTGCATGATGCCTTTCTACGAGAGAATTACGGCGTCGGCCCTATGCTGGACGAGCTGCCAGTAAGGGTTTGTGTACACATTTATGGTCGTGAGTCAGCGAGCGGGTTGGCCGGTCATAGTGTTGAAGGGGAGGCCTACCTTTCAACACAAGAGTGCGTAGATATGGTGTATTTAGATGCATTGTCAGCAGACACAAGTTATGATTAGATTAAGATACAGCATGAGCATGAGAAATTTTTAAAAGAGAAAACATACACAGGTTATTTCTTTTAAAACTAAAACCCTGTGTATTGCTTTAGTTGGCAAGTCATAAAAGTATGTTTTAAATGTTTTTTGCAATGTGCCCACTGAGTACATATAGTACTCATGCCCTGCATATATTTCTAAATGTGCAGGTTGAGCAGCGGAGTTGGCGATGGTGAGGGATGCTGATTCGGGCTTGCTTTCCTTTTTGCTTGTTAATATGTGTATCTAGTTGCCCCGAGGTTATGTCGTCACACATAATTCTCAACCACCCTATCTGTTGCCAAAAGTCTAAATTATCTTTTGAAATGTTGGTCATGTATAGTAGTTGCTGACTCACTATCTTTGGTTAGTTATGTTTAGAAACCTGAATTTATTCAACTTGTTGTCGTTGAAACTTGATATCGTACATATCATCTCCTGTTGGTTTTGGATGTTCCTAACCATTTGTGATATATGTGATGACTTATTATATCTTGCGTTGGCTTTACTGTTTGTCCGGAATTAACCTATTTACAAAGGAGATGCTGCCCAGATTTTTATAAAAATTGATATCCTTTTTGCCCCGATTTTCCCTTTTTGGTTCGTTAAATTATAAATTGTACCCTTGGTATTGTAAATTGTAAGTTCGTTCCTTCAGTACACGTAGTCGCGATCCGTTTACATAGCTAATACAATAGTTAAGTAGGCGGGTCGTGACATATACAGATCGAGAAGATACACACTGAAATACAGAGAGCAGACATTCTTACTAAAGCATTACCAGAAGAAAGATTCAAGATGCTTTGTGGTAAATTAGGATTGTTAAATCTGGAAGAGAGGACCAGATTGACATAGCACAGATTGAAATAAGTACAGACTAACTAAATTCCAACCGGGAATTGACACCAAATCATCAAAATACAAATTGATGATCAACAAATCGATTAAAATTCAACAGGAATTAACAACAGATCATGGTGGATTCGTAGTTCAACATATCAATCTAGAGCAGATAATATGAGAATAAAATTCCAACCGGGAATTATTAACAGATCATCACACAAGAACGATATCCAAGATCGAATGTAGTATAAACAGATCGATAGTGGTGACAACAGATAGTTAATAAGGAGATTGACTACAACAGATGACTAAAACCCACGTGGAAATTAAATTTAATTTATCACGTTACTTAGTCAAGGGGGAATGTCAGCAGAATAAATCTAATTACGACGATTATATCAATTTTAAATCATAGCCTATATGTCTAAATTCTGACATAATATACCAAATCTTTTATTTTTGTGATGATTAGTACTGTGTTTTGGAACTGTGATTGCTAAGATATTTACTAAATCAAGAAAAAGGAAGCAACTTGACGGCTAAAACCGACACGCGCTGCACTGCAACCCTAGGATCAAAAGCGCGTGTATCAGACGCAAAGTAGAGGTGGTAATAGACCACAAGTCTATAACTCAGAAAAGCGGGAAAGCAAAAAGGGAAGAATAAATCTAAGCCCTTAATTTTATTTCTTTTAATCTACACCGTTTATCATTTTCCTATATATATGTGTTAGACTAGTTGATTACTACCTACATTCTTCTTCTTCGACAAACACTTAGCAAATTCTCCGCCATTCCCAACTCCCTCAAACCTTTTAAAAAAAAATCTATCTCTTAAAAATGGCTCCCAAATCAACTCTGTTTCTCGAGCAAGTGAAATTTCTGAACAAATATATTACTCAAGATCAATATGCCATTCTTGACAACTATGGCTTCCATAAACTAGACAAGGCTTTCGCCCTTGTTAAGCGATGCAAAGGTTTCTTCTTGTTATTCATGTTTAAATGTTCTATATCATTTTTTTTAACTGTCTTATGTGAACTGCTCTGTCTTGAAAAACAAGTTTATCCATAAGCATGCATTTGTGAACAAACATTGAACCGTGGAACTTGATATTCTGTATTGCTTAAACTGCTATTTAGCACTCATACTTCATTGATGGAAGAATGGTGTTCATCTATATTGCTTTAACTTTGTTGTAGGATTTCACAACATTATCACCACGCACCCTCTCCAATTCTTGCCGAAGGAAGTGACAACTTTCTACCTCATATGGCAAGGAGAGAAAGGTGGGAACGAGGCCACCATTCGTGTAAGCAAGGGCAATACAACAAGCAACACAACCTACAACGTGTTGAACATTATAGACGAGGTCTATAAGCTGAAGGATGAAGGTATCAGCTTGGGAGATATCACAGAGGATCAGCTGCAGGAAGCTATCGAGATGGTGATGGTTGTTCCAATAACCTACACCAATAAAATGTTCAACATGGGACTGCTTGCTGCGGAGTACAAGATTATCTTCGAGTTTGTACAACGGATATTCATGAACCACAACGGTTCATACGACCAAGTGACGCCGGAGAAGTTCAAGATACTCACGGCTGTGGTGCTAAATCTTCCTGTTAATTGGAGTAGAGTTCTATTCGATCTGCTGACAAAGGAGGCTAAAATGATCACTTTTATCAAAGGAGCGAGCCCAGGCATTGAAGTGAGGAGAAGCAGCCTGAGGCATTCCACAAAGATCAGTTTCATGTTGGAAACATTCTTTAAACAACACAATTGAGATGAAGTGATTGAGTTCAACGATAGATTGCGATTTCTCAAGGACAAACATCAGATCAAGATGTCCATGGGAATCACAGCCAATCTGATAGCCAAGGTGACAGATCCAGTACATGCTAACACTTTGATGGAGATGGGGAGCTCAAATCCGATCTGGATTCCCCCATCTGCCCCTGCAGAAAAATCTATCAAGTCAAGAGCAACCAAGGAGAAACCAGTGGAGAGAACTCCTTCAAAAAGAGTAACAAGAAGAGCAAGCTCAGTGGTTACTGATGCTGCTCAACAACCAAAACCCAAGAGGAGAAGACTACACAAAATCTCCGAACCAATGGAAGAGGTCCAGGTTAAGGACCCTGCTATTATAGATACACCTATCCCTCAACAGGAGGTTGAGGATGAGGATATTCAGATTGAGGGTCCACCAGAGGAAGTTGCCCCCATCTCCTCTTTTGATCCAAATCAAGAAAAGGATTTTTTCCCTGCTCACACAGCTAGTCCATCATCTGCTGAATAATTAGAGCAGATTGATGAGGAAGAAGAGGAAGATGAATCCTCAGATGAGGATGTGGAGAAGAAAAAGGCTGAAACTGTGGTGAAGCTGCTGGAAGCAGAAGCAGATCACTCAGTCATTAAATCATTTCCTAGCATACAGCTAACTCCGGAGAGTTATGATGCTGCTAAGCGTCTAAAACTACTTCTTCTCATTAAGGACAAAGAATTCTATGTCCTTGATGCACTGCTCAAGACCAGATCAATCTCTACACTCAAGGCAGAAGAAGCTATACTTTTGAATATCTTCGAAGTCTCCTCCATCGCGGAGTTGAGAGATACATACCTCCAGAGCATCCTGACCATAGCCCAGCATGAGGCCAAGAAGCTTCACATCGATCTGAGATCAGTGTATGAGAAAGAAGGGATGTTACATTTCTTTGACAGTGTTGTGGATGAAGAGGAAAAGATAGCTGAAGCTCACCAACAGGGTGCAACAAAACCAGAATCAGAACCAGCTCAGCAACAGGCTGATGTTGCTAAACAGGCAATATCAGCTGCAGAAACAGCTGAGACAACTGCACGAGCTGAGGAAGAACCAGCCCAGAAAAAGCCTATACAGATAGAGGTGGTCGATTATATACGGGAGGAAGAACAACCTGCTAGACAGAGGGTGGGAGAAAAACTGACTGATGATATTTACACCCCCTCTGTAGCAGCCACCATGGAAGAATTTGTGGAGACCACTGATCTGGAAGAGATTTTGATGACTCAGCATCAATCCCTATCCAATGCACAAGTCAAGGACTTAATCTCCATTAAAGTGGACAAATTCATGTATGGGACTCTTTCAACTGTCCAAGACCAGGCCACCAGAATTCTTACAGAATTTAACAACAGTCTGAAGTCCCATGTAGACCAGGTGGACTCAGACTTGAGGAGAGTGTGCAGAATGAAGCTGGAAGAGCTAAGCAAGAAAATGGATGATGATAGATCAACTGCTGAATAGAGGAAAGAACAGATTGATCAAACTCTGTCAACAATGGAGCTTAAAGTCCAAGAGATGTACAAAATTGTTGCAGAGTTTGCCAAGAAAGAGAAAGACATGGTTCATGCCATAGTCAAGGACCAGACTGATGGAATTTTTGAGGAAGTGATCAAAGCGGCCAAGATAGAAATCAGATCACAACTCAGAAAATTCGAAGATGACGGGGTGAATTTTGTCAAGAGGAAGCTGAGAGATCTGAGATACCCCATGAAGACAATGATTGACTCATACATAGACGAGATTGAAGCAATCAAAGAAGAACAAGAGCACTACACTGCTGATCTCACCAGTGCCAAATCCTCTATGGAACAAAATATTGATGAATCCAACTCCAACATCACACCTCTGCTCAACTACAAGATGGATTCAGAAAAGGAGATGAAGGAGATGAAGGAGGAGATCACCTCTCTTAAGGCACTCATAAAAATTTATATTGATGATGTCAAAAAGGGGAAAGGATCTAGGAAGAGGAAAGAAGGAGAATCTGGAGAGAGAGGAGCAGGAGGTAGAGGAAATGGTCGATCTGGTGCTGCAGAAGAAAGAATAGAGCCAGCAGCATAGCAGCCAGCCAACCAGATCAACCAAGTCAACCATCTGCTCAATCTAAGAGATCATCTAAATCTCAATCAAGCAAATCAAGTCAATCTCAACCACTAAAGAAGAAGAAGAAGAAGAAGAAGTCTGGATCTGGTTGGTTCTCCTCTGCACCAATCAAGACCAAAAAGCCAAAAGAAGGAGAAACTAGCTGGGTGCCAGACAATCTGAAGGAAGGTTGGGAGGGGCTGAAGTATGGATTTATCATGTGCCGCTACTTTATCAAAGAACCAACATACTGCGAGGGCACAGGTAATGAAGCTTTCAACCTCTATCTGGACATGAACGATGCAAAGGATCTGGTCCAGGCCATAAGAGCAGCAGCTGCAGAGGCCCAGATCACTATAACTGCACCAGATCGAGAATACAGAGAATGTCCAGACATCCCTGGCACTAAACTCCCTAACAAGACCTACCTGCTGAACTTCATAAATCAACTTGCAGAAAACAAGGGGTACAAGATTGATGCTGAAGACCCAGATTACATTAGGGTCAGAGAGGGAGTGTACGAAAGTGTCCAGATGATCTCTGATGAGACAAGAGCAAAGATGAAGAAGCAACAAGAGGAAAAGAAGAAGAGCAGATAGATACATCATTTCCCATCACTCACTATCTGTAATTCTTACATTTTGTTTTGGAATCTGTAACCCATTTGCTCTATATCTATGGAAATTCTTTGGGTTTCTGATGACTAAACCTTATTGTCCAGAACATATATAACTGCTATTAATCGTTATAACCTAATAACGAAAACATAAACAATCTGGCATTTTTAAACCAGATCACTCTTAATACTTATATTAGGATCATATTGTAAAGTGTGGTTTCGACATCATCAAAAAGGGGGAAATTGTTGGGAACCCCAAAGTATTTTGGTTTTGATGATGATCTCTCGAAACACACTTAGTCTTTACAGCTTTGATTAGTGTTAAACTGTTCTACATGTTAACAGATCAGGTCGATCTACCAAATACCATACTTCGTTTCTTTTGAATTCATTTAACTCTTCTTGCATGGCATTGGTCCAATCTGCATCTTGTAAAGCTTCATCGATGTCCTTTGGTTCGGTATGAGATAGATAACAGCTGAGCAGTGCACTTTCTCCATGCATTCGTCTAGTCTTGACTCTATCTGCTGGGTTCCCAACAATGAGATCGGTTGGATGGCTATCTACCCACTTTCTTCGCCTTTTCATTTCTTCCTCCGACACTTTGATTTCTGGTTCATTAGGTGGAGTTTCAAATTCAGGATGATCTGAGATAGGAACATCAAACAAATTATCAACATCTAAATCAATATTAGATATTTCATTTACTAAGTTTGGAACAGATGGCTGTTGATTCGAAGGTGCAACAGATTAAGGAATATTTTGTTCATCAACAAATGGTTGTGAGCATTCTTCATATGAGGTTCCCTCTTGATCTGTTCCCCCTAGCTGTAATTCTTTTACAGAAGGTTGATTGATTTCTTCTTCTTCTTCATTTCCTTCTTTTCGAGGACTCCATAGAAGAATGTCATCAATTAGTCTATCTGTAGAGTTTCTTAACGTGGATGGAGTTAGATCATCATTTAATGAAAGACTATCTGTTCCTGAAACTTCAAAATTAGCTTCATCAAATACAACATGTGGTGTTACTTCCACAACAAGAGTTCTCTTATTAAAAACACGATAGACTTTACTGATATCAGAATATCCTAAGAAAATTCCTTGATTGCTTTTACTATCAAATGTTTTTAATTGAGTTTTTCAATTGTTGTGAATGTAACACTTACAACCAAATGAGCGAAAATAAGTAATTCGAGGTTTCCTGTTATTCCATAGCTCGTATGGAGTTTTCTCATGACGTAGAGTGATGTCATATCGATTTTGCGTGTAGCATGCTGTGTTGATTGCTTCTGCCCAAAACTTCTTTGGAAGGTTGATTTCATTGAGCATTGTTCGGGCAACTTCTTTTAACAATCTGTTACGTCTTTCTACGATTCCATTTTGTTGTGATGTTCGAACTGCTGATGTTTGATGTTGAATTCCCATTTTTGAACAATACTCTTCGATCATGTGGTTGATAAATTCAGATTCACGATCAGATCGAATGGTGATAATGGATGTCTCCTTTTGATTCGACAGTTTGTTCAGTAGATCAGGTAGCTTCTCTAGAGTTTTCTTTTTCTTGTACATAAAAATTATCCAAGTAAATCTAGAGAAATCATCAATTACAACAAGGGTATATTTTCTAGCGTTTACACTTAATGGAGATACAGGTCCAAAAATGTCTAGATGTAGGAGTTCCAAAATTCTTGATGTTGAGTGAGCTGCCTTAGTTGGAAATGATGCACTTGTTTGTTTTCCAGCTTGACAAGCTTCACAAATGTGGTCTTTGTCATAGACTTGACTAGGTAGACCTTCAACCAGATTGTCTTTTACCAGCTTGTTGATGGATTTGAAGTTTAAGTGACTCAATCGCTTGTGCCATAACCAACTGGTCTTTGTACTTGATTTTGTTACTAGACAGGTTTTGCTCTGTTCGTACCATTTTGCGATGTATAACCTGTCCTGCAAAATTTCGGTAAGAAGAATATCTTCTCCTTCCAAATTCTTCACAAGACATTTGTTAGCTGTAAATTCTACTCTCTTATTGTTAGCACAAAATTGACTAATAGAGAATAGATTATGATTTAATCCTTCAACATATGATACATTGAGAATAGTAGTGTTACCAACTTGGAGATCACCATAACCCTTTGTATAACCTTTAGAGTTTCCTCCAAAAGTAACAGTTGGTGCAATGCTCTCCTTATAGTTGATCAACAGATCATTGTTGCATGTCATATGTTTTGAGCATCCTCTATCAAGTATCCACACCACGCCCCGAGCTGTCTGCTTCCTTCTCATCGATTTCCTATCCTGCAAATAAAAATTACTTAGCTACCCTACTGATAGAGGGTGTCTTGTTAGTAGACAAAGTTCCTTTTGGAACCCAAATTTATCTAATGACAGAAACATTTTGTGATGGCCTGATTTTTTTGCCACTGAAGTCAATGTAGACTATTTGTTTTCGTTTGGCAGGTTGTTGAGTAGATGTTGTTTGTCTCTTAGGAGCAAATGGCTTGATTGGAGCATGTGGCTATCTTGTCTGGTTGACCGAGGGAGCAGCTCGCTGTTGATAGAATTTATGTGCAAATAGATTTTTGCCCCTAGCAGGTGGTTTCCTTTGTTGGTACCCGACTCCTTGAGTAGTATATTTTTGTTGTCGATGGATTTGTTGTTGATGGTTCATTTTTTCCTTGATCAAAATAGCTTGAGGTTGTCTCACATTTTTGTTGTTGAGATTAACTATCTTATCTTTCCCTTTTTCTTTGACAAACTTGCCCGTTGGTGGACCTTTATCAACTCCATCAAATCCAAGTCCAGTTTGATCTGCAACTGCAACTCTTCTTTGCATATCGTTGGTAAGTTGAATTCGATCTTCCTTTTTGTGCATTGAGTGGTTGATCATGGCACTCAAATCATCGATCTTGCGATGAGCAGAAGCTTCCCGATCGATTAGATCAGATACCTTGGCGTTCAAGGTGTACTTCTCCTCGCTCTTATATTTGAGTTATTTTAGCAGTGCCTGCTCTCTGTCATTAAATGAGCTGCTAATGTCCTTCATCTCTTGAATGGTGGTTACCATTCTACCATTTTCTTTTATTTCATGTTTGAACATTTTGTTTAATCTTGCATGATCTTCCATGAGTTCGGTGAAGTTTTCAATAGACAGGTCGTCTTCACCTTCTTCTTCATTACAAGAATCATATTCAGGTGGATTAGAAGAAATAGAATCTTGACAATTTACCTCTTGATTGTCGAGTCGGTTGTCATGGCCCATTAGACACTCATCACATTCATCTTCGACTTCATCAGCTATGAAAATTTCATCATTTTTGGATGAGTTGTCTGACAGGTGGCTTTGAGATGATTGCTCTTCAGCTAGCATTGCTTTTCTTTGCTCTTTGAGCTTTTCGTCTCGTTTGACACGAAGCTCATCTCTCTCCACTTTCGATATGTCGGGACAGTCAGTCTTGAAGTGTCCCTTCCTGCCACACTTAAAGCAAGAATATTCGGAGAGGTCAGCTTTAACATATGAGGTTGATTTTACCTCATTCTTATGATCAGGTCGATCAGCAGATCGATCTTTCCCTTAGAAACTTCTATTGTTGTTTTCTTTGTAGAGCCGTTTGTATCTGTTGGCTCTCACTTCCATCCTTTGGGACCTTTTCGCCATGAGAGAATACTCCTCAAAATAGTTTTTCGTTGGATAATTCTCATCATCTGAATTCAATGATTCCTTGATGACGACAGTTGGTGTTTGCTTGGTTGCTTCCTTGTCTTTTGCTTTAGCTTTGTAAGCTGTTTCTTTATCTTTGTTTCCTGAAGAAGATGGTTTACTCGAAGAGGAGTTAGATGAACCATGAATACGATTGATCTCGTACTTATTTCCATTTAGTAAATCAAATAAAGAATCAATGATAAAAGAGTTAAACTTTGGCATCATGGGATGCATAGCCGAGTATATTTCTCAGCTAGCAGGTAGAACTCGAATAACTTTCAAGTTTTTCTCTCGTTGAGAATACTTATTTTTGTAAATCATAGCAATCTCAATGAGAACTTCAGTGAACCTGTTCTTCATTTGAGCTATCGTCTCTGCAGACTTCATCTTGAATTCTTCTAATTTGTTATAAGCGATAGACAACTTGTTTTCTTGAATTATGTCCGATCCAAGACTTATCTCCTTTAGCACACCCCACATCTCTTTGGCTGTTTGAAGATGTCTGATTTTGGCGAAGTATATGCCTCTCATTGTGCTTGAGATTAGTCCTTTGGCATAGTCATCAAGTCCAGCTTCTTTTCTCTCTTCCGCAGTGTATTCATCTATTGTTTTCTCCTTCTCAACTATGATCAAGGAAGGAGTAGGTCCAGTCCCATCTTTAATTTCAGCGCTTCCTTTGTTCATGATTTTGATAGGTCCATCTGTGATGACCTTCCACATTTTGATGTGTTGAGCCCGCAAGCACATCTCAATTCTGAAGCTCCAGTCATCATAACCCGCGATGGAGAAGTCCTCGCATGCACGTAACATCTATCCTTCCATAACTCAAGTAGATGATTAGATAAATGCAAGTGCGTTATGCTGTGAAAACGTTTTCAAGATCTATCCAAGATGACCATATAGAGATTAACTCTTGTGAAACAGAAACAATGGTCAAAATGGACCACTGCTCTAATTGTAATACCCCGTCTTTTAATTACTGAAATAAACGATATTCGAGCGCGATTATTATTTAAATATTGAACATTTTAATTAATTAATGAGAGTTGAAATAATTTAAGAAGAATTTTTGGATTGAAATGATAAGTAATTATCGGTTTTGATCAATATCTCGATAGATATTAATTAAAGTATATGTTTATACTTTGAAAATATATAAGTGTAGGGACATGTTATATATATGTACCTTGGCAAATTAAATGGTATGCATTAGTTGCATACACCACAAGATAATGTGGTATAAATTTATCTAGATATATATATATAAATATATAACTTATGTTGGATATATGTATGTATGTGTAGCATACTTAAAAAAATCTGTACAAACAATAAAGAAACCACACGCATATATATATTTCTAGAATTAGTATGATCTTTAGGTTGGAATGAAAGGAGATAGCACTCAAGTGGGATACATGCATGCATTTTATGCATTGAATAAAGTAATGAAGGAAAGCAAAAAAATGGAAACACTTGAGTATAAATTATATGATATATATATTGGTACAGCCTACCAACACCTAATTATATAATACATTGCATTGTAACAAAATAAACTCAAGTCCAAGCTATTACATAAAACTGCTGCAGTCACTAAAACAAAAGGAAAGAAGTAATTTCTTCCATAAGTGTAAGCAAGAGTGATCATAACATAAACATTGGGAAAGGATGAACCAAAGCACCATGCTGCTGCAAGTAGAAAATGGTGCAGAAAAGAGCTGTGATCTTCGGTGGAGTGTAGGAGAGAAGTTCTCCATCCATGCCTTCATCCCATGCCCTACAAATAATAGCATTAAGTCTATTAGTATAGCTATCTAACCTTAAGTGCTAAGCTATCAATAACACACTACATCAAACTATAAAAGGGGTGCAGGGCTGCCTTATGAAATGTTTCACCACACCCAAAAACACACTTAAAACACTAGCAGTGCAGCAATCTTTTTAACACACAAGAAGAAGAAGTAGTTCAAGTTAAGGTAATGAAACTAAGCTCTAGCTCTACTTTCCATTTATACCTCTTATAGTTCAACTTACAATCATATATCTAAACTATATTCTGTCCTCCAATATAATACATGAAAACAGAACAACTGTAACATATATATTCTGAAATCTAAGAAACATCACAGCAAAACAAATCTGTATTCTGCCTCCCATTTAAAATCATGATTTTAGAACAGAATACACAACCATATGTTTTTTTTCAGAGTCCAGTTAATATATATATGCTTTGAAGTAACAGTTTAAGGGCCAAAATATATACATACCATGCTTCATCAGAACCAGAAACTGAATTGGAGTATACAGTTCAGTAAGTTTAAGTCAGTATAATACTAAGCACCAAATTGCAGAACATAGATGTATGATGATATTACAGAGACTAAAAAATTTAATATCCACATCAAAACTGTAGCTTATGAATATAAAAGCACATGCAAAATTTTGTTAAATCAAACCAGAAACTTAAAACTGGAAATTGAACATTCAATAATAAAATTTCGCAGAAACACACTAAAACTCTAAACTTATGAATCAAAACACAGAATATTAAAAACGAGATTTAAGAGCAGACTTAGCTGCTGCCATAAGGAAACTCCCAACGAAATCAGAATCTATGCCGCTTCAGTCTCAACTCCACCAAATTCAAACCTCAAAACAAGAAATTGCAATGTAATCAGTTAAGAGTGCAATTGAACTGGGAAATTTAAACGGTACTAAAGGCCTAAATAAAATCACTGTGATAATAAAAGGGTGTGAGAGGGAAATTAGTTAAGGAGGTACCTGAGGAGGAATTTTAACCTTCAAACGGCAAATTGTAAATCAGAAGCTTCACTCCACCTCCAAATTATCTCAAACCCTAAACCAACCAAACAGAGAACCTTATGTCAGAAAAGAACCATTTCGGGAAAAATACAGAACGATACTAAAAATGCTCCAAATCAAATCTTATGTCAAAATCTCCAAACATGCAGTCACCGATAAGGTTTAGAAAATTTAAAACAGAAAATTTAAAAGCTATCTTACCTCTTTGGAAAGAAAGCAGAAGTGGAAACCCCACTGTAATAGGTAGGGAGCGAGAGAAGTTTCTAAGAGGGAAAGTTCAGTCGAGAGAGAAGAGGCTGAGAGAGAGAGATGACGCCGAGTAAGAAGAATAGAAGTAGAGGCAGTGAGGGCTGAGAGAGAAGGAGAGACTGTGAGAAAGAGTAGTGAGAGAGACGGAGAGGCGAGGAGAGGATGAAGAAGCTTGTGTCTGGGGGAAGAAAGGAGTAAGAGTGAATGAGAAGTTAGGGTTTGTTAGAACTGGGCCGGGTTTGGGCCGGGTTTTGGGCCGGGTTGAATAAAAGGATTGGGCTGGGAATTAAGTTATGTCTGGGCTTTTAGTTAAGGGATAGATTACGATTTATGGGCCAAAATAAATTCGAAGTGGGCCAAATTATTTAAATCTAATGGCCCAGTTACTAAAATTAAGATAATCAATACTTAACTAATTAAATTAATTAAGTTAAGCTCAGTTAATTAATTCAAATGGACTAATTTAAACATTTTAATAAGATAAGATTTAATTAAGATGGAGTTACATTAATTAGAAATATTAAATATTGAAAAAGGGATAGTAATATATATACATTATGTATTAATCAAAGAAGATCCAATTTATTTAATTGGATTCTAAATTAAGAGAAATAATATCTTTAATTCTATTAAGGATTTATTGAAAGTATTAATATTCTAAGGTTATTTAAAGAATTTAATAAATAGAACTTATAATATTATTTGAATAATTAATTATCAATAATTAATTATTTCATTAAGTGTTACTACACTTATTGCACTTAAAGGCAATTATCAAAATAATTGAATCGAGGATTCAATACATTCGAGAATATTGATCCGAGGTATCAATATCTCAATTAACGAGTCGAAACAAGAACCGAGAATAATATATTCTTACAATTAAATATTTCAATTGCACTAAGGGCATTTTAACTTATACGAGCTTTTCTAAAGGTTCTTACGAGAGATCAACCTCGCATTTCGTGACCAAAGCAAATACAAATCGAAGTTATCCAAGTAGGCTTTCTATTACAAAGAAAATTATGTGTGCTCGTATACTATTTACGTTGTTTCCGAAAGTATTTCAAATTGAGAAAGTATGTTTCAAAGTGTTGTCTTGCCGAAATGATTTATGTTTTGTATAAATGCCTATCTGATTAAGGGTACCTGGTGTAAGGATCCTAGATGCCTGGTTTAAGGATCCGGAGAATTTAAATCGAATTCGGGTTCTAGTAGGTGGTGTAACCTACTCGAACTAAATGTGCACAAATAACCGGGAGTCATCGAAGTTGTTGACCGGTTATAGTGGACCGTGAGTCATCGATCGGGTTGGCCGGTTCGGTGTCCGTAGAAGGTGGCCACCTTCTCGGTACCATAAATCATCAAAGTACAGATATGGCAAGTATACTAAAGAAAATTAGACAGCTGTCGAACCTAGGATCTTTCACAAAGGAATTTAGTGAACGTAGGTTCTTTTAAAGACAAAATCCCTATGTTTCACTCTTACGGCATTGACAATTATATATGTATGTATGCGATTTGGCATGTGCCTACTGAGTATGTTGTACTCAGCCCTGCATGTATTTATAAATGTGCAGGTTGAGACATGATGATGGGAGATGCTATGGCGGGCTTGTCGGTCTTTAAATTATATCTTGGGTGTCTACGTGTCTTCATACACGTAGACTTCAGTCGATCCTTATTCCGCTGTGCGAGTTCTATCAGTTTTTGTTTGGCAAAGTTGCCAATTATGTAAATTAAATCCTTGTATGAACAAAACTCAGTTATTGAATTACCTTTCGGTTCAGTCAAAGCCTTAAGTATTCCAATTTATCCTTCATTTATTTATCCTATAGTCGCGCGCCCGGACTCTGCCGGGGAGGGCGAGGGACGGGGCGTGACAGAATGGTATCAGAGCAATTTGCTTTAAACCCAAGAGTCTTCTTTCGAGTTTAGTCTAGCATCATTCGCTAGACTAGTTGAGTGAGTCGACAAGCCTAGCACTCCGACACATCATGCTCAACGAGAAAAAGGTAAAGGTGTTACAAGTTATGTGTTCATACGCAAAGGATATGAATATATCCTTATCTTAAGATCCTAAGAACTAAGATCTGACCCAAAGAAATGGGAACCTACGAATATAACAAATTCCTTAAAGAAATAAGACAAATCGATTCGAATTAACTCTCACCTTCACTTCCAAAACAACCCAAAGGAAGTAAGGAAACGAGAAGAAAATCTAGAATTGAAAGGATGAGAGATGTAAGTAAAGAATCCAGTCTTAATCCCTGTCGTCGTAAGAAATTATACATAAGACTTTATGCTAAAAGCAAGAAATGGAATTAAATCCAATAAGAAGATTCAAGTAATCTTAAGTAACAAATTCCGATAGAATAAATCCCAAATGAAAAATTTAAAAGTGTTCACCTTATGAGGGAATAATGAACCCAAGTGAGGGTTGTATAGGAATAAATAAAACGAGTTAGTTATGAGATAAGTAAAGAAATCGTAAAATTTGATGAAATTTTTTTTTATAGATGGCACGAATGATTCTTACAAACCGGAAATGCCTGACACCACAAGCCAGTCCAGCCACTATCCTATTTGAGTACCAGACTTATGCTCCTTGCTTAGGAGACGATCTAGGGGAGTTTTTGTCCCACTTTAGGAGATTATGGGAGGAAGCTCAGCCCCACGGAGCCACCGGAATGGATGGCATGATGCGCCTGACTCAGTTACTACCCTTAGACTGGCAGGGGTGGGCGCGTATGATTACGGGGGATTTTATCCACCCTATCGGGAGGAGCTATGAGAGAGAGGGAGACTTCATAGGATTTATCGCCACTCTTCACTTCTTCTATGTTGCATATGGCAATGCGCCGAGGGGACCTTACATTAGACCGGGAGACTTGATACCGACAGGTGAGGTATCGATCTGGTGGACCCCATTGATTCCTACATTCTTTCCGGCGGGATTGATTCCTTTAGTCCCGACATTCAGTTTCTTACACCCCATGTTAGATCCCGAGCCCCAGGGGACGCGTGACTTTGAGCTAGACCCTACACGTCCAGCTAGCGAGATCCGACCACCATCACCCATCCTACGTTCAGTACCAGCCAGTGAGAGACGTGGACGCCACGATGCCGAGGCAGGACCTTCTCGCCTTGTCACTAGTGCGCGACGACCAGCTCCGGTCTGCCGACCACTGATGACCGACTCCGTAAAGGATTTTACGGGAGTTCTCAGACACAGACAGCAATGGCAAGGCCCCAGCTGTGTCTGACTCAGTGAAGGATTGCACCCCGAGCTCTCCACCACCAGGCACCACGAGGGCAGATCCGATTTGCATATCCCCTGACGGGAGCCCTTCCCGTAAGAGGGTGTTCTCGCCACTCGCCGTAGAGTTCTATGCGGACTTGCGGAGACAGCTTGACTCTGTACGGGATCCGAGAGAGGCAGAGGCCGAGGGCACCGGGAGGGTTGGGGATGATGAGGAGGAGGACCCGGAGATGGATGCATCCTGGACAGATACTGCAGGGTCAGTAGTCTAGTGCTCGACGGGCATTGATTGTTTAGTTGCTTTCATGTCATTTCTATTCTATGATGTACTCATCAGCAACGGACCTTGTCTTTAGGCCGTCCTGATGCTGTTTTGTTTTAGACTTTTGTTACACGGAAACGGCGACTTTATGAGGACTGTTCCGTGATGTCGTTTAGATATTATCACCTTTTGTCAGTACAAGAACACATTAGTTAGTGTCTTGTAAATGAGTACCTTTTGTGATACCATCCGAGAGTGATGAGTATCATGTCATGTACTTAGATAGTACATTTTGAGAGCTTTAGTTGTATTAAGTCCTCGAGGAGGCACAAATGATGATATATATTACCTTAGTAATCCTTTTGCAGTATATGAGATTCTTGTATATATTTTCACTTAATCAGTATTTAAAATTTTATGCGTAATAAGACAGTAAAGATTTAATAAGTGAAATATTGATAATAAGATTTCGACTAAAACTCGATTTTCTAAGAAATAAATATGAACTGTCAAAATGCCACCAGTAAGAAGAGCCGGACGCCCGAGAGGCAGTGGTAGAGGACGAGGCGCTAGAAATGTAGAGGAAGTATACGAAGCGGAGCAAGCCGCAACCCCACCTCTTCCACAACCAATAAGAAGAATAGAAGAACTATTCTTACGACAGAACCCACCAATGTTCAATGGAATAGGAGAACCAGCCGAAGCCGACCTGTGGGTGCGTTCATTGGAACACATCTTCAATTTCCTACGATGCACATATCAGGAACGCGTGACTTGCGTGTCCTTCCAGCTGACAGGATCAGCTGACTATTGGTGGGAAGCGAGGAGGAAGATAATGACTCCTGAACAATTAAGAAATCTAACTTGGGAGGAATTCAAAGTGGGGATATATGATAAGTATATCCCTAAGAGCTACAGAAAGAGGAAAGAAACCGAGTTCTACCATCTGAAGCAAGGTAGAATGACGGTAACAGAATACAACCGAGTATTCTATGACATGTCGAGATATGCACCCGAGCAGGTCGACACAGACGAGAAAATGGCGGAAAAATTATGTGCCGCTCTCACGCATGAGATTAGGATGGCCCTAGCCAGCCATGGTAGGTTATCTTACCCAGAATCTCTCAGTCGGGCTCTAGATATCGAAACCGCCATGCCAGTGGAAAGGCATGTACAAAATCACCCACCAACGTATCCACAGAACCAACCCCAACCGTTTAAGGGCAAGAGGAAATGGGAGGATCAACGTCCTGGTCCCATTCAGAAAAAGCCCAGGGAAGGACAGGCACCTTTCCAGAATGTGTAAGAGTCGTATTTTTCGGCTAGCCAATCCATTCCTAAGATTATGTCCACATCGTTCATTGATATTACACTAAGGTTGTTTGCTAGAACCCTAAGTGATGTGTAAGAGTCGTAGTTCCTCCCAAAGGTGAAGAAACTCTCAGAGATATCTCTAACGGTTCTAGTTCCAATCTTAAGTTCTCTACACATGCTTTGGCAATGAAGGAATGAGACGCTCCGGTATCAAACAAAATAATTACTGGTGTGTTGAGAAGGGTTCCCATACCTGTCAGGTTTCCCTAATTTCCCTCAGGCTGTTTCTGCTTTATTGCGTAAGCCCTTGCATGGAATGACTGCTTCTGATGTTGGCGGTGTTGGTACTGAGGTGGTAGTGGTGGAGGTGGTGGTAGCTGCTGAGGTTGTTGCTGTCTTAGGGGCTGAGCCTGAATAGCCCTAACTTGTTGATTTGGCGCCGTCTGACTAGATCTCGCGCCCATACCTTGTTGTCGTGTGGGGCAGTTGTTGGAAAAGTGTCCTTTCTGTCCACACACAAAGCATCCGTCGCTGCCTGCCTTGCATATTCCCTCATGCATCTTCTTACATTTGGGGCAGGTAGGGAACTTCTGTGGATAATTCCCTTTCTGGACAGTCGGGTTTTTCTTTCCAAAATTTTGGGAATGCACTGGCCCTTCCCATGACTTTTTCATAGCAAAGTCCTCCCTGTTATCCTTCCACTTACGCTTTCCCTTATAGCCTTGGGATTGCGGTTGGGCGGATATCGGTGTTACAGTAGGCGCGTACTTTTCCCCTGGCATTGCAGCTTCAATGTCCAAAGCTCGGTTGAGGGATTCGGTGTAGGACAATCCCCCATGGCTTGCCAATGCCATCCTTATCTCGTGCCTTAGCCCAGCACAAAACTTCTCGGCCATCCTTTCGTCCGTATCCACTTGTTCCGGCGCATATCTCGCCATATCACAGACCGTCCGATAGTACTCTGTGACAGTCATCTTTCCCTGCTTCAGATTATAAAATTCTGCCTCCTTCTTCTTGCGGTAGCTCTTAGGAATATACTTGTCATATATCCCAGTCTTGAAATCTTCCCAAGTCAGATTCGCTAGCTGATCAGGAGTCATAATCTTCCTACGCGCCTCCCACCAAAAATCGGCCGATCCAGTCAGTTGGAAAGTGACGCAGGTCATGCGCTCCTGATCCGTACAGCGCAGGAAATTAAAAATGCGCTCCAAGGCTCGTACCCAAAGTTCTGCCTCCGCAAGATCTCCCATCCCATTGAAAACCGGTGGGTTTTGCCTTAAAAATAGTTCTTCGATTCTACGCTCCGGCGGTGGAAGGGGTGGAGTTGGTTCACGTTCTATTTCAGGTCGTTCCTCAGCAATTCCAGGACCTCTTCCTCTGCCTCCGCCTCTTGGGCGTCCCGCTCTTCTCGGTGGCATTCTGCTAAGTAAATTTCCTCATATTAATAAGACATATATATATATATATATATATATATATATATCTATTTTTACTAAGTCTAGAACATAGAGAAAATCTTTATTTCTAACATATATTTCTATCAATTTAAGGTTATGTAGAAATTTTCTTTGAGATTTATACATCTTTACCACATATTTTATTTACATAAATAGTTACTACTGATAATAGTTCTATTTACTTCTATTACTACTAAAGTTTATATTTATATATAATCATCGGGAAACATGCCTATCTGAGGTCTTTGATACAATCGTACCCAAAAGTCGTACTTATAAAGTACCCGTTAATATGCTCACTATCCTAAGTGGCATCACAAAAGTACCTAGTCACGACACACGTACTATATGTGGAAAACCGTGATAAAAGAAAAGACAAGAAAGTAACATAACTTAAAAAGTTACGGAACAGTCCTCACAGGATCCACGTTTCCGTCAAAAGAAAAAAAAATATAAAGAAAATCAGAACGGTCTTAACATGCGACTCGTTTCTGATGAAAAACATCCTCTCCTCCTAGGTCCGCACCGGATCTCCCTACTATGAGCGAGCCGTCGAGTCAATGGAGCCTCGACTCGACTAGCATCCATGCTCCCAGTCGGAGTCCTCCTCCGGGTCCTCCATCTCCTCGGGGTCCTCGCTATCCTCACTCCTCCTCGCCGGGTCCTGAAGCTCGACTATCATACGCCTTAGATCGGCGTAGAAGGTCCTGGTGTCCGGGAATAGCTCCCTCTTCTGGGAATCCCTGCTGGTAGTAGCTGTGGATGGCCCGGCTCGAGTGTGGTTAAGGCCTTGCCTTTACCTCTCATCATCGGCGCCTCGCGCTCGAATCTCAGTATGTGTCCCAGGGCAGACGTGGACATGGGGTATGAAATCGGTGCTCTAGGGCACGGTGGTGGTGATCGAATCTCTCTCACGGGTCGTGATGATCCTGCCTCAGCATCATGTCTCGCTGGGATCGCTGGTACGTGCGGCGGGTACAAGAAACTGTGTATCGGTGCTGGTGGGATTACTCCCATCGGAAGGTATGCAGGAGGTAGTGGAGCCCACCTATCCGGCATGTCGCCTACAGGTGCTAAATCTCCGGGTAGAATATAGGGTCCCATAGGTGCTCTGCCAAAGGCGTCGTAGTGGTAGTGGAGTGTAGCAATAAACCTCAGAAAATCCCCCTCCCGATCAAAACTCCTGCCAACGGGGTGGATAAAGTCCCTATATGTCATCCTAGCCCATCCCTGCCAGCCGGTCGGCAGCAGCTGGATCAATCGCATGATCCCGTCTAGGCCTGTGGCACCATGAGGAAATGTTGCCTCCCACATCCTCCTATAGTGAGATAGGAACTCTCTTAGGTCGTCTCCCATGCACGGTGCATAGGTCTGATAGGCTCTCAGTATGGTAGCCGGGGAAGCTCTCGGTGATACCCTCTTCCTCGCAGTACGTATCATCTTCGCCATCTAAAGAAAGAAAGGAAAAATTTTAATCAGTTTCATCTACTCTCATTCTATATACATAGTCTAGTTGAGTGCTAAAGCACTTTTGATTTATTCTGAACACTTAGAACTTTACAAGTCTTTTAGCATAGGTATACGCTTTTAAAGCATTTCTTATCCTTGGCACTTTATTTGTATCGAATATTTTATTTTACTCACTGATTAACTTAATGATTGATCCTTTCTAAATTTTATCGCTAGGAACGATACGTTATTGAATCGGACCCCTTTTCTGGATTGGTTTCGAGAAAGGAAAGGTCTTTCCCTTTTATTTCTCGCAGGTTAGGATTTGGCTTTAGTTGGGATGTTCTCGTTTCCGAGTAACCTGTGAAAGTTTCTTCTAAATTCTCGTCTATGTTTCCTTTTATAATAGAAAACACACAACTAAGCTTTCCAAGTTCACAAAAGAACTTTGAATTTCTAAAATCGAACGTAGAGAAAAAAAAATATAACGGAATCTGTCTATTCCAAGTATTCATATTCAAATGAACTGCTTAGCTTCTCCTTGCTGGGCGTGATGTACGAAAATGCTCGGATTTTGTCAACTCGTTTCAGGTGTCTAGTGGAACAATACTAGACACGAATTTCAAAAGACTCTCGGGTTTTAAGCACAAAATTTGCTCTGATACCACTCTGTCACGTCCCCATTTCACTTCTCTAAGTAAAATCGAGGAAAACGTGACTCGGAATAACATGCGGATAACGAAAAGAAATGTAAGCGTTGATACATGGATGAAACATGAAACGTACTACAAAAGGTGAAGATTTCGATAGAATTTGGGTGTCACGAAACCCCAGGTACATAAAAGGAAAAACATAGTTCAAAGCCAAAAGAGATAGCTGATAAGTTCTTGAATTTAAACAAAAGTCTGGCAGCGGAAACTGGATCAATATCTAGATTTACATGTATGACGACATATAAATCACCGAGAGTAAAACATAAAGAGTTTGACAAAACCACCGCTGAGCCTTCCACTTCGTCATCACGACTTAACCTGCACATTTATAAATATATGCAGGGCTGAGTATGAAAGTACTCAGTAAACACGTGCCAAAATCACATTCGTACTAATATATTTGCAATTGCCGTAACACAGTGCAACATAGGGATTTTTGTCACTAAAGTACCTATGTTCACTAAAATTCTTGTGTGATCTTAAAAGTTCGACTGCGCAGTCTAAGTTCTGGAGTAATCATACATATCTGTAATTCTGGGTGTCGGGAAAGTGGCCACTTTCCGCGAACACTGAACCGGCCAACCCGCTAAGATGACTCACAGTTCGGGTGTACACTAGCCTTAAAAGATATAAGTCTTTAAAGGCCCGAAATCGATTAATTGTTCAACAGATACGCATCATACCAAAATATAAAATTTTTCGACAATGCAATACTTCATAACATTTTTAAATTCTAAAGCATTTCTAAAGCGAAAATAGCAATTTGGTACAACGCATACGATTTGATTGGTAAAAGAAAGCCTACCTGAAGTGCTTCTTCGTCTAGTAAGATCTTGAGTCTTTGATGTCTAGAGCTTTCCCTTTTGCTAAACCTTAATTGTAATTACGAAAAGATACTCATCGTGAGTATATAATTTATTTTATCTAAAAATGAAATAATATTCTATTATTTCATTATATTTTTTTCTAATCTTTTCACTCGACTAATATTCGAGTACTTAAAGATTTCTATAACCATTAAAAATTACTATCACTATCATAACCAAAATTGATCTAATCATTGGATTTAATCTAACTATTTATATCTAATCCCTTTAATTTCTAACTTAATCCAAAGATTATTTCATTTAAACCATTATTAAGGGTAATTTAATCCATTCTTACAACTTAATCTGGGTCCATCCTACATAATTAAATAGGCCCATTAGATATTACAACAAGCCCAATCTATCATTCTATTTTTTTTTTCAGCCCATTAATTTATTTGCTGGCCCGTTCGGTTGATTCATTTTTCGGCCTATTCGATTTCCATTTCCAGCCCATTCGACTAACACCTAATACATCTAACACACCTAACACACTTAAGCCTAGCTTAAATCACCAGATTTCTCTTCTCTCTCTCGCTCGTTCGTCTGTCTTCCTTGCCTCTACACTATGAGGTAATCCTTCCCTCTTCTCTCTATTTCCAAATTGTGTAGCTTTTAGAATCTTAATTTCTGTTTTGAACGCCTTAGATTTCATTTACTGTTTTCAATTCTCCCTTTCTATATTTCGAAGTTTCACTCTGTGAATCTGTATGTTTAGGTTTAGATTTTTCTTCTGGAATCGATTTTAAACCTCTTAATTCCTTACTCTCTCGATCTGTAGCAGGGTATTTTGACGGTAAGGAGTTCGTCAGAGCTCTCTAAGCTGCAGTCCCTGGCTTTTTCTTTTAAAGGTAATCTTTTAGTTCTGTTCTTGTATTTTCGGTTTCATATGATACAGGTTCTTTTCTCCTTCACAGTTTTGGTTTCAGAATTTGACAGGCTCTGCTTTCGAATCTGGGTTTAAATTTTGGAATCCTTGTATTATAGATTTTCAGTCTTCGTTCTCTGCATGATTAAATTTTCTTTCAAGTTTGTGGTTTAAACATTTTACTAGACCATAGTTTTATTTCTGCATCTGGGCCTGACTTCTCTTTTTGTTTCGAGTTGTGAAATGGAAGAACTTCAATTTAGTTAAGAGTTTTCAAACTCTGATTTGTTTAAAGTTTTAGTCGAGTACTGACCTTGGTTCGTTCTTATTCCGACTAAGGGATACATTGGTTGCTGGTCTTATACTGATCTGTTCGTTGGAAGGGTTCTGGAGATTGGTTTCTATGTAAGGTAGTCTCTATATTTTAATTTCTGAGATTTTTATACTTTTGAGTTGGGTTTCTTGTTCTGGAAATAAGAGTGTGTTGATTATGTTCTGGAGACTGAAAATGATATAAACATAAGTTCAAGTTCTACAATCAGAATATATGTATATATAAATATATAAATGTCTATGTGTTCTGTTCTGGAGGCTGCTAGTTGTTTTCTAACAATTTAGGATCTAATTAAGCTTCTCAGTTTTCTAAGTTCTTAGCTTGCTAATTCTGAACTTAAACATTTAACAGCTTCTAATTTCTTTTTACTTCTTTGTTCTGAAAGTTTTTGTGGAAAATGGGGTCTAAGTTCAGTTCTCTTTTTCTTTTGTGATTTCAGCAACACAGAAAAATAGAAATTTTTGGACTAATGCTAAGGAATAAGACTAAGGTATAAACCGTGTATACTCACACACATATACAGCTATATCTATGTTCTGAAGTCAGTATGTATATATTTTATGTTCTGAAACATAATTGAAGTTCTATGTTCTGCATTCTTAACCCAAAGTTTAACTCTTTACTGAACACTATAGAAGATACAAAGCTGAATTGCTTAAGGTCAGTGTTTACCTCTATACTTCTGAAAAATTCTGAGTGGGGTTGATTTGGGATGACTTCTCGGGGTGGATAGGAGGTTCTCTGTAAATGCCTTAGTGTATGTGAAAACTGATTTCTTGTAAGGTAGAGAAGTGTTTCTATTATAGACTTCTATGCGTATATGTAGGAGAACTGCTGGTTGCATCTATCCTATATGTCATCTACATTACTCTAGTTGTTTATCTCACAGGCTATAAACTCAAGTATGGCATTGATATGTTTCTGAAACTGTTGACTTTTGGGTTATCTATTAATGTGATATTATCTCTTATGGTGCAGAGATCGATTGTGGAGAGTAGGAAGAGTGTAAAGCTGCCTTCCTCAACTTGCATCCATGCTGTTCCCAACTCCTTTAGCCTTAACTAAATCTGCTTTTCCTTCTCTTCCTTTTAGTCGATGTAACAGGAATTTATGGTTAATTGTAGTACACTACAGGTGGTCATCTCCCATAAAGTTGTGTGAATCAGATCTACTTGGCAGATTTGAGTCTTCCCATATCTTATCTTAGTAGTTCTAGATGCATGCATGAATTCTCCTTTCTTTTAAATTCTGATACACGAAAGTTTCACTTGAAACCTGTATAACTCTATGCTGTAATTATATATACATGTATTTACCTTGTGAATAATTAGCATTATACT
The DNA here is from genome assembly GCA_026898415.1 of Leonotis leonurus. Lineage (NCBI taxonomy): Eukaryota > Viridiplantae > Streptophyta > Magnoliopsida > Lamiales > Lamiaceae > Leonotis > Leonotis leonurus. Next base: position 270,100 of record JAPKLX010000120.1, read on the forward strand.
TTATATCTCATTTCATTAATGCCAATAAAATATATTTTACATAATACTAATAGTTAACATTCTATTCTCTAATTATAAACATACTTAAGTACATAATTATCGTATCATTAGTATACTATAATCTTATAAGTATACATCTTCACTTGTAATAATTTAATCAATTGATTAGTAAGAATATAACCCATAATTCTTTTTACACATCATTCTTTTATTAAAGCTAAATAATATACCATTCTTATAGTATATAACTATACTACAAATTGTTATAGCCTCTTCTTAAGTAATTAAATTTGTATCTCACAACTAAATTATAATATCTCGATTATTCCATTACTCATCTAAGTAAAACATTTAAATAAAATCCACATATATATATATATATCTAATAATTAGTATCTAACTAAGTATTATAACCCATAAAGCATTTGTCTTGTCCTTGCATAAGTTTATTTTAATTATCTCTTCGAACTTAAACTAGAAATTAATTTGTTTCGTCTTTTTTTTTATAACTTCATTATCCAAACAAATTCGCATATCTTCTATTATTACTAAAACAAGTATAAGCTGCACAAATAATAATCACTAATATCGATTAAGTGATCGATATTCTAAACTTTATTACGAAATTTTCTTGTCCCGATTTTCAAAACATAAACTAATAGTAGAAAAATAGCGAGACATTACATTCTTCCCCTCTAAATAAAAATTTTGTCCCGAAATTTGTACGTTCTAACTAAATAACTCGGGATAACTTTCTTTCATTTTATCTTCAAGCTCCCAAGTAGCTTCTTCTTGCCCGTGATGTTTTCATAGTACTTTAACCAACTTAATGGACTTATTTCTAAGTTCTTTTACTTTCTGATCCAATATGTCTTCGGGTCTTCCTTCATAAGTCAGGTCTGGTTTCAAAATCATCTCTTCCTGATGGATAACGTGTTTCGGGTCAAACACGTATTTTCTGAGTTGTGACACATGGAAAACGTTATGAACGTTTCCGAAACTCGGCGGCAGTGCTAGTCTATATGCCACTGGACCTATTCTTTCCAGAATTTCATAAAGTCCGATAAAACGGGGTTTCAATTTTCCTTTAACACCAAATCTGGCTATTCCTTTAGAAGGAGATACATTCAAGAAAACCTTATCTCCTATTCCAAACTGCAGTTCGGTTCTTCGAATGTCAGCATAAGACTTCTGTCTATTCTGAGCTTCCTTGATTCTTTCTCTAATCTGTCTGACTACTTCAATCATTTCACTGACTGAGTCGGGGCCTGTTATCGCTCTCTCTCCTACTTCATCCCAATAGAGTGGCGATCTACACTTCTTTCCATATAGTGCTTCATACGGTGCCATCTCTATGGTTGCCTGGTAGCTGTTGTTATAAGCAAATTCAATTAGTGGTAATACTGCTTCCCAACTTCCACCTCTGTCTAGAACCACTGTTCTCAACATGTCTTCGAGGGTTTGAATCGTTCTCTCCGATTGTCCATCTGTCTGAGGGTGGAAAGCGGTACTAAAATTTAACCTCGTGCCTAATTCCTTCTGGAGACTCATCCAGAACCTGGATGTAAACTTTGAGTCTCGATCCGAAGTGATCGATACAGGTACGCCATGTAATCGTATGATCTCGCGAACATACAATTGAGCTAACTTATCTGACCCATAAGTTATCATTCTAGGTACAAAGTGGGCGCACTTTGTAAGACGATCTACGATTACCCAAATAGCAGTGTTTCCTCATTTAGATCTGGGCAATCCTGTAACAAAGTCCATGGCAATATGCTCCCATTTCCATTCTGGAATCTCAAGTGGTTGCAATTTGCCATAAGGCCGTTGATGTAGAGCCTTTACTTGTTGGCAAGCTAGACATCTTTCTACAAATGACGCAACGTCTCTCTTCATACCGTCCCACCAGAATTTCTTTTTCAAATCCTAATACATCTTTGTACTTCCGGGGTGGGCAGTATACGGCGTATCATGCGCTTCACTCAAGATTTCCTGCTTGAGTTCTTCACTAGGTGGAATGCATAGCCTTCGTTCAAAGGAGATCACATTGTCAACCTCTTCATGATAACCTGCTGCATCATTCTTCCTGACCTTCAAACGTATTTTCTCCAACTTTTCATCCTTCCTTTGAGCAGTTAGGATCTTACTCCTCAGGTCAGGTTCCACTGTCAATGTGGCAAGAATTCCTCCCACTGTCTTGGGTGGTAGTAGAATTTCCAAGTGCATTTTCTCAAATTCCTTCACGACTTCATCCTCTCGAGTTAGAATAAATGCAAGCTTCGAAGAATTTTTACTACTTAAGGCATCAGCTACTACGTTAGCCTTTCCCGGGTGATAATTTATACCACAGTCGTAATATTTTACTAATTCGAGCCATCTCCTTTGCCTCATATTAAGGTCTTTTTGCTCGAAAAAGTATTGGAGACTCTTGTGATCCGTGAAAATTTCACATCGAACTCCGTAGAGATTATGTCTCCAAATCTTCAAAGCATGCACAACGGCAGCTAATTCCAGATCGTGAGTAGGGTAATTCAGTTCGTGCAGCCTTAGTTGTCGCGATGCATATGCTATGACTCTTCCCTCTTGCATCAAAACACATCCCAATCCATTCTTAGATGCGTCTGTGTAGACTACATATTCCTTGTTGGATTCGGGGACTGCCAGTATCGGGGCGGTAGTCAATTTTTCTTTCAAAATCTCAAAACTGGCTTCGCATTCTGGAGACCATTTGAACTTGATTCCCTTTCGCAGTCGTTGGGTCATTGGCCGTGCTATCTTGGAAAATCCTTCGATGAACCTTTGATAGTACCCAACCAATCCCAAGAAACTCCTGATTTCATTTGGGGTCGTCGGCAACTTCCATTCGCGTACAACTTCCACTTTAATAGGATCTACTTTGATTCCCTCTGCCGACACAATATGTCTAAGAAACATTACTTCTTTAAGCCAAAATTCACACTTGCTGAATTTAACATAGAATTTCTCACTTCTGAGGGTTTCTAAGATGATCCTTAGATGTTGCTCATGTTCTTCCTCATTCTTCGAATAGATAAGAACATCATCTATGAAGACCAAGATGAACTTGTCGAGGTAAGGGTGAAACACGTGGTTCATCAGGTCCATTAACACCGCTGGTGTGTTGGTTAATCCGAACGGCATCACTATAAACTCATAGTGACCATACCGGGTTCGGAAAGCAGTTTTAGGGACATCTTCTGATCGGATTTTCAGTTGATGGTACCCTAATCTCAAATCTACTTTTGAGAATACGCATGCTCCCTTAAGTTGGTCAAACAAGTCATCTATCCTGGGTAAAGGATATCGGTTCTTGAGTGTCAACTTATTCAAACCTCTGTAGTCTATGCACATCCTCAAGGTTCCATCCTTCTTCTTGACGAAAAGTACTGGTGCTCCCCAAGGGGATACACTAGGTCGGATGAATCCTAAGTCTAGCAGCTCCTGGAGTTGTATCTTGAGTTCTTCTAACTCTTTAGGGGCCATTCTGTAAGGCGCTTTGGATATCGGAGCTGATCCTGGTTCCAGATCAATCGTGAACTCTAATTGCCTATTGGGTGGAAATCCTGGTAACTCGTCTGGAAATACATCTGGGTATTCCCGTACAATGGCTACGTCTTCTAGTTTCCTTTCCTCGTTCTCTTCTCCCTTCAAGTACACCGGGTAGGATGAACATCCTTTCCTTACTAGCTTAGCAGCTTGCAGTGCTGAGATAATCGCCTTCTTCCTATTCATGGTAATTCCGTGGAAACTCGGGGGTTCTTTTCCGGGAGTTTTGAACGATATTTGTTTCTCGTTGCAGAGGATCGTGGCATAGTTTTCGGCTAGCCAATCCATTCCTAAGATTATGTCCACATCGTTCATTGAGATTACACTAAGGTTGTTTGCTAGAACCCTAAGTGATCCTAAATCCAAGCTTAGGTTAGAGCAAGAATGTGTAAGAGTCGTAGTTCCTCCCAAAGGTGAAGAAACTCTCAGAGATATCTCTAACAGTTCTAGTTCCAATCTTAAGTTCTCTACACATGATTTGGCAATGAAGGAATGAGACGCTCTGGTATCAAACAAAATAATTACTGGTGTGTTGAGGAGGGTTCCCATACCTGTCAGGTTTCCCTAATTTCCCTCAGGCTGTTTCTGCTTTATTGCGTAAGCCCTTGCATGGAATGACTGCTTCTGATGTTGGCGGTGTTGGTACTGAGGTGGTAGTGATGGAGGTGGTGGTAGCTGCTGAGGTTGTTGCTGTCTTAGGGGCTGAGCCTGAATAGCCCTAACTTGTTGATTTGGCGCCGTCTGACTAGACCTCGCGCCCATACCTTGTTGTCGTGTGGGGCAGTTGTTGGTAAATTATCCTTTCTGTCCACACGCAAAGCATCCGTCGCTGCCTGCCTTGCATATTCCCTTAAGAATCTTCTTGCATTTGGGGCAAGTAGGGAACTTCTGTGGATAATTCCCTTTCTGGACAGTCGGGTTTTTCTTTCCAAAATTTTGGGAATGCACTGGCCCTTCCCATGGCTTTTTCATAGCAAAGTCCTCCCTGTTATCCTTCCACTTACGCTTTCCCTTATAGCCTTGGGATTGCAGTTGGGCGGATATCGGTGTTGCAGTAGGCGCGTACTTGCCAGCTTCAATGTCCAAAGCTCGGTTGAGGGATTTGGTGTAGGACAATCCCCATGGCTTGCCAATGCCATCCTTATCTCGTGCCTTAGCCCAGCACAAAACTTCTCGGCCATCCTTTCGTCCGTATCCATTTGTTCCGGCGCATATCTCGCCATATCACAGACCGTCCGATCGTACTCTGTGACAGTCATCTTTCCCTGCTTCAGATTATAAAATTCTGCCTCCTTCTTCTTGCGGTAGCTCTTAGGAATATACTTGTCATATATCCCAGTCTTGAAATCTTCCCAAGTCAGATTCGCTAGCTGATCAGGAGTCATAATCTTCCTACGCGCCTCCCACCAAAAATCGGCCGATCCAGTCAGTTGGAAAGTGACGCAGGTCATGCGCTCCTGATCCGTACAGCGCAGGAAATTAAAAATGCGCTCCAAGGCTCGTACCCAAAGTTCTGCCTCTGCAGGATCTCCCATCCCATTGAAAACCTGTGGGTTTTGCCTAAAAAATAGTTCTTCGATTCTACGCTCCGGCGGTGGAATTGGTGGAGTTGGTTCAAGTTCTATTTCAGGTCGTTCCTCAGCAATTCTATGACCTCTTCCTCTGCCTCCGCCTCTTGGGTGTCCCGCTCTTCTCGGTGGCATTCTGCTAAGTAAATTTCCTCATATTAATGTAGCTTGAATGCATCATGGTTTAATAGTAAATTTAAGGGTATTTTTTGAGTATTTTTTCATATAAAAATTACAAATATGACATTTTACATTTTGTAGTTACAATATGAGTATTTTTCCTAAATATCCCTTTTTCTTTTAATTATATATATATTTTTTAATTTTTGGAATCATAATTTGATGTAATTTTATACTAAATGATATATGAAAACATGGTTAACTTTTGAATTATAGTTTAACAAAGTATTTTTGGGAATCATATTTTTTATGTGCTTTTTCATTGACGAAGTTTTTTACAAATAATTTTGAATTAATTTGGAATGTTAAACATAATTAATTCATTTTATAAATTTTTAAATTATGTTTAACATATTTTTTGAAGATAAATTATGTTTAACATTGTGTGTGGTTAACATTTACAAAGTTTTTTAATTACAAAAAATAAAAAATATACGATGTTTTTTAGTTAGTATAAATGTTTAACCTAAGATGTGTACTCTATAGGTTCTCGCAAATATATGAGGTCAATTGCACATGACAAGTTAATCTCGGTCAAATCTCAACGGAAAGCTTAGCAGGACGACTATAATCCTAAGTGTTATCAAGAACAAATAAATAGAAATCATAAACACTCTAATCAATAATAAGCATGAGAAAATAATAAATAAATAAATGAATAAAATAATAAAAATGTGGGATTCCGAATTCAAGGGCCTAGAGTTAAGAAAATTTAAAATCAATTAAATCATGCTCCTAAATTCATGCTATTATTCGTTCATTAAGGGCTTCTTAATAGTTAGTCTAATTAATTACTTACATATTCATAATTAGACAGTAATCACGACTCACGTATTACATTACCCTAAGAAGAATTCATCGATTAAGAACAATGATTCGTAATTAATAAATAATTTCCTAGAGTTGCTTAATTATTAGCTTTCGTATTCAATAATTAAGCTGCAATTATAACTTACATATTTGAATCACACAATAGGAAAACCACAAATCAATAACGAATATAATTCATGTCTCTGATTTGGAATTATTAATGATTTAACCATATTCTATGTTAGAATTATCTCTCGATGAACAAAAAATTAATTAAAAACGGTGGCCAATCGTCTCAATTAAATAAGTACAAGTTAAATCACGAAGCATGAATCAAGAACAATCAATAAATATGTAACACCCTGTTCTTTTAATAGAAATGTACGAAAATTTATGTTAGATAATATATTTTCCTCTAGAATTTTCGATTAACAAATCGATGAAAGACTTGCACGAACTAAGTAAGAAACTTTTTTTTAGTAAAGCTAGTATCTATTAAATATGTGAGAACTTTTTCAATATTTCGAAGTTATTAGAAATTAATGAGTTATAATCGTTCTTTATCTTTAAGATAATAGATGCAATAATTTGTGACTATTGCAATTAAATTTATCTCGATTAATTGAAGTCGATTGGTTTTACTAATGAATAATAGATGACTAAATAACATTATTAGTAACTGTCACTCCATGATGTGAGACTATAATGAAAAGTGATTAATGATAATTAATGGAATCATTTCCATATTGTACAAAAAGATATACGTTAAGGATGATTAAGAATAAACTTCTTGAATGAAGACACACCCATAAGCATATATTCATATATAGGTATATAAGTTACAAGAATAAGATTTTTAATAAGTATTTCAGGGTCTTTAAGGCCCGGATATCAATATAAATATATATATCTACACCTTGGCAACATAAGAAACTCCAATCTCAACAAATCTTCTAAATTCATAATCAAATACGTAAGAAACAGGAAAAGTACATAAAATAACCTTGATACTTTAGTGAAACAAGGCAAAAGGGGAGAGGGAACTACCAGAGAGGTTAATTCGAGGAAGAGGAAGAAAGCCTCTCTCTCTTCCACTGCCAAGCTCTGGGAACCTAATTTCAGAAAGTTTAGGAGTTCTTAAGGTATGAAGAAGTTATCTTTAGTACTCTTTAAAATAGTGTTTCATCAAATACTTAGCAATAGGGAACCACTTGAAAAGAACTACTAAAATTTAGATCTTTACATATACTGGAAGCAGGAATAAGGAAGCACAAACATGAAACCCTTCTTACTTAGACCTTGAAATGTCATTCATAGTTCAAACTAAAATGGAAAGAGCAAAACTCAGAACATAGTTTTCCTTTCAAAGTCAGAATTTAGAAGCTATAAGAATAACCATTTTGACTCAAAGCATAAGAGACATTGAACTTGATAATAATACAAGGAATAAAAAAATTATAATACTAAAATAAAATTGAAAAATCAGAATTTCATGTAAGAGCTTGGACTTTTGCTAAAGAACATTTTTTTTTCTTTTCAAAACTTCACCAATTGAGAAATCAGTAAACACTTTAGAAATTGTATTGTTATGAACAATAATCAAGTAGAATCTTAGGTATAACTCTTAAACTTAGAAGTTGTCACATGAGAAGGAAACCCAGGAAGACTTATCTAAGGAGCATGAACCTCTCGGAGGAGTAGAACAGCCGCAGGGCATCTAACTCTAAACCCGAACCATCCTAGCCTTAACCTCGAACCATTTCCCTTATATAAAAATGAGATACGACAATCAGTGAGAAAATGAATTAAAATTTGAAAATGAGCGCTCTCTATTTAAACTCTAAGCCAAACTAATTCATAAGTTTAAGAACATGCAAGTATATTAATTGAAAGCATAAATTAAAGATGAAGTATTAACACAATCAAAATACCTTACCTTACCAACGTGTTGATGCTCCTGCCGTCGAAAGAGAGATGGAAAGGAGGAGTGTGTACAGATAAAAAATAGAGAATAGAGGGATTATGAGGGATAAGAGCTGGGTTGTCGGGAAAGGAAGACGAACGTCGGTGATACCCTACAAAATTATGGAGATAGGAAGGAGCGTGGAGAACGATTGAGAGAGCAGGGAGGAGGTGATGGACGGTTAAGGTATTGAGAAATAGGGATATGATTGTTTTGCCCAGTATTTGAACCTTATGGGCCGGGTTAAGAGATGTAGTGTTTGGGCAAGATATTAATTAGTCAGATGGAAAAAACCTTAGTGATTCATTTGGGCCGTAATTTAATAAACTAAATAGATTAAGGATTATTTCATTTGGGTCATTTTATAAAAAAATTCATGGGCATGTTTAATTAGATAATTGGGATAAGAATTTTATAAATGTCACGACCCACCTTTACTGAGGATAGTAAAGTTGGAGAAAATCTTGATAAGGGGAGGGAATAAGGAAACGAGGAAAGAAATGGGGATAACACGATGTCGAATAACTGAATGTTACTTCAATGAAAAGGGGTCCATAACATAAAAATCGGTACAAGGTTACAGATCCAAAATACTTGAGTACTTAAACAAAATATCTCAAGATACGGAATACTGAGTGGTTCAAAATACTAGATTGTGTGTCTGCAGCGGAATAGGATCTATAACTACAGTTTACATGTATGAAGACATGCAAACCCCCAAGAGTTACCAAATAAAGAGTTCGACAAAATCATCTCTTAGCACTCCCCTTTCCATCATAGCTCAACCTGCACATTTAGAAATATATGCAGGGCTGAGTACAAAAGTACTCAGTAGCCACATGCCGAAAATGCATACTTACATTTATAATTGTCATGCCATCTCAACAGTGATACATAGAGATTTTTCTGAAAGGACCTATGCTCACTAAATTAGTTTTGTGAATTTCTAAAGTTCGATCGATCAGTCTAAGTTCTTTAGTAATCAATCATATTTGTAAATTTTTGTGTAATCAATCATATTTGTACATTAGCCCGAGTAGGATAACAATCCTCTGAGATCCGAATTCGATTATAATAGTTCAAGCTGATATGTATCATACAAAAATATAAATATTTTTGGCAAGACAATACTTCACATATTTTCAATTCAAAAAAGTTTTTTTTGAAACGAAATATAAACTGATACAACACACATAATTTTAGATATATAAGAAAGTCTGTCTGACTTGTTTCCTCTTCTAAAAGTTCTGAATCTTCTCGTCTAATACTTTCTCTTCGTGTGTCCTTAATCGCAATTACTAGGGGATACTCATTGTGAGCATATAATTTATTTCGTCTAATTAAAATAAAATATTATTTCATTAATTATTCTCATTTCTTACTCGACTAGTATTCAAGTATTTAGTAAATTCTTTAATTATTCTCGTAGGATTTTAAATTAATTTTTGATTTATTAAATCCTTAATATTCTCATTTGTGTTACCCAATTAATTTAATATTGAGTATTATGCTTCCGACATGAGGGGCCTGCCTCGGGCTCATGACGCCCCTGATACTCCGGCATGAACATCAGAGGAGGACCGCCCTCCGTTTCCCTACTCCAGAGGCTCCAAGAGGTCGAGCCTCACCCGTACTCCGTCTGACGAGGGCCCTTCCTGGAAGAGGGAGGCACCCCTCGATTGGGGCGAGCTCGATGCCAATATCCAGAGGCTATTAGAGAGGGCGAGTAGGCCCTTGAGTATATACGGGGAGCCGCTAGCGGAGGCGCCAAGGGAGGATCCTGAGGAGGAGGATCTCGAGGACGACTCCGAGGAGGATCCGGAGGAGGAGGCGGCGCTCGAGAGTGACCCCGAGGAGGAGGCTTGGGAGCCGGACTGGGAGCAGGAGGCGTCGTCCGACGAGGAGTACCTCAGCTCTATCACCCAGGAGTAGATAGGGTGATATTTTGTACTCATCAGTAACGGACCATATGTGCAGGCCGTCCCGATGATAGATTTTGTAGTCGGAAACAGTAGTTTTGGAAAGACCGTTCCGTACTAGTGTAGCACATTCTGATATTTTGACAGCACGAAAGCACAGTAGTTAATGTTTCGTGGTTGAGTACCTTTTGTGATGCCATTTTAGGAAGATGAGCATCATACCATGTACTTAGATAGTACGTTAGGAATTCTTTATTGAACTAGACCTCGTTGAGGCAATTTGTGAAAGGAATTCTGGTGACCCTAGAGGTCCATTTTGACACATGCAACGTCTATTTCTAGTTTCGTAATTTTTCCATTCCTGCGTGATATTAAATGCTAAGTGAGATTTTATACTATTAAATGTTACAACCAACGAACTCCCTACTAAGACGAGAAACACTTATGTTAGCAGAATGCCGCCAAGAGGACGCCCGAGAGGCCGAGGGAGGGGATACAACCCTAGAAATGAGGAAAGGGGACTGGCCGCAGAGCGGGAGGTAACCCCACCCCTCCCACCGCCTGCTAGAAGAATCGAAGAACTTTTCCTACGTCAAAATCCACCCACCTTCAATGGGTTAGGCGACCCAGCTGAAGCAGAAGTATTGGGTGCGCGCTCTAGAGTGCATTTTCAACTTCTTACGCTGCACGGATCAGGAACGCATGACATACGTTTCTTTCCAACTGACGGGATCTACTGATTTCTGGTGGGAGGCCAGGAGGAAGACTATGACCCCAGAACAACGGGAGAACCTGACCTGGGAGGAATTCAAGACAGGGATATACGACAAGTATATTCCTAAGAGTTACCGAAAGAAGAAAGAGATGGAATTGTACAACCTGAAGCAAGGGAGAATGTCAGTGACGAAATACGACCGAACTTTCTGTGACATGTCTCAGTATGCACCAGAACAGGTGGATACCGATGAGAAAATAGCTGAGAAATTTTGCGCTGGTCTGAGGCACGAAATTAGGATGGGTACGAAATTATCGTACCCGGAATCACTTAGTCGCGCCCTAGACATTGAGGCGGCCACGCCGGGAGAACGAGCAGTGACTGCGGCACCACTCGCGTTCTCCCCAGCGCCATCCCAAAATCATAAAGGGAAGTGCAAATGAGAGGATAATCGAGGTGACGCGATCTAAAGGAAGCCATGGGAAGGACATAATCGGTCCCACAATCCTGGGAAGTCGAATTTCGTAGCACAAACCAACGTTCACCCTCAGAAATTTCCTACTTGCTCAAAGTGCAAGAAAATGCACCTGGGGGAGTGCCGAGCTGGCAGCGATGGCTGCTTCACTTGTGAACAGAAGGGGCATCTAGCCAGGAACTGTCCCACAAGGCAACAAGAAGGAGGCTCCAGACCTAACCAGCCGAACTAGAGGCAGTATGTTCGAGCCATGCAGGCTCAGCCTCAGGCTCAACAACAACAGCATCAGTTGCCGCCACCTCCATCCCATTACCCTCAGTACCCATCGCAGAGGAAGCCACAACGAGCACCGACATATGCGATGAACCAGAAGCAGCCTGAGGAGAGTCAGGGAAATCTGATAGGTATGGGAATACTCCTAGACACTCCACTAATAATTTTGTTCGATATAGGAGCTTTCCATTCCTTCATTGCTAATGCATGCGTAGAGAACTTAGAATTGGAGTCAGAACCTGTAGAGACATCTATGAACGTTTCTTCACCTCTAGGAGGAATCACTACTATCACTCATGCTTGCTCGAATCTGAGCCTGAACTTAGGATCTATTAAGGTGCTAGCGAACAATCTTAGCATACTTCCGATGAACGATGTGGACATAATCCTAGGAATGGATTGGCTAGCTGAAAACTATGCCACAATCCTTTGCCATGAAAGGCAAATCTCTTTTCGACTCCCTGGAAAGGAACCCACGAGTTTCCACGGGATCACTATGACTCGGAGGAAGTCGATCATCTCGGCTTTACAAGCCGAGTAATTAGTAAAGAAAGGTTGCGCAACATATCGAGTCTCTTTGAGTGGAGAAGCCAAGGACAAGCCGAAAAATTAGTAAAGAAGGGTTGCGCAACATATCTAAGGATGTGTATAGATTACCGATGCCTGAATAAGATGACCCTGAAAAATCGATACTCATTACCTCGAATAGACGACTTGTTCGACCAGTTGAAGGGAGTAAGCGTCTTTTCGAAAATTGATCTGATATCGGGTTATCACCAACTGAAGATTAGGACAGAAGATGTACCTAAGACAGTGTTTCGAACCCGATACGGCCACTACGAGTTTGTAGTAATGTCGTTCGGACTCACCAATGCACCTGCGGTATTCATGGACATGATGAACCGTATTTTCCATCCGTACCTTGACAAATTTATCTTGGTATTCATAGATGATGTCCTAATCTACTCGAAGAGTGGAGAGGAACACGAGAATCATCTAAGAATCACCTTGGAAACCCTCAAGAACGAGAAACTTTACGCCAAGTTCAGTAAGTGCGAGTTTTGGCTGAACAAGGTGGCTTTTCTTGGACACATAGTGTCATCTGAAGGGATCAAGGTAGACCCCGCCAAGGTAGAAGCAGTACAAGGATGGAAGGCACCCAAAACTCCTAACAAAATCCAGTTTCTTAGGATTGGTAGGGTACTATTCGAGATTTATCGAAGGATTCTCCAAAATAGATAGACTAATGACGCAACTACTCCAGAAAGGGATCAAATTCAGGTGGTCGCCAGAATGCGAGGCTAGCTTTCAACTTCTAAAGGAGAAACTGACCACTGCTCATGTACTCGCAGTCCCAGAACCCCATCAAGAGTACGCCGTCTATACCGGCGCATCCAAGATCGGGCTAGGGTGTGTGCTGATGCAAGATGGGAAGGTGATAGCTTATGCATCCCGGCAGCTTAGACCACACGAGCTCAACTACCCTACCCATGATCTGGAATAAACTGCCTTCATGCACGCCTTAAAAATCTGGAGGCACCATCTCTACGGAGTTCGGTGCGAGATTTTCACAGATCACAAAAGCCTTAAATACTTCTTCGAGCAGAATGATCTCAACATGAGATAGAGAAGATGGCTAGAATTATTAAAGGATTACGACAGTGGTATAAACTACCACCCTGGTAAGGCTAACGTAGTAGCCGACGCCCTGAGTCGTAAAACATCTTCCAAGGTGGCTTATCTTCTCACTTAAAAGGAAGAACTCGTAAAGGAGTTTAGCAAAATGAACTTAAAAGTTCTACCACCTCCCAAAACCGTAGAAGGAATCCTTGCTACTTTGGTAGTCGAACCCGACTTACGGAGTAAGATTTTAGAGGCGCAAAGGACAGACGAGACTTTAGAGAAGATAAGACTCAAGATGAGAAAGAATGAAGCTACAAATTATCGAGAGGAAGCCGATAATGCCATCACCTTTGAAGGAAGGCTATGTGTCCCGAAAAACCCGGAAGTTAAGGAGATGACCATGAGTGAAGCCCATGATACTCCCTACACCGCCCATCCCAGAAGTACAAAGATGTACCGAGATCTGAAGCAGAAATTCTGGTGGGACGGGATGAAACGAGACATAGCATCCTTCGTAGAAAGATGCTTAGCTTGCCAGCAAGTCAAAACACTACACCAGCGACCCTATGGGAAACTAAAACCATTAGAAATCCCGGAATGGAAGTGGGAGCACATGACTATGGATTTCGTGACCGGATTACCCAAGTCCAAGCGTGGAAACACCGCTATCTGGGTAGTTGTGGACAGACTCACAAAATGTGCCCACTTTATACCGATAATGATCACCTATGGATCAGACAAGCTAGCCCAACTATATGTTCGTGAGATTATACGTCTCCACGGCGTACCAGTGTCGATCACCTCTGATCGAGACTCAAAATTTACATCCAGATTCTGGATGAGTCTGTAGAAAGAACTAGGCACGAGACTGAATTTCAGTATTGCCTTCCACCCACAGACTGACGGACAGTCAGAGAGAACGATTCAAACCCTAGAAGATATGTTGAGAACCGTGGTTCTTGATAGAGGTGGGAGCTGGGGAAGCAGTACTACCCTTGGTAGAGTTTGCCTATAACAATAGTTACTAGGCAACCATAGAAATGGCACCGTATGAAGCCTTATATGGGAGAAAGTGTCGATCGCCACTTTATTGGGATGAAGTCGGCGAGAGGGCAATAGTAGGTCCTGATTTTGTTGGCGAAATGATCGAGATCGTTCGTCAGATCTGAAACAGAATCAAGGAAGCTCAAGACAAACATGAATCCTACACCGACACACGTAGAACAGAACTACAATTTGAAATAAGAGATAAAGTTTTCCTAAAAGTATCTCCCTCTAAAGGAATCGTTAGGTTCGGTGTGAAGGTAAAACCGAGACCTCGCTTTGTAGGACCTTATGAAGTCTTAGAACGGATAGGGTCGGTAGCATACCGACTAGCGTTACCACCTAGCTTCGGAAACGTGCATAACGTTTTCCACGTATCTCAGGTCAGGAAGTACGTGTTTGATCCAAAACATGTTATCCATCAAAACATGTTATGGACGAGAAGGTCCAACAGCTTCGAACCTAGTCAATAAAGTTTGTAAAGGTATTATGGAGGCACCATGGGCAAGAAGAAGCCACATGGGAACTCGAAGAAAAGATGCGTGAAAAGTACCTTGAGCTGTTCGACGAAAATATGTAAATTTCAGGATGAAATTTTTAGTTAGAGGGGTAGGATGTAATGCCCCGACTTTTTATTCCTGAATAAATTAGCAAAATTTTCAACGTTTAAGAACTTGTACTGAATTACAAGACCGTATCTCGTAAATTCAGAGAGAATGAGCCATTAGTGGTGATTGATAGTAATCTAATGTTATCTTTTCATGGGGTTGACAATTCGATGCATTCTAGTCTCTAAACATAAGTCGATGTCACTAATTATTAAATAGTAGCAAATCATTATATACGTGAACAATAACCTTATAGAGGTATTAAGCTATGACATACATGAACTAATTATACTAAAGATAGGTGGTTATTACCCAATAGCAAGCATCTTTATTAATTTGTGATTATTTTGGAATCGCGAATAGTAATTAATAACAAATATGATCAATGCTATTAGAGGAAATCATTAGTAATGATAATTATCATTATTCACAGCTTTATTTATAACAAATTATGTTGATACAATAGATTGGAATTCTAGAAAGCAAAAATCAATGGATACAGAAGATAAGTAAGAGATGGATTTGTCTCATTACAAAATGCTTAGTAAATCCATGTGACTAGACATGTGGGCCCACCCTAGTGAACCACAATTTGGTATAAAACAAACGAGATAGAATCTGAGTAAGTATAATTATAAAACAAAACAAATAAGAAATATAGAAAGTGGTATACTACACACTGTGGAAGGGTGCTATGGGACAAAATGTGGATATCCAAAGTGGATATATGGAAGATTCAAAAGTACAAATAAAAGAGAGAAGGAGTCAGCATGGGAGCAGTAAATCCTTAAGGAATCCTCTATTTACATAACCAGACATAGAAAACTTTTTAAAAGATCAAATACATATTGGGAAAAGGCAGGAGGGGTAGAATGGGATAGAGCGTCCAGATGGAGCAAGGGAGAAGCCCTGCCACTACACTCCAACTGCTCTACCTGCTGCTGCATAGGAAGAAGTCCTTGATGCCAGTACCTAGTACAAGGAGGAGGACAACTATAGTAAGGAACAAGAAAGAAAATCGTGTAAACTTCAAGACTTTCACGTATTATACTACAAACCAAATAAAGGATTCAGAAATGAGACCTTTACGATCTCTAGAAAACGATGAAAGAAAGTAGCAAACAAACATCAGAAGTCATAAACTCTCACTATATATATGGGGTTGCATCACTACGGGTGAGCTCTCCCACACTCTTCACAAACTTAAATCAAAATCACACAGCACACTTGGAAAGGAAAAAAAGTCTAGAAGCAAGCTCTACCCAAGTTCAAGCCAATATAAGTTGTAATAAGTGAAACCAAGAAGGGAAGCCCTGCTCAAGCTCAAGCAGTAGGACAACTGTTGGGAACCCCATGAATATATATTAGTTTTGATGATGTTCCTCGAAACTACACTTTGATGTTCTATATATATTGGAAACCAGGTAATCATTGTTATCTATTAAGGATTATCTCAAATGTAAAAGAAGCAGATCGTTTTGGTACATAAATAACGATCTGTATTATTCTAATAAAAGATATCCTGGACACAATGATTACTAAAATAACAAGTTCTTCTTTTGTAAGTCAGCTAGCTCCTAATGAGATGAGCATATCGTTTTCTATGTATTAATAACGATCTGTTTCCTACATTAACAACTCGCTGACACTTATACTTGTTCTTGGTTTCATTTCTTTTATTCATCTATCAACAGATCACAAATGTAAAAGTGGTTTGATGTTTCAAACTCACTTATTTCGATCTGGTTCCATAGACTATAATTAGCTTAGAAAATAGAATTTACTTGTAACTTATTTACAAGTGGTTTAGCAGCTAGTTCTTCAAAGTCAACCCGCTGCTTGAAACTAATCGCAGGTCGTTTTCATCGATTACAAATAGATGGGCAGCTCGTTCTCTAAAACAGTTCGCTGCTCGCTCGCCAACAACATTATTTCAAGTCATTACTATTGGCGGAAGCAGCTCGTTCCAAATGATTGCATCAATCTGCAGTCATCTCAAGCGGCAGATCGTTTTTATCCAAAAACGATCTTATCACCTCTACCATATATATAGCAGATAGTTTTATACCAAAAACGATCTGGTCGTCACATTCAATAAAGAATCAAAGAGATGAAGTTACAACACGAAGGACAGCGAGCTGGTATGACATCAAAATCAAGTTGCTCCTCACAGTAAATATGGTGGACTGCCAACATACCTAAATTTGTCATAAGTCAACCACTCCGTGTATTGTCACATCAACAGGATGTTTTAAGGAATGAAGTACAAGGATATCAAAATTCCAGTACGGTGAATCATTCCCAGTATGGCAATACATTGGGAAATCGCGTGAAAGGT
>JAPKLX010000120.1:287192-308511 GCA_026898415.1 Leonotis leonurus
TTGTAGCTTTCAATCTTAGGAAGAAGATTTGTAATCACAAGAAGTTATCTAGTTTTGATAATTCTTGTGGCTCGTACTCAACGAGTAAAAAGAAAGGAGAAAGCTAGTGAAGTTATTCGATCTAGATTTGATCGAACCATGGATGTAGGGACAGTTTATCCCGAACCACGTTAACTGCATGTGTTCTTTATTTCTGTTTTACTTCATTATCATCTTCTTCATTCTCTTGCATTTAAATCTGGGTTGTTAATCACCTCAAGGAAGAAAACGTTTTACTCATTAAAAAGAGCATTAACCACCATATTCCGCACACAACATTAATCAAGTTTAAATCAGTATTTGATATTCTTGATTACTGTTTTCACATATAAGGCATTATTTGAGCAAGATTAAATCTTTCTAACAAGAAGATTTGTCTTGCTACCCTAAGCTATCTTAGTCTTTAAGTGCGCTTAAGCCTTATACTTATATTTGAAACAAGTAAACCTAAAACGTTTGTATTGGTTTGTATTGGTGTGTTGGGGCGCCCCCCCCCCCCCATACACCAAACTAGCTCTTTCGGGACCAACAACAACTTTCTCAGTTCAGGTAGCAAATATAACTCTTAGAATGTAGCTATTCACTGATATTAACAGACTTAAACTCCACTCCTAAGCTTTCAGTTCATTATTTCACATTACTTAGCTTAAATAACTTTAGTATATGTGTTTAGGAAAAACAATCACATTTTACATATGTTCTAAACCTTAACAGTTACAAAGCTATGGAGAACTTAGAACTTAATGAATTAGTCCTAGATATATATACTAGGACAGTTTAATAAACCTGAACTTAAGCCAAATATATATATATATATATGTACACCAACAACATAAGATTTCTTTTCTTTCCTATATTGCCTTAAAAACTGCAAGCATACCAATAAATTTACCCTAGAGCAAACTCAGTGGCACATTACATCCTTAAATCTTATTATTATGAGCTACAATATATAGACATGCCTTTTCAGAATGTAGACATATTGTAAGCATACTTCAGACCCAGAAACATTAACTTACAACTGAATATTCAGACTTAGAATTTACATGACTTGAGGTGATAAAATGCAGAAATTTAAAACCTAACTCAGCCTACTAATTAAAACACACCAGTTACAGTGACATACAAAACTACATTTTATAATCCTAAACATGAGCCTAGCCAACTGTACTTTAATCTCTTAACCTGCAAACACATAGCTAAGCATGAAACACACAAGAATCTACAATAAGAACAAATCAGAATTTAGATTTAAAGGTAGGACATAGCTGTTGTGTTCAGCGAACAGGACGGAGGGGCTCCAAGAGCCGCTGCTGTCCGAAGGGGAGAACCCCACCGAGCCACCCATCCCCCAAACCAAAGCAATTCCTTCACAATATCCATAAGAAATGATTAGAACTAAAACAAGACTACATTTTCAAAAGAAAACCAAATCTGAAACCTCAATTGGGTAGGGGTGCATAACTAAGAATTTAATCTTGTCACCCAAAACCAACACTTAATTGAGTGAGAGAAAGGAAGACAGTAGGGAGAAAAGGGAAGGAACCTCACCAAGATTTCTGGGAGGATCCGCTACTGGCTGCCGCTCCTTTGCGCCGTAGGAAGAGAACAACGAAGCGATGGAGGCGGTGAAACAACCGGAGAAGGAAGAAAACGCAGAGAAGAGGAACGGAAGGGAGGGAGGAACACGGCATAGGAGAGATAGGAGACCCTCTCCCTCGTCTGCACCGTCACTAGAGAGAGGAAGGGAATTTCCGAACACGGGAAACCAACGGTGACAAGGAGAGATGGCTGGGTTCAGAGGCGACGCCGCGGCGACTGAGTCACCGGAGGAGAAAGAGGCCGAAGTTTAGCGCGAGAGAGAGAGGAGAGGCAGGCGAAAGTCTCGGTTGGGAGAGTGATTAGAGAGGAATTAGGGTATGGGTTGGAGTAGAGTTAGGAAAAAAATTTCGAGAACCGGGCTGGGTCACTGGCTAGGATTTGGACCGAGTTCAATTAAAATCTTGGGCTAGAGAAATAAACGATTGGGCCAAGATTTTAATCTGGATGGGTCGAATGCTTATCTAACGGGCCAAAATATATTATCCAACTGGGCTCACTTAATTAAAATGGGCTAGCTTAACTAATAAAGATTTAATGGTTCAAGGGATGAATTCTTATGGGCCGAAAACTTGATCTAAATTGGGCCAATAAATCTGAATGAATTAAACACTAGATGGGCCAATGTCTAGAATAAAATTTAATTAATAAGAATGGACTCACCTAATTAATTTAAATGGACTAGTTAGCATTTTAATAGATCAAGACTTAAATTAACTGGGCTAAGTCTAAGAATGAAATCTTAAAGTTAAATTAGAAATCCTAATTAATTAATTAGAAATTAATTTATTAAATTAGAAGTTAACTGATTGATTAGAATTTAATCATAAGAAATGATTAAATTATAAGTCATGCTTAGATTATGATAATTAAGATTTAATTAGCCTAATTAGAAATTATTTATTTTGATTCAAAGATCAAGATATTAATTTATTTGGGTATAATAGATTCCCAAACCATAGCCCAATTTAAAAACCATCAAATGACACTCTAGAATTTTAACTCCTAGACTTGTACGATAATCGAGTTAGAAGACTGAGAATAATTCTCAAATTAGCTAAGGATAATACTTCATTACACTTAGAAGTATTAGATATACTATAAAAGTATCTCACGCGAGATTTATTTAAAGGTTTCGACAAGAGGTCGGATCCGCATCTCGAGAATGAAGCAATCACCAGTCAAGACTACTCAAGTAGGCTTTTCTCACTCTATAAAAATATGTGTGCATGTCTTCAAAATGAAACGAAATATTTTCAAAGCACTATCTTGCCATAAATGTTTTGATTTTTGTATGATGCCTATCTGTTTATTTATAATCGAATTCGGGTCCCAGCAGATTAGATATACAACTCGGACTAGTGTACACAGGACTGTGAGTCATCTAGATGTTGACCGGTCGAGTGTCTGTGGGAAGTGGCCACTTCCCCGGCACGAAGAAGCTTCAGATATGGTTGATTACAAAGAACTAGGACTGCGCAGTCAAACTTAGAACTTTCTCAAAGAAATACTTTTGTGAACATAAGTGTTTTAGAGATAAAATCTCTATGATTCACTTGAAATGGCTTGACAGTTATATATGTATGTGTGCGATTTCGGCAAGTGTCTACTGAGTACAATCTGTACTCAGCCCTGTATGTATTTCTAAACGTGCAGGTTAAGAACGAAGAAGATGTGGGGTGCTACGTTGGGCTTTTTGTCGGTCTCCTAGTAGCTGACTCTTGGGGATTCTACGTGTCTTCATACACGTAGGATTTTGTCTATGCGATCCTAAATTTCCGCTGCTAGACCATTATGCAATAGACCGAGATTCAAACTCTTCAATTTAGTATGTTATGTAACGAGCTTATGACTCTAAATTCACAAATTTATGAGATAAATTCTTGACTTACGTTACGAGAGGAATACTCAATTGTCTATCTTTCGTCGTTTATTCCTTTCATTAGTCACGTTTCCCGACTATACTAGACTTAGTAGAAAGCGAGCATGACAATAAAAGGAAAATTAAGTTATTATTGGACTAAGCTCTTAAATTCAATCTTAAAGATTATTAATTAAGATTTACACTAGTGTATAAGATTAACTTTAGCATTTGCTAAAGATTTAGAATATCGCAAATAAAATTATCATTATAAAACTTTAGCACCTATTATAATTTATTTGGGTAGTTTTATAATTTAGAAAATTAATAAATTATAGCTTGCTTTAAAAATCCTACGAGAATATTTTAGAAATTAGATATTCGGATATTAGTCGAGTAAAGACTTGATAATAATTCCCGAAATAAAAAAAAATGGACAAATATTTCCTCAAACTTAGAGGATTTTAGGCATACTCAGAATTAGTATCTCACTTGAAATTGTTTAAAGGTTTTGACGAGAGATTGAATCCAGATCACGAGAACAGAGAACTTTATTAGCCTATTAGCCGAGGCTAGCTAATCAGATATGCTTTCTATCTTATACATCAAGTGTAAGCTTTCTTACACGATAAAAGAAAATATATGTGTGTGATATCAATTTAAGTTTTTTTTCTTTTCAAAAAGCTTTTGAATTGAAAATGTCTTTCAAGTATTGTCTTGCCATAAAATATTTATGATTTTTGTATGATACATATCTTCTCAATGAAGTTAAAAGAATCGAATTCGGGTCCCAGTGGGATAACTATCCTACTAGGACTAATGTACACAAAGTAACCGTGAGTCATCGAGCGGGTTGGCCGGTCAAGGTGATCGTGGAAGGCGGCCACCTTCCCAACACAAAGAAGAAGAAGTTACATATATGGTAGATTACTAAAAGAACTTAGACAGCTGTCGAACTTTAATATTCCACAAAAAGGATTTTAGTGAACATAAGTTCTTTAGAGACAAAATCCCTATGTTTTACTTACAATGGCATGACAATTATATATGTATGTGTGTGGTTTCGACATATGTCTACTGAGTACAATTTGTACTCAGCCCTGAATGTATTTATAAATGTGATGGTTGAGCAATGATGGAGGAGGGGTGCTACGTTCAGGCTTTTTGTCGATCTCTTATGTTGGGAACCCTAAGTAATTTAGTTTTGATGATGGTCTTTCGAAACACACTTAGTTATCTTAGAATTTAAACTGTTCTACGTGTTAAACAGATCACTAGAGATAAAGTGAATCCTGTTATGGAACAGATTAGGAGATGACTTGAAATGTAAATGAAATATTCCTATAGAAGTCAATCTCAACTTAGTATAGGATGAAGGTCAAGTTTTCACGCCAAAAGGAATCGATCTGCTGTAACAGACCACGACCAGATCGATGACCAGATTGATACCTACAGGGAGGAACCAGAACGATTGAGTCATCAATCCACCAGCTGACATCATCCTACACATCATATGCTCTTGCCACATCAAGATTAAAAGTCCATCCAACTAGGATTGAAAAGAAGATCTTCGGTTAACACATAGAAGGAAAGAGACCGTTAGCAATCTGTTTTCCATAACTCAAAGATTGAGTCAACCTTTCCTATATGGCAAGAACAGTTATGATGGAAATCATTGATTGGCAATATATCATCTATCTCACACCAATCAACAACGGCTAGAATTTCAAGTTCAATGCCTATATAGTTGAAGTTAGAGATCTGGAGAAAAAAGTGAACACACGCGAGCTATACTGTGGTTATACTTTCAAGCAATCAATCTGCTATCCAGACTAAGAGCTTCTACACTCTGTGATTCTACATCACATCAACCACCTCGATTCAAGTCTGTCTTATCGAGAGAAAAGAGATCACCCTGCTAGCTAGTAGTTTTTTAGTGGTAACGTAGAGGTAATCTGTTGTAAAGGGACACGACCCTTAATTCGTGCATAAGTATCTCTCTAGTTTTGATTGATACTTGTGACTCGTTCTCCACGAGTATAAAGAAACAGAGTATCCTAGTAGTGGATAATCTGGTCTAGATTTGACCAGATCGTGGACATAGGGATTTCCCAAACCACGTTAAACAACTGTGTGCTTTACATTCCTGCATATTTAATTTCTGTTGTTTGTTATTATAATCTTTCACACTATCATTCGATCTGCATCTCAATCAACCTCCTTAACAATCTGCATAATTCCTAAGGTTTTCTAAACAAGAGCAATCACTGATCCACCATTATTCCGCACTCACTCAACACTCAGAAAGTAATAGGATCACTCTTATTATTAGCTAAGTGGTTTCACTAAGAGAGTAATCTGTTTGGACTAAAACTGCAATCGATCTGCATACCGATCTGTCTAAGTCATCTACCAAGCAATTTCTTGTATAGAATAGCTTGAACTCTCCATTAACTTGTCAAGTAAACTGAAAAGTTTGTATTTGGTGTATTCCCCCCCCCCCCCCCCCATACACCAAACCTTGCTCTTTCGGGACCAACATCTTATTAGTTGACTTTTGGGAGTTCTACATGTCTGCATACATGTAGAGCTTTTATCGATCCGAGTAACTTTCCGCTGCTAGTTTGAGATCATTTTGTATTAAACTTAAGACTTATGTTTCTTTCATATTACGTTGTTATGTATCGAGTCTAAGACTCAAGCTCTTTTATGCTAATCATGTATGATGAATTATTCGACTAG
The DNA here is from genome assembly GCA_026898415.1 of Leonotis leonurus. Classification (NCBI taxonomy): domain Eukaryota; kingdom Viridiplantae; phylum Streptophyta; class Magnoliopsida; order Lamiales; family Lamiaceae; genus Leonotis; species Leonotis leonurus. Next base: position 293,434 of record JAPKLX010000120.1, read on the forward strand.
TTATGAGACCGTTGTTCAAGTTTCGTCCTTATTTCATTATCCCATTTCTATTCCCGCTTCTTAAATCCCTTCTCTAGTCATGGTTTCACCGACTTTACTATCCTTAGTGAAATGCGGGCGTGACAAAATAATTAAAGAAATTCTAAACCCTAGGTAGAGAATGACAAATCAAGCCATTCAAACAATCAAAGATAAGGAAAAGAAACTTACTAAGTAAGAATATTGGATTGAGCGTCAAACTAGCACTCAATCCGTCGTCCCGAGGCGAAATTACAAATAAATCAAATAATAAAAGTGTATCTAGGGTTTGGAAGAGAGAAAATATAAGTTGGGGGGTGAAAGAATCGTCTAAAACCAGAGTTTAAATAACAACTTTCGCGTCTAAAAGTTGCGCCCAGCGCCCGCAGAGGGTCCAGCGGGTGCCGGGATAAAGCTTCTGCCTCGGCCGAGTCACGCGCCCAGTGGGCGCTGGGGTCAAGCGGCTGCTGGCCCCCAGGCCGGTCCTCTTGCGCGCAACGATTTTGTTTCGGCCCGTTCTCCATCGTTTAAACTCTAATTTTGGATCCATTTGCGGCTACAGACTCCTATCGAGATGAACTTTAATCCTATGCTATCTAAACTTCATCATTATAACTTCATTTCGTGCCAATTTCCACATCAAACAACCAACATGCAATTACAGAATTCCGACGTAAAAATGAACCAAAATACAAAATATAATAAACCTAAAGCTATGAAACGAGACTCGAAACGTCATGTAAAATACAACTAAAACATACCAAACAATCAATGTCAATATATAATATGAATATTCCCAATATGCCAATATATATATGCCAATATCGAATACCAATATATAGTATGAATATGCCAATATAGAGTATGAATATATCAATATCGAATGCCAAAATCCGGTCGGTTCATACATGATGCATAAACCGACCAGTTTTTTGTTAAATACGGCTGGGTTTTATTTTAACCGATCAGGTTTTTATGTTTCTGTATATTCCTAATTTTTTTGAATTAAATAATACGTTAAAATCATGTATTGGTTAAACCAAATATTAAATATAAAATTTAAATAAATACAATATACAAAAAAAATACTACATGCTTTCATAAAAAATTAATGTAGCATGAATGCATCATAATTTAATAGTAAAATTAAGGGTATTTTTCCTATAAAAATTACAAATATTACATTTTTCATTTTTGAGTTACAATTAGAGTACTTTTCATAAATATCCATTTTTTCTTTTAAATATATAAATATATATTTTAATTTTTGTAATCATATTTTTATTTAATTTTATATTAAATGATATATGAAAGTATAGTTAACTTTAGAATTATAGTTTTAACATAATATGTTTTTGGCAATTAAATTTTTTATGTACGTTTTGTAATATCCCAGTACAAAATTTGAAAGAACTATCGAGTTAAATAGGTATTGTATGAATTATAGAACTTCCTAGGTAGGTTTTTAATTTTGTTAATAGGTTCTCAAAGTTGACATAAATTGTGGCGTGACCAAATTTGAAATTTGATAATTGTGTTAAATAGAGATTGAAATAAATTATTATTATGGGACATTATTATTAAATTAAGTAATTAAAATCCATAGATCTCCAATTATTTATTAAAAGTCTAATTAGATAAATGAAAGATAAATTCTACAATGAAGTATAAAATTATATATTGAACCTAATGACAATACCTATTACAACAAAAGAATACATAAATATAAATATCCTAAAACTATGAAAATGGATGTAAGAATCCACAAACTCTCCATCCTACATCTTACCGTATCCATCGACTACTCAATGTCCTACCAACTCCACTTTTTCCCATCACTTATTCTATTAGACCAACATAAACACTCATTAATCTACAAAATGTATACCACTCCAACCAAATCATCATATATCCTGCTAGAGAAGATGTAAAAACGGTAGGTTGAAGACGAAACATAAAAGAGAGTAATGAACAAGTATAGAAAATGCATTGTGTATATTATTTCTGATGGAATCGAAGAAAGTGTGCAAATGATATATATAGAGATATATCCGAGAATGAAAAGAAAGAGCTAGAAGTAGCTAGATGCTAACTAGGAGCTAGAAGGAAAACACGTTTTTATTAAAAGGCAAAAGAAGAATGGAACTTCTTCTATGCTGTAGTGATAGCGAAGCATGAACAACTCCCATGCAAATAATCTCAAGCTTTAATACTCCCCCCCCAAGATGAAGAATATAGAGTGTTGAAACTCATCTTACAGAGAATGGACTCATAGGACGACCTTCCCAAAGGTTTAGTAAAAATATCTGCCAGCTAAAGATTGTTGCGAATGTGGAGAGGCTTGATCAACCCCTTCGAATATTGCTCTCGCACTGTGTGGTAATCAATATGTATGTGCTTTGTTCTTGAAACATGGGATTTGAACTAATATGCACAACAACTTGGTTGTCACAATATAATGGAGTTGCCTTTGTTTGTTCTACTCCAAGATCCATTAACAACTCTCGAATCCAAAGCATCTCACAACTAGCTAGAGCCATCGCCCTATACTCTGCTTCTGTAGATGAACGAGACACAATATGCTGCTTCTTTGATATCCAAGAGATCAATGATGATCCCAAAAATAGACAGAAGCCAGAAACCGAACGCCTTGTATTGAGTTTGTCTGGGAATAGTCGAAGTCTAGAATTAAAAAATAGAATATTCATTCCCGATTTTAATTCATTGTGCACAAGTCGGCGGTCATGAATCTGCTTCACTTTGTCTTTGTAAATCCGTGCACTCTCATATGCCTCGTTCCTAAGCTCATCAAGCTCGGAAATTTGGAGTGATCTCCTGTCGGTTGCATTGTCGAGGTCGTATGTCGCTGCCTTGATTGCCCAATATGCTTTGTATTCTACTTCGACCGGAAAGCGGCACGCCTTCCCATACACAAGACGTTACAGGCTCATCCCAAGAATACTTTTGAAAGCCGTCCTATATGCCCATAAGACATCGTTTAGCTTGACTGCCAATCCTTCCGGGATGGTTTCACAGTTTTCTCCAATATGGACTTCACTTGCCTATTACTCTTTCGGCTTGCCCCAAGGTTTGTGGGAGATATGGGGTGGCGACTTTGTGTGTGATCCCATTGTTCTTCATCAATTTTTCGAACAACTTGTTGCAAAAGTATTTTCCCCTATCGCTAATGATGGCTCGAGGGAATCCAAATCTACATAAGATGTTTTCTTGCACAAACTTGAGAACAACATTAGCATCACAAGTCCTAGTAGGGATAGCTTCGACCCACTTAGACACATAATCAATGGCTAATAGAATGTACTCGTATCCAATAGATTTAGGGAAATGACCCATGATGTCAATACCCCACACGTCGACGATTTAGACTACCAATATGTTTTGAAGAGGCATCTCATTGCGGTGGCTTATGGCTCCAACTTGTTGGTCTATCGCATGCCAAATAAAATGCTTGAGCATCCTTGAAGAGAGTTGGCCAAAAGAGCCCGCTTTGCAAAACCTTATGTGCCGTCTTTTGTACTCCAAAATGACCTCCACATGGGGATTCATGGCAGAAACGGAGCACTTGCTCTTGCTCGGAATTCGGAATGCAACATCAGATTTTACTATCCTTACCAAGCTTGAAAAGCTAAGGCTCCTCCCAAAAATATTGCCTGCACACATGAAGAAATGGTTTCTCCTTTTGGGAGGTTAGACCGGGTCTAAGTGGATTGCATGCTAGGTAAATTCACAATGTCGGCAAACCAAGGAGTAATCGTAATTTCAGAAATACTCTCATAGGGAAAACTATCAGAAACACAAGATGTATTAATATGAGAATGCTCAAGTCTAGAAAGATGATCAACCACAAAATTTTCGCTTCATTTCCTATCCTTTATCTCTATGTCAAACTCTTGCAAAAGTAATACACATCTAATTAATCGCGGTTTAGCTTGTGATTTGGTCAATAAGTATCTCAAGGCCGCATGATCACTATGAATAATTACCTTAGATCCTAAAATATAAGATCAAAATTTTTCTAAGGCAAATATTACGACGAAAATCTCCTTTTCCGTGGTGGTGTAATTTACTTGGGCCGAGTTCAAGGTCAAACTGATGTAGTAAATCACACGAAACATATTATCAACTCGTTGACCTAAAATAGCTCCAGCTGCAAAATTAGATGCGTTACACATGATCTCAAAAGGAATAGAATAATTAGGGCCAATGACAATGGGGCCATAAATCAACTTTTCTTTCAATAGGTTAAAAGCATGCAAACACGAGTCATCAAAATCGAAAAGAACATCTTGAGCTAGTAAATGGAAAAGTGGTTGGCAAATTTTAGAAAAATCTTTAATGAAACATCGATAGAAACCTGTCTGACCTAAAAAACTTCTAATGCCCTTGACATGTCTTGGTGGAGGTAATTTTTCAAGCACCTCGATTTTTGCCTTATCAACCTCAATGTCCTTACTAGAAACAATATGACCTAGAACAATGCCACTTTTAACCATGAAGTGACTCTTTTCCAAACTCAAAGTTAGACCACTCTCAACACATCTTTCAAGTACTTTCTCAATTTTAACTAAACAATCATTAAAAGATGAGCCAAATAATGAAAAATCGTCCATGAAGATCTCGACAAAGTCTCCTATCATCTCGGAGAATATGGACATCATGCACCTTGAAAGGTATCGGGTGCATTGCATAATCCGAATGGCATTCTCTTATATGTATATGTGTCGAATGGGCTCCTGAATGCCGTCTTGGCTTGATCCTCCGGTGCGATGGCAATTCGATAATATCCAAATAATTTATCTAGCAGTTGATCAATAAAAGGGAGAGGAAAATAGTCCTTTTTCGTGGCAGCATTTAGTTTGCGGTAGTCAATGCACATCCGCCACCCCATGACGGGTCGAGAAGGAACAAACTCTTGTTTGTCATTTAGGACTACCGTGATTCCTCCCTTCTTGGGTACCACATGTACCGGACTCACCCAATCGCTATCGGGAATGGGATAAATGATTCTTTCTGCCAACAATTTAAAAATCTCCTTTTGCACGACTTCCATGAGGACTGGATTTAGTCGTCGTTGGCAATATCGTTTTGGAACGGCGCCTTCCTCAAGATTGTTGCAGTGCATGCATGTAGTAGGACTAATGCCGCGAATGTCCACTAGGCCCCATCCAAAAGAGAGTTTTTGCTTCTTGAGAACTGGAAGTAGTAAGTGTTCTTATTCCTTTGTCAACTCGTATGAGATGATCACGGGTTTGTTCTCTCCTTCTTCCAAGAAAATGTACTTAAGGTGAATGGGGAGTTTCTCGAGTTCCACTTTGTCAGGTGTCTGCGCCTCCTTGGGTTTTGCCTGAATGATGGATTTTTCGTCAATTTCCTACTGCATCAATGAAACAACAATCATCAATAAAAGTAGCGGATGGTATGATGCGACTCCTATGAGCAGAAAAAGACATTTCCTCTCCTACAACAGACATTTTAATCGTGTCATTTATAACATCAATCAAAGTATTAGTAGTGGTCATGAATAATCGTCTTAGAAGGAGTGTATGCTCTACACTGTTTTCATGCACATCTCTTATTTCTAAAATGACGAAATCAACGGGAACAATCAATCCACCTACTTGCACTAGAACATCATCAATGACACCTCTAGGATATCTAACAGATCTATCGCTAACTACAAGCACATGCGAGTAGATTTAAGTTCACCTAATTCCAATTGCTTAAAAATAGAGTACGACATCAAATTAATTCCTGCTCCTAAGTTTAACATGCCCGATGCTTCCATACCGTTTCCTAGAGCAATATTGATAACAAAACTACCTGGATCGTGTTGCTTAGGAGGTAAGGGCTGCTGCATGATGAAGCTCGCAACTTCGGAGACTGTCATTACTTCTTGATCACCGAATTTTCTTTTCTTCACCGCTAACTCTTTAAAGAACTTGACATAGGCAGGGACATTTTGGATAACTTCCAAAAGAGGTAAATTGACGTTTACCTTGCACAACATTTTATAGAAATCCTCGAACTGTTGGTCGTGTTTCGCGTTCCTTAGCCTGCTGGGATAAGGAATCGGCGGAACATACAGATTTGTTGTCTTGTGAAGTTTCTCATCGGGCTTTGCTTTCACAACTTCGGGTGGGAGCCCATCCTCCTTGTCAATGGTGAAAGGTGGCATCTCCACCTTGTTATCCACCGTTTTTGCACTCCTCAACACAGTCACAGCTTGAGCTTGATGGGGTTATTGACCCTGCCCCGGTATTTTGCCTGTTTGGTTATTTTGCGGCAACTGATTCACTGCACCCGAAATTTTTCCCATAGCAATCTCAAGGCGTTTGATGGTGGTATCTTGTGCCTCTCGAGCCTGTTTATTCTCTTGCATGAAAGCGGTGACTTTTGAGGAGGCATAGTTTGACGAGAAAACTGCTGCATCGGATATTGGTGCTGTTGATTTGGAGGAGGATAAAATTGTTGCGGCTGCAGTGGGAAAGTTTGCTGCTATGGTTATTGTGGATAGTACGGCTGCGGTTGACGCTGGTACTGAGGGTGGAAATTTGGAGCTTGAGGGCGTCGATTTTGAAAATTCTGTGCACCTTTAAATTGTTGGCCTCCACCTCGCGTTTTGCTGATTCCTCCATGTGTTTTGCCGAGGGGGTGGTTGAAGCATGAATCCTTGTGCGGCATAAATTTCCTCATTGCCTTTGACAGTCATCTCCGCCATTCGTTGGCATTCTTCCACCATGTGGACATAGTCGCCACAAATACAGCACAGTTCAGGTGCAACTTGTTGAACGGATGGTGATGGAAGTTGATTCATCTTCAATTCTTGTAACTCCCTCATCATGTCCGTCATTTGCTTTTTAAGGTTTGGACTCGTAGTCATTGCACTGGCCTTTCATCTCGGGCGAGAGGATTTTTGTTGCGAACTCACGGCTAGGGTCTCAAAAATCTCATTCATCTACTTCGCCGTCTTGACTGCAATGATTCCTCCCGCCGAACTTTCCACCATAAATTGAGTAATCTGGAGCAAACCGTCATAGAAGAACTGGCATAGCATTTCCAGTTCCATCTGATGGTGGGGGCACAGCTGAAGTTGCTCCTGGAATCTCTCCCACGCTTCATGGAATGACTAGTCGTGGGCTTGCACAAAATTCATTATCTTAGTACGTACCGCTTGAGTTTTGTGATACGGGTAGTACTTCAACATAAACTTCTCACAAACCAATGCCCAAGTGGTGAGTGATCTAAGTTGAAGAGATAGGAACCAAGAATTGGCCCTATCTTTCAACGTGTAAGGGAAACACCTCAACTTGAGTTGATCCTCTGTCAGTCAGTGAAGCTGGAAAGTTTGCACCACCGTGCAATATTCTCGGATGAACGTCAAGGCATCTTCACTCGGGAGTCCATGATACGTCGGGAGCAGTGATTGGTGGTGTGGCTTCAATTCATAGTTTCGAACTGTGGTGGCAAGAACAATGGCTGAAGTAGCAGTGGCGCCGAACTTGGGCCTAGTGAAGTCACCCATGTAGCGCGGTCTCTCGTCCACATTCTCATCGGCCATCTCTTCGAATAAATACGATAGCGAGAATTCGTCAATGTGCTCAATGTGGTGGCTAGGATCTCACGCTTCTGATTTATGTTGTTGATGAAGGGCGTCAAAGGCTTTCTAGCACTGCGGCGACCTTGCATACACAACACTCAACGAATACGTTATGTGTACCACAATATAAAAGAAAGAAGTACACATAATAAATAAAATTAAAAGAAAAAAGAACAATGATGTTAAATCGCCTACATAAAAGAACAATGAAAAAGAACAATGAAATAAATCGCCTATAGTCTTCCCCGGCAACGGCGCCAAAATTTGTTCGACTAAAATTGTTTCGAGTCGCTTGCAATCTTAACGAGGTCGTCTAGCAATGATAAGCCAACCCAAGTCATATTCTCAAGGAAGACTTAGCAGGAAAATTCAATTATTTGTTCATAAATAAAAGCAAGTAAAAGGATTGTTGAAGATTTTAAAACTAGGCAAGGAATATAAATAAGGAAAGCACGTAAAATCTAATCTAATGAAAAGCAACGAGGAAACAAACTGTATATCTAAGAAAACGAGGTGTGAATTCAAAAGAAAGCAAGTAACTTGGAAATTGGAATCAAAACGAATGCGGAAAGTACTTCGAAAACCGAAAGCAAAATAAGAACTTGAAAACATAAAAGAACTAAACAATAAACGAAACAGAAATAATAAATGGAAAAAAAACTTGATTAATAACTTGAACGGTCTGGAATCCACAATGAAAAATGGAAGAAGAACTACGACAAGAATGTTGCAATTGGCTATCCTTCGAGTACGAAATCTAAACTAGAATGACTAACTAGAAATCAAAAGTCTCGATCCTAGAACAAAAGGTCGAGACGTGCTCAAAATATAAAGGAAAACGTCTGGAATGAAGGTCTGGAAAACGGAGTCGAAAGATGATGTCGAAAAAGATGTCTATCGAATGAGAAACACGTCAGGTATTTATAGAACGCGTTTCAGGTATTTATAACCGATGAGAGAGGTCAGTGATCGCTGACCCTGGTTGTACCACGCTCCTCGCTGAAGTGGTTAGCGCTAGCCCGGGTCAGCGGCCACTGAGGTGTCAGCGGTCGCTGGCCTGGGCTTCGCGCTGGCTTGGTGCCTGGCTCGGCCATGGCGTGGTCTGGGACACCAGCGCCTAGTCAGTGGCCGCTTAGTGCTACGCGGCCGCTGACTAGTGCTCTCGGCACTAGTCTTCATTTTTCGTCATTTCTCGATCCTTTCTTGTCTCTTTTCCAACTTCAACACTCGTTTAGACTTGTGATCCTGAAACATAAAATGAACCGTAAATTGAGCCAAAACATTATGCAAAGAGGGAAAATAATACGAATAAAGACACGAAAAGAGTTTATACGATCAAAAAGAGGCTAAACAACCTACATATGACCTTCTCATGGCTTAGATAAATATTGACTTAACTTGTTCACAACAAAAGTTAAGTCAGGGCGAGTGATACACAAATAAAGTAACTTGCCTATAAGCCTTCTATACATTGATTGATCAGAAAGTTCCATACCTTTCTTCATTGCTCAGTGACATCCCAAACTCCATAGGTGTGGTGGTTGGTTTGCACCCAATGAGACCTACATCAGTCACTAGATCAACATCATACTTTCGTTGAGATATAAAGAAACCAGTAGCATTTCTATCTATCTCAATCCCCAAGAAGTATTTAGGCTTTCCAAGATCCTTATACTTAAAGTATTGTCCAAGGAAAACCTTGAAGTCATTCGTAGCATATTCAGAATTGCTAGCCAATAGCATGTCATCAACATACACCACCAATCCAAAAAAGATTCCTTCACACTTCTTGGTGAAAAATGAATGATCAGAACCTGATTAGACCATACCAAAAGCTGACAAGCATTCAAAGAGTTTGAGATACCACTACCTAGAAGCTTGTTTTAACCCATACAAAGACTTGTTGACCTTGCACACCGTTCCACTAGGCACATACTCACCCTGGTTGACCAAACATGGAGGAACATCCATATAGATATTTTCTTTAAGTAATCCATATAAGAATGCATTATTGATATCAAGGTGGCACAAGAACCATCCCTTAATAGAAGAAACAATTAGCATCAACTTCACTGTAACAAGCTTTGCTACAGGTGAGAAAGTATCAAGGTAGTCTACACCTTCTTGCTATGTATATCCCTTGGCCACAAGTCTGACCTTGTACCGTTCAACTGATCCATTAGCCTTGAACTTCACTTTATACACTCATTTGCATCCAAAGGTGAATTTTTTGGGAGACAATGAAGTAAGTTCCCAAGTACCATTTTTTATAAGAGCATTAAGCTCTTCCTTCATAGCCAGATGCCATTTTGGATAGGTGGCAGCTTGACCATAACTGGAAGGTTCAGGAACAGCAGCAACCGAAGCAATGAAGGAAAGATAGGATGGAGATAGCTTATGATAGAAGAGGATATTTACGTGAAGAGGAGAATAGAGAGTTGCAGTTGTAATCTGAGAGATAAGAAGGCTTATGAACCACTCTTCTAGTTCTTGTTAAAGCTGGTTGAGTGGGTGAGGATAGAGGTGAAGAAGGTTGAGCTAGTGGAAGTGGTGAAGATGGATCAGAAAGTTGAGAAGAAGTTTGTAAAGGTTGGTTTATGTTGCTGGATGAGTCAAAGGAGAAAGGCTGAGTGTTGGATGTAGATGGATTGTGTTTAGGGTTTGTAAGGTTTAGGGTTTTATGTTGGTGTGTAGTGAAAACAGACAGGGACATGTAAGACAAAGGAAACACCCTTTCATGGAAAACAACATGTCTACTTATGTATTGCACATTATTTTCAATGTTTAAAATCTTATAACCTTTATACCCCGAGGGATAACCTAGGAATACACACTTCGAAGCACGTGGAGAGAACTTATCTCTCTCCCTATCCAAGCTAAATACATAGCATAAGCACCCAAACACCCGTAGATGATTATAGGAAGGTGGTTTTTGAAACAACATATGAAAATGTGTTTTGTTATCTGGTAAAACAGAAGATGGAAGCCTGTTTATAAGATATGAAGCAGTAAGAACACATTCTCCCCAATACTCAACAGGAAGGTGTGACTGGAATAATAGGCTTCTAGCTACATTCAACAAATGTTGGTGTTTCCTTTCTACCAATGCATTATCACACCTAATGGCTTTAATCTTCTTTTGGAATTGAGTGAGAACAATATTGAAAAAAATGGTTAAGACATTCTTAACTTCAGATTTGTGTTTCATCAAAAAAGTCCAGACAAACCTAGAGTAGTCATTCACTATGGTTAGAAAGTATGAATAACCATGTATAGTAGGAGTTCTATATGGTCCCCACACATCGGTTAGAAAGTATGAATAACCATGTATAGTAGGAGTTCTATATGGTCCCCACACATCACAATGTATCAAATCAAACGATTCATTACCAATAGAAACTGAATCAGGAAAAGGCAAACGCCTTTGTTTAGCTAAATAGCATACATCACAAACGTCTGAAACATTGCCTTTTATTGAAATAGAAGAAGATAATGGGCTAAGCTTTCTAGTAGACAAGTGACCTAATCTAGCATGCCAAGTATCAGCACATATGCTAGAGAAAAAAGTTGGTGAAGGTTGAACACTCTTCTCACTTCCTTCCAAGATGTAGAGATTTCCTTCACGTCTACCCTTCCCAATCACAATCGCCCATGAAGCTTCCTGAATTTCACAAAAGGAATTAGTGAACTTAACAGCACAATGAAGAGCAAGAGACAATGCACTGACAGACAATAGATTATATTTAAACGAAGGAACAAGAAGAACAAACTCAAGAGTGATGTTTGGAGAGATGTGTATAGTTCCTACGTCTGTAACTTTGATGTGATTAGCATTAGGTAAGGTAAAAGTAATGTTTGAAGCTTTGGAGGATGAATGAAATAAAGTATGGTCACAACAAACATGGTGCGTGGCACCAGTGTCAAGGATCCAAGAGTTAGAGTTAACTTGTAAAGATGCAGAGAAAGGAAATAGACAAAGGTTACCAAAGAAAGGTGGAGAAGTTAAGACTGGAGTATTGGTTTGAGAAGGCTGAGAGGTGGTTGTTGCTGCAGCTGAAGGCTTCTGTGACAACTAGTTTTGAAGAATGCTCATGAGTTGATGACATTGCTCAATAGTGAGACTAAGGCCTTAACCTTGAGTAGTATTAGTTTGTTCTGCTTCAGATCCACCATCATCTTCAACAAGGTTTACAGACCTTCGAACAAACTTGTCTCCTTGTGATTGATTACTTCATCTACCTCTTGTGAAACCTGGAGGAAAACTATGAACTTCAAAGCATCTATCAACAGCATGGTTAGTCCTTCCACAATGTGTACAAAGGAGTTTTCCTCGGCCATAGCTTGGTGTTGCATTCACCAAAGGAGTTGGCTGCTCACTGGTGACAGGCGTTATAGATTGAGTATTGTTCTCTATAGCACGCTACCTTTCCTCTTGAAGAGCTATCTAAGAAGAGGAGGAGTAGACAATAGATGCGAACGCAGCTGAGCAAAGTTTCCATTCAAACCTTGCAAGAAAAACAAAGAACAATCCTGCGTGAGGAAATCATTCAACTTTTTAGAACTATCACAAGTACATTTACCACAAATACACCAGCACGATGGTTGAAACTCCTTCAAACCATCCCACAGTGTGGATAGACTAGTGTAGTAGCTGCTCACGTCCTTCGGTCCTTGTTTGTGACTCATTATGGAGATTCTAATTAAGTTGATAAACATGTGTTAGATCTCCATGAGAGTACGGATCCTTCAAATCCTCCCAGATTTGATGTGCAACATCCATATACATGATGCTCGAACAAATTTCTTCACTCACAGAATTAATAATCCACGAAACAACCATACTATTACACCTCGGCCACATCAAAAGCTTATCCTCACCTTCAACTGTACGAGTGAGAGTACCATCAATAAAATCAATCTTATTCTTCGCGATGAGAGTAGTAACCATACATTTTGACCAATTGAGATAGTTTGGTCAAGTCAATTGTTGAGCAACAATATTTGCACCAGGATTATCGTTGGAATGCAAATAATAGGGATTGGAGGACTCTTCTGTGGAGTTGGCCACATCCTTGCCATTTGCTTTCACCATGATGAAGAACCACGCGAGTAACCAGACGAAAAACTATCGAAGGAAAACTACACCAATACCAGACGCGCAGAGAAAACTCTAGCTCTCTAATACCATGTAAAAACGGTAAGTTGAAGACGAAACATAAAAGAGAGTAATGAACAAGTATAGAAATTGCATTGTGTATATTATTTCTGATGGAATCGAAGAAAGCATATAAAGGATATATATATAGAGATATATCCGAGAATGAAAAGAAAGATCTAGAAGTAGTTAGATGTTGACTAGGAGCTAACTCAGCAAATAACAAACTAATTAACTCTAACAAGCCTTACTAGTAGAAGCGTAAGAAAGAAAAACGTGTTTTTATTAAAAGGCAAAAGAAGAATGAAAATTCTTCTATAGCATAGTGATAACGAAGCATGAACAACTCCCATGCAAATAATCTCAAGCTTTAGAAGAAACAAAAGGAACAGAAGAAGAAGAAGAAGGAGGAGAAGTAAAAGGCACTAACGAGAGAAAGATAGCAACAAGCACATCATTCAACTTTACCTCCTAATTCTCAAACAATTAGGTAAATTTACAATTTATTCTTTTGCATGCCAATACTCTTTTTTTTTTTTTTTGCTACAATAGAGATCATTTTAAAGTATAAAATTGCTATTCTGCTCAAAGTATTTACAACACCTCAACCAACCATAGCATGCTATAATGCTTAGATGTTGTAACGCCCCCATTCTTTAAATAAGAACATTACGAAAAACTTTACTTTTATTTAATCATTTAATATTATAAATGATATTATGAATTATGTTTTAAGATAAGCAACGGGGAGTATAATAAAATTTTACAAACGGACGGCATATCCCCTATAAATATGTATATGCCAACCTGAAATATCAACCAACAGCAGCAGACAACGATACCAAAATTGGGACACAACCCTTATCAAAACAAATATATATATACATACCCATCAAAATATCAACATCAGTTTAAAATTCGCTTAAGTGTGTTTAAACCAAACATAGTTATCATATGACAAATACGATTCTAAAATATTTGAGCAAAACTAGGTTATATTATATTATCACACACATATATCATAATAACATAAGTTTTATGTAATCCAACATATTGGAACTGGGAGAGTATGGAGCACATTCCCGTCTAACTCCATCATCGACTCTTAACCTGCAAACACAACATTAAATAGGGTGTGAGTATGCAAGCACACTCAGTGGGGAATATGCTGCAAACAGTTATAACCAATTGTGTAATGCAACATAACGTAATGAACCTCTTTAGCTTAGCTGTTTAAATGAGACTAGCCTCGGTCCCTTGTGGACCCGACCCCTTGTGGGTAAATCAACCTCTTTTCGACCTCTTTTGGGCCACATAAATAGCTCATACGAATGAAACAAAACACAACAATGATTATAACCATGTAACCACTATGCTTACAGATAAAGTAAACCCCACCTCGATAGATGTAATTCAAATGGAAATCCTCAACTTTAGTCGGTTGTCCGTCCTCGAGCCTTGGATGTTGCGTCGCCTAGCACTTTAAAACTTAACTTATTATACATTGAAAGTATAAACTTATTATAGCTTAAACTCATACAATTAGTACTCATATATAAAACTTGATTTATACATATATGTAGTTCTTGAGACTACAACACATTCTAATTGAAGATTATGAAATTAATATAACAAGATAAAACAAGTTTAGGGAATATTAATAAATAAGTTAAGCAATATTTCTCAAATCAAAAATATAAAACATAGAATGTAAATTACTAAATTCCGAACTTAACCACAAGTTTTGGGACATCAATTATGGACACTCGGTTTATCATTTTTCAAATACGTAATCACGGGTGCACTCTCTAAGGATTGGACTATAAAACTCCTAAGTAAATGTTTTGGATTTGGCATCAATTTGAAGCCGGAAAATCAAACACCCTGACTTCGTCAAGTCATAACTCCCTCGTCCGGACTCCGATTTAAAATCCGAAGGTATCATTAGAAAGAAGACGAAAAGATCTTTAAAATGGTATCTGATATTTTAGGTTTTAGTGTACAAAAATGGACGTAAATGAGCCCGCAACCTGCTGCTAGACACAGGTGAAACAGAGAATACACACATCGACACTCTAACTTCAGAGGCTTATAACTCCTTCGTTCTATGTCGGAATTAAAATCTGAAGATCTCATTGGAAGAAGATGAAAAGACCTTTAAAATGATAACTAATACGATGGATTTTGGATAAATAAAACGGACAGAAATCAGCTCGCAATATTGTGCCCTGTTTCTGCCAAAAATAGAGAATTCACACATATCATTTCTAATTTTCGATTTTTTTTT
>JAPKLX010000120.1:338683-382960 GCA_026898415.1 Leonotis leonurus
CCCCCCCCCCCATACACCACACCTGCTCTCCCGGGACCCAACAATGTGCAACACAATAAAAAGTATATCTATAGAATGACTTAAAAAATACACATATAGAATATTGCTACGAACCCTTAAAATATACATAAATACACCCATTAAAGTGTTATTTATGTAATGAAAAAATCTATTATACACGACATAATTAATTTGCAGCCTTAATCAATTTAATTTTCAATCTTCCAGGTCCATATTAATAATAAAACAATGTTTTTAATAATTGATACACTGCCATAATTAATTTGCAGCATTAATTACCATATCAATTTATTGAATAAAATTGAATTATTGCCTAAAAAATTGTGGTAATGCCACATAAACCTTGAAATAAGGGGAGAGCTCAAATATGTATTCTTTTAATATATTATATATATGATTCATAAATTAATTAATTACAGTTTTAATTAATCCGATCATTAATTAAAGAATTATTGAAAATATTAATGGAACATGATTTTATGTGGGATGTTAAGACTCATTTTCCTAAAAACCCTACCTATCCCACACACCTATAAATTGATGAGGAATTGAAACCCTAGCCACCATAGCTATTATTTAAGTCCAACATTGTTCTCCCCTAGACAATATTTTTTGAAAATTTTATCCTCCCAGATAGAGTGTTTTTTGGTGTTCTCTTCTATGGATAAGACTCGAGATATTATTGCCCACACGGTATTCGGGATGTAGGAGGATAATAGGATAAAAATTTTGAAGGTCGAATGTTCAAGTTTCATGCGTGGATTGTTGTTCACTATTGACGATTCGTTGTCTCTCGACTTTGATTCTTTGGCTCAGGAAGATGGTTTATTTTCGATCCCTTAGGAGCGCATTCATAAGACTGTTTTTCTGCATTTATCTTCTCCTTGTATTACATGAGTTACTTGATATTTACATGTGTATTAGAATTGCAACTTTTAATCAATTTATTAGACATGTGGATTCTGCGAATTTGTAAGCCTCTCATCCGGGTTTCATCACCAATAACAATGGAGATAAAACCTATAATTTCTATCACACACTACAAAAAAAGTGAATATTTACCACAAACATTTTTGTCACAAAAGACTATTATTTCGTTATATAAGATCATACATGAGGAAAAAAAATCGTTACAGACTCGTCATATTAGGGTCCTCACATATAGTATAATGCAAGGAAAATAGGATTTCCTTAGGGGTGAGCAACTGTTCGGTTCGGTTAAAAATCGAACCAAATAAACCAAATTGCGTAGAAATTAAAATCAATCGGACCAAATTATTCTCAAAACCTAACCGGTCCGAACCTACAATTAAAATTCGGTTTTAGTTTGGTTTTCGGTTATCCGAAATTCTAATTATATATAA
Source organism: Leonotis leonurus (assembly GCA_026898415.1). Taxonomy (NCBI): domain Eukaryota; kingdom Viridiplantae; phylum Streptophyta; class Magnoliopsida; order Lamiales; family Lamiaceae; genus Leonotis; species Leonotis leonurus. Next base: position 340,069 of record JAPKLX010000120.1, read on the forward strand.
TTTTTTCAATGATAAATTTATTGTATTGCGCACTCGAAAATTGATACTCAAATTATTTCAACAAAAAAATTGTTCAATCTTGTATATAATAATTTACAATATGAAATAAACATTAAAAATATTAATTTATTCAAACAATTTTTATTTTTAAGTTTACTCATTCATATTTTTCATATTTTATGTGATTTATTTACTTTTATTTTTATTATATGTTTTAGTTTTATATTAATTCTTTAGAATTTGGAACTTGTAATTATTATATTAATAAAATTTTGTAACAAATACTATTTGGATTTAAGTATTCTATTTATTTATTTTAATTTATATTATATTAATTTATATATAATAAATTTCTATCAGTTCGGTTTTCAACCGAGCCGTTTGACTAAAAACCGATCCAAATTTGAGACTTAAAGTGAGAATATATAATTTCCTCACATATGATTTGGAAATGTAACAAAATTTATTTTCTTTACACAAATTTATTACATGTACTCAAATTTTTTATAGTGACAAAGGGAGTTATCAAATATTTCTTAATCAATAATGTGTAGATAACACAAAATTATTATGTGATAATTAATATAAAAAGTATGGATTTCAGATTACATCACTTGTGCAATGGTGAGTTATATTCTTATTCACATTTGTAGTGTTCATTTTCCATTATTTTCAATATATTCATATCATACAAGATATAAGATTAAAATGTCTAGCGGAAGCATGCAATATTATATACATTTAACAAGTCAATGCAAATCTCTACATAAATGATTCTGAATTAGAGAAACTACATTACTTAATATATGGTTTTCACGTTACTTTAATTCGTAAACCACCCAATTCACCGGACACAAATGTAAATGACTTATTTGGTTTAAAGTCATACAATGTATGAAAAGTGAATGTGCATGCAAGAATGTTGTTGCATGTTTTAATCAGTGCACTTTTAAAATCTTTTGAAATGGTAACTACACGTACTCTTAATAATGTTCTATGTTTAGTCTAAAATTACTACAAACTGCCACATGTGAAAGAATAAAAAGAACTATGAAAGCAATCCGGATCTTCTATTTTCTATCCGTGTTACATTTTCTATTACATCAATAAGATGGTGACACGTGGCATAATTAATGGTGTAAGATATAAAACATATATTTTCCTTATATATACCTTAAATCTTGAACCCTAGCCATGCCACATGTCATGATCTTATTAATGCAATAGGAAATGCAACACCGTTAGACCATAGATGATCTCGTTCGCTATGAAAGAAGCTGCATTACTTAATAAAAGGAACTATGAAAGAATAAAAGGAACAATGAAAGAAACTTCTTGTTTGGGGCATACTACGACTCATATATCACAGTTGTAGTAAAAACTCAAAACAAAATAAACTAGAAGGTTCAGAAAACATTGAAGATATCATAATTATCCATATAATCATCTTCTCAGCACATAACCAACATCATTCATACAATGATCAAACTTAAACAAAGCCTAACCAACATCGTAAGCTGCATATTCTTAAACCTATATACATACTATTGACGGGCTCAGTCGCTATCACTCAATCAAGATAAATTTATAAGTTTTTTGATCTTTTACACTAGGTTCCGCTAGTGGTAAGTATAGGGTAGATCTCACAAGGAGTTTTTGTACTCTCTTTCTATCACGATTTGATATTTTTAGACTAATTATTAAGAAGCCCTTAATGAACGAACAATAACATGAATTTAGGATCATGATTTAATTGATTTTAGATTTTCTTAACTCTATGCCCTTGAATCCGAAATCCCACCTTTTTTTGTAATTTTGTTTGTTTATTTATTTCTTTTTTTCTCATGGTTATTATTGATTAGAGTGTTTAGGATTTCTATTTATTTGTTCTTGATAACACTTAGGATTAGAATCACTCTGCTAAGCTTTCCGTTGAGATTCGACTAGGGTTAACTTGCCACGTGCAATTGACCTTGTATATTTGCGAGAACCTAGAGTGTACACATTTTAGGTTCAACATTGATTTTAGCTAAACTTGTTTAACCTAAACCAAGTATTAAAATTACCTAAACATAAATAAAAGAAAGGAAAAAGAAAAGATAAAAGGAAACGTACGAGAATTAAATAGAGAACGGAAAATAATCCATGGCAGGACCAACCCTAACCTAGACAAATAAATACAAGAAAAATAAAAGGTGCCCGAAGGCTTCGTTTTTTCTTCTCTTAGACTCTCAAAACATCAATCTTGTAATACACTAAAGGTGCATTTGGTAGCAATGATGAGATGAAGGAAGATATGATTATTAATGTGAATAGATCTTTTGGAATCTTTGAGCCATGAGTGAGTACTCCTCGAAATAGTTTTTGGTGGGGTAGTTTTCATCATCTGAACTAGATGAGTCTTTTACTACCACGGTTGGTGGGGACTTCTTTTCAACCTCTTTTTCCTTTAACTTGGCCTTGAAGGCAGTTTCTTTTTCCTTCATTCCTGCAGCAGAAGGTTTACTAAAGGAAGAATTAGAATGGCCATGAATACGATTGATTTCGTACTCATTGCCCGTTAGTAAATCAAATAGAGAATCAGTGGTAAGAGAATTAAACTCTGGCATCATGGGATGCATGGCTGAGTAGATTTCCCAAGTAGCTGGTAGAGCACGAATGACTTTCAAGTTTTTCTCTCGTTGAGAATACTTGTTTTTGTCGATGATGGCTATTTCAATCAACACTTCAGTGAACCGGTTCTTCATTTGAGCTATAGTCTCTCCAGACTTCATTTTGAATTCTTCAAATTTGTTACAAGCAATAGACAGCTTGTTTTCTTGGATGATGTCTGATCCACAGCTAATTTATTTGAGTACATCCCACATCTCCTTTGCAGTTTGAAGATGTCTGATTTTGGCCAAGTACACGCCTCTTACTGTACTCGAAATTAGACCTTTGGCGAAGTCATCTAGTCCTGCTTCTTTTCATTCTTCAACAGTGTATTCGTCAATAGTCTTCTCCTTTTCAACTATGACCAGTGAAGGAGTTGGACCAGTTCCATCCTTTATCTCAGCACTTCCTTTGTTCATAATTTTGATGGGTCCATCAGTAATGACTTTCTAGATTTTGATATGTTGTGCACGTAAACACATCTCAATTCTGAAACTCCAGTCTTCATATCCAGCAATGGAGAAATCCTCACAAGCACGTATCATCTGTCCTTCCATAGCTTCAAAGTAGATGATTAAATAAATGCAAGTGCAATATGCTGTGAAAACGTTTTCAAGATCTATCCAAGATGACCACACAGAGATAATCTCTTGTGAAATAGAAACAATGGTCAAAATGGACCACTGCTCTGATACCACTTGTTGGTCCCGAAAGAGCTAGATTGGTGTATGGGGGGGGGGGGGGAATACACCAATTCAAACTTTTTAGGTTTTCTTGTTCAAAATTCAAGTATAAGGCTTAAGCACACTTTATAAATAAAGATAGCTTAGGTTAGCTTAGGGTTTCTTCTTGTGAGGAAGAAACAACTTAGCTCAAATAAACCTTAGGTGAGAAGAAACACTTAATAAGATTAACTTTAAGAAAGTTAACCTTGATTAATGTTGTGTGCGGAATTCGGTGGTTAATGCTCTTTGTAGTTAAAAACGTTTTCTTTAGTCAATCTTTTAACACAACCAAGTTAATGCAAGAGTATGAAGGATATGATAATGAAGTAAAACAGAAAGTAAGAACACAAGGTATTTAACGTGGTTCGGGATGAACTTTCCCTACGTCCACGGCTCGATCAAAACTAGATCGAAATCTACTATGTCTCCTTTCTTTTTACTCGTTGAGTACGAGCCTCAAGCTTTATCAAAACTAGATAACAACTTGAGATTACACTTCTTAGATTGAAGAACTACAATCTAAATCTTACAAATCTTGGATCAAAACTAGATCCTAACTTGGGTTTTGTAAACAGCAAGTTTCCAGAAAACTATCTTCAAAAGAATAATAAAACACTCAGAGAATTCTAGAGCTTGAAGGAGTGCTTTTAGAGCTTTGAATACTTGAAGATATTTGAGCAGAGTTTGAGCTTTGTAATCGTGAATTCTCGTACTCGTTCCTGTAGGTGAAGGTGGTATTTATAGCCTCTTTGAAGAAAACTATCCGTTGGAGAAGAAGATGTCCTTCTTCATTGCATTAATGACTGCATTAAATGCATGGCAGTGTTGTTGAAGCACGCGCTGTCAAAATGAGAGTGGTTACCACCTTTCATGAGATTTCCCAATGTATTGCCATACTGGGAATGATTCACCGTACTGGAATTTTGATATTCTTGTACTTCATTCCTTAAAGCATGCTGTTGATGTGACAATACAAAGAGTGGTTGACTTGTGATAAATTTAGGTATGTCGGCAGTCCACCGTAGTTACTGTGAGGAGCAGCTTGAATTTGATGTTATACCAGCTCGCTGTCCTTTGTGTTGTAACTTCATCTTATAATCCATTGACTGATGCGACCAGATCGTTTTTGGTATAAAACGATCTGCTATATGTATGGTAGAGATGATAATATCGTTTTTGAAACAACACGATCTTGAGCTTAACAGTTGGTTGATGTATTCCTTGTGAACGAGCTGCTTCATCCTCTTATGATGACTTGAACGATCTGCTATATGTAGATTAGAAGCAGCGGGCTGATCCTCCTTTTTGGACGAGCTGCTCAAATGCTTGTAAAATATAACAAGCATATTTTTGATCCTACGAAATATCTAATTCTATTCTAGAGAACCAGATCATTATAAGTCAACTCGAAAACTTCAAGTTACTTTTACATTTGTGATCTGTTGAAATGTGAACTACAAATAGAAACCATAAACAAGTGTCAGCGAGCTGCTTATATGGGAAGCAGATCGTTATTTAATACATGAAAACGATCTGCTCCTTATATTAACAGCTAGCTGGCTTACAAGTGAAACTTGATATCATAGTGATCATTGTGTCCAGGATACCTTTAACTAGAATAATACAGATCGTTATTTGTGTACTAAAACGATCTGCTTCTTTTACACTTAAGATAATCCTTAATAGATGACAATAACTACTTAGTTTCAAAAACATCTAAGTGTAGTTTCGAGAAACATCATCAAAACAAATACAAATTCATGGGGTTCCCAACAGATCTCCTCCTCACGCTTGACCTTCAGGTAACAAGCTAACTTATAAAAATATTCGAGTCTTAAAGGAAATAACTTCTATTCTATTCCTAGCTCGAATTCATTAACTTTTCAACTCTTAGGCTTTTAGGATTTTTCAACACTGTTCCTCGACTCTTAAGTCTCGGCTTAAATGATTCTGGGAAAACCCTAATTCATTTACTTATAACGTACGTCTTATAAAGAGTACTAACAAGGAGGGAATTATGAGGTTTTGAACATAACGTGGTCAAAAAAAAAATTCGACATGACCTCTACGTTCATTTAAGCTTAACCCTCGTTTAACCAAAACGAGTAAACTATCTAACACATATCAACAATGCCCCATTCAACTCTCTCTCGAGTGAGGACTTCGTTCCTCCACTCGGACCTATCCCAACTCAATCTCAAATCATAACAACAACAACAAATCAACATTTCAAACATTTCAACATTTCAACATTTCAAACATTTTGAATTCATTTCGTTTTTTTACTTTTTTTCACTGCGCAGTCCGAGCTTAACTCAATTTTGAACATTCAAAATCATTGCAGAAAAATTTATAAAAATTCGGGAATCAATCCCCTGTTTCACGTTCGAAATAAAACATCAAAAACTGCGCAGTCTAGGTTCGTTCCATTTTTGGGCACTCAAACGTACTCCGATAAATCTAAAATTTCACAGAAACGCTATAGACACGTAAAGGAACAACTTTCATGAAGAAACCATCTTCAAAATCGCAACCGAAAAATACAAAATAATTCGATCAAAACAGTCACGTTTTTGCCTAATTTTCCTCGATTCTTGAATTTTCTTTCGTTTCTATGTTCTCTAACGTCATACGAACAATAATAATACTACACAACATAAAATCGAGCCTTCCTACCCTTCCAACTAGACAATAATCTCGAAAATTGGCTAGGGAAAAAGAATAAGGAATTCTAAATTTTAAACCGTAGAATCAAAGCTTAAGGTGTTACCTATTCGTATCCGAAGTCGGTTCATGAATTGAAGCTCGTTTGCACCTTGAATCGACAAGCTCTTGCTCTCCAAAAATGGAGACTTCTCTCTCTCTCTCTCTCTCTGAAATCTCACGTGAAAGAATAAAGAAGGAGAAGAAGAAGAAAGAAAGAAAGAAGAAAGAAGGAAGAAGATGATGTGGTTCATTGTGGACCAAGGAAAATAATAGGTTAGGATTAAAAGTTGGTTACTTTAATTAAACCCGATATAATAACGTACTAATAGTCCGGGTTCTCGACTTCTCGATAAAATAATGTTCTCGAAAACATTCCGGAAAATCACGGCTCTCTTAGAAAAACATTCCGGAATTAACTTTAAAAGATAATAAAATTATCTCGTCTCGTTCAAAATGATGAACAGTGATTTCTCGATAAATACATCATTTTTCCGAAAGTCGGAATTATTAACTTTTCACCTTATCTCCGTATCGTAAAATAATTGAATGGAAAAATAGACGCTGCTTCGATACGAGATCTCGAACTTAAATTATGACGATAAACGTCAAACCGAATTTTCTCGGTTTCTTTCTCGATTTCAAAAATTTCTGAAATGACTTTTAACTCACATTAGGAGTTCTATTCTTTAATACGAGTCTTTAAACTTTCAACGGATCTTGAATCTTTCGTTTATTCATAAATTTTTCTTTTATTCGGGTTTTTAATTATCGGGGTATTACATATTCAGAACACCCAGATGAAATCCTAGCCAAGAAATCTTACCTTCTTCGTTGGATGTCATCCTATTTCTGTAAAATGTGTTGCCAAATGGATCTCTACCTTTTCAATTTCTTGAATCGCACTTGTATTTGAATAGATGGAAGATGGAGGGAACTGAAATTTTGCCCGACTGTCTGTGACCTAATAACAAATGAAAATTCGCCAGACACACAATCTTGTTTGTAATCTATGTACCAAACAACATAATAATCATTCTATCCCTTCTCATCTTACCTACCAAACATCATATTAAAGTTATCATACCTAATAATATTTTGTACCAAACACATTATTAATTATCCTACTTGTTGAAATGACCTACCAAACAAACTATTATACACTATTCATATTATTAATAAGTACAAGATGGAGCTTAGGGCAAACAGATATAAACGCCTCTACAAAGATAACAACAGAAATTTCAAAGGAAGAGATCGATCTGGAGATCGACCTGAGAAAAGGAATGAGGTAAAATCCACCTCATATGTTAAGGCTGACCTATCTGAATTTTCCTGCTTTAAATGTGGTAGGAAAGGTCATTTCAAAACGGACTGCCCCGATATCTCCAAGGCAGAAAGAGAAGAGCTTAGAAGCAAGCGAGACAAAAAGCTTAGATAACAACGCAAAGCCATGCTTGCTGAAGAACAAGCTGCTCCAAGCACATTGACCGACAGCTCATCCGAAAACGACGAAGCTTTCATCACCGAAATAGAAGAAGAATGGGATGAGTGTCTCATGGGTCATGACAACGGACTCGACAACAATGAGGTAGTAAATAATTGTTCTTCTCCTATTTCTAACTCACCTCTATATGACTCGGGTGACGAAGAGGAGATAGATGAAGAAGGTGAAGATGATCTATCTATTGAAGACTTCACCAAACTCATGGAGGATCATGCAAGATTGAACAAAATGTTCACACATGCAATAAAAGAGAATGGAAGTATGGCAAACACAATTCAAGAAATGAAGGAAATTAGCAACTCGTTTAATAAAAGAGAAAATGCTCTACTTCAGCAACTCAAAAGCAAGAGCGAAGAAAATTACACCTTGAATGCCAAAATTTCTGATCTTCTTGATCGAGAAGCTTCTGCTCAAAGAAGAGTCGATGACTTGAGTGCAATGGTCAATCACTCGATACACAAAAAGGAGGATCGAACTCAACTCATCATCGACATGCAAAGACGAGCTGCAGATCGTACCGGACTTGGATTTAATGGAGTTGACAAAGGTCCACCAAAAGGAAACTTTGTCAAAGAAAAGGGAAAAGATAAGATTGTTAATCTCAACAACAACTCAAGACAGCCACAAGCTATCTTGATCAAGGAACAAGGTCAGCGACAACAAAGATTCACCACGCAAGGGATTGGATTTCAACCAAGGAAACAGCCTGCTCAAAGGACAAACCAAACAGCTCCTTAGTTCAATGACCAGCAAGCTCCCCAGTCATTCAACCAGTGGCAACGATCTGCCCCTCACAAACAATCTGCTCCTAGAAAACAAGCTGTGTCAAATCAACTACCTGCCAAGAAGAAAGTTGTGTATATCGACTTTAGTGGGAAACAAATCAGACCTTCACAGAATGTTACTATAATTAGACAAATTTGGGTTCCAAAGGGAACGGTGTCTACTAACAAAGCACCCTCATTCAGTGGGGTAGCTAAATAAACTTTCATTGCAGGATAGGAGATCGATGAGAAGAAAGCACACAGCTCGGGACGCGGTATGGATACTTGATAGCGGATGCTCCAAACATATGACATGCAACAAGGACTTGTTAATCAACTACAAGGAGAGCACTGGACCAAATGTTACTTTTGGAGGAAACTCAAAAGGATACACAAAGGGTTATGGTGATCTTCAAGTTGGTAACACTACTATTCTAAATGTATCTTATGTTGAAGGCTTAAATCACAATCTATTCTCAATTAGCCAATTCTGTGCTAATGACAAGAGAGTAGAATTTACAGCTAACAAGTGTGTTGTCAAAAATATAGAAGGAGAAGAAATTCTTCTTACTGGGATTTTGCAGGACAGGTTGTACATTGTACAATGGAATGATCAAACTGAAACCTGTCTAGTGACAAAATCAAATACGGAAACCAGCTGGCTGTGGCACAAACGGTTGAGCCACCTGAACTTCAAAACAATCAACAAGCTGGTGAAGGACAAATTGGTTGAAGGACTACCTGCTCAAATATACGACAAAGACCATATATGTGAGGCTTGCCAAGCGGGGAAACAAACAAGAGCATCATTTTGCACAAAGGCAGCTCACTCCACTTCAAGAATATTGGAACTTCTACATCTAGACCTTTTTGGACCTGTATCTCCATTAAGTGTAAACGGTAGAAAATATACTCTTGTTGTTATAGATGATTTCTCTAGATTTACTTGGGTTATTTTCATGTTCAAGAAAAAGGAAACACTAGAGAAACTACCTGATCTCCTCAACAAACTTTCAAATCAAAAGGAGTCATCCATCATCACAGTTCGATCTGATCGTGGAGCAGAATTCATCAATCACATGATCGAATGATACTGCTCGAAAATGGGAATTCAACTTCAAATTTCAGCAGCTCGTACACCACAACAAAATAGGATTGTGGAAAGGCGCAACCGATCTCTCAAGGAGGCTGCCCGAACTATGCTAAATGAGATCAACCTCCCTAAAAAATTCTGGGCAGAAGCAGTTAACACAACCTGTTATACTCAGAATCGATCTGTGGTGACAAAACGTCATGGGAAAACTCCATACGAGTTGTGGAACAACAGGAAGCCTCGAATCTCTTACTTTAGATCATTTGGATGTAAATGTTATATTCACAACAATGGGAAAACTCAATTAAAAACATTTGATAGCAAAAGTGATCAAGGAATATTTTTGGGATATTATGAGATTAGTAAAGCTTATAGAGTTTTTAATAAAAGAACCCTTGTTGTGGAAGTAACACCACATGTTATTTTTGATGAAACTACCTTTGAAGTTTCAGGAACAGATTGCTCCTCCTCAAAAGATGATCTTCCTCACTCAACGTTGAGAAATTCCACGGATAAACTCATCGATGACATTCTACTATGGAGTCCACGAAGAGAAGAAGATGAAGAAACTAATAATCAACCTGCTGGAGAAAAGCCACAACAAGGGGGAACCGATGGACAGCCCACTCGTCTAGGGGGAATAGATGGACAGCTCACTCATCAAGGGGGAACCTCACATGAACATTCTCAACCATCTGTTGATGAACAAAACATTCAATCTCCCCCTCCCTCAACTCAACATCCATCTGTTCAACAACTGGTAAATGAAGTATCAAGCATTGATTTAAATACTAACGATCTCTTTGATGTACCTACCACAGATCATCCTGAATTCGAAAATCCACCCGATGAAATGGAAATCGAAGTATCAGCGGATGAAATGAAAAGGCGAAGAAGATGGGTAGATAGTCATACATCTGATCTCATTGTTGGGAACCCAACAGATAGAGTCAAGACAAGACGAATGCATGGAGAAAGTGCACTACTAAGTTGCTATCTTGCACACACCGAACCAAAGGACATCGAAGAAGCCTTGCAAAGTGCAGATTGGATCAATGTCATGCAAGAAGAATTAAATGAGTTCAAGAGAAATGATGTGTGGTACTTAGTGGATCGACCTCATCACCAAGGAGTTATTGGAGTCAAATGGATTTTCAAGAATAAAAGAGATGAAACAGGTGAAGTAGTAAGAAACAAGGCAAGGCTAGTCGCAAAAGGTTATTGCCAACAAGAAGGGATAGACTTTGATGAGACATTTGCACCTGTTGCAAGACTAGAAGCCATCAGATTGTTTCTTGCTTATGCAGCTTTCCAACGCTTCAAAGTATTCCAGATGGATGTAAAAAGTGCATTTTTGAATGGGATTCTGGAAGAAGAAGTCTACTTGGAACAACCACTTGGATTTGAAATTGAAGATGAAAGCAAGGTGTACAGATTAGCTAAAGCAGTGTATGGTCTAAAACAAGCTCCTCGAGCTTGGTATGAGACACTGTCTACATTCTTACTTCAATCGGGATTCAAACGGGGATCAGTTGACAAGACATTATTCACCATCAAAGTTCAAGATTATATCCTTTTAGTCCAAATTTATGTTGATGATATCATTTTTGGATCCAAATCTGAATTCCTTTGCAACAAATTTAGTAAGCTAATGCATGACAAATACAAGATGTCAATGATGGGAGAGATGAATTTCTTCCTAGGCTTACAAGTCAAGCAATCTGCAGATGGGATCCTAATTAATCAATCCAAATACATCAACGATCTCATCACAAAGTTTGGAGTTAAAGATTGCAAACCAGGAAAAATTCCGATGCAAACCAATGGGCAGATTGGCCCTGATGCACTCGGGAAAACAATAGATGTAAAACTGTATCGTGGTATTATCGGTTCACTTTTATATCTAACTGCTAGTCGACCTGATATTACTTTTGCAGTTGGTGTTTGTGCTAGGTATCAAGCAAGTCCAAGGGAATCCCACTTGGAAGCAGCCAAACGAATATTGCGTTATCTCAAAGGGACCATAGAAATAGGTTTATGGTATCCTTGTGATGATAATTTTGAACTAACTGGTTACTCTGATTCTGATTATGCAGGTTGCAAGCTTGATAGAAAATTCACATCTGGGACTTGTCAATTTCTTGGAAACAAGCTCATCTCGTGGTTCTCTAAAAAGCAAACTTCGATTGCAACCTCAACAACATAAGCAGAGTACATGGCTGCAGGGAGTTGCACAGCATAAATCTTGTGGATCAAACAACAACTGAAAGATTATGAAGTATACATGGATAGCGTGCCAATATTTTGTGATAGCTCCAGCGCAATTGCCATCACCCAAAATCCTGTCCTACACACTCGCTGCAAACATGTTGATGTTCGTCATCACTTTATACGAGACCATGTTGAAAAGAAGAACATCAAAATAGAGAAAATTCACACGGATGTGCAGCGAGCTGATGTTCTCACAAAAGCATTACCTGAAGACAGATTCTAAATGCTATGCGGAAAATTGGGATTAATAAATCTTGAAATTGGTACAAGTGTTGATAACAGCTAGCTGGTGGTAAAAAGCAATCTGTTATCACACCTCTAAATCTAGCTCCTTATTTACTAAGTCTTAATGTGCTGCTAAACTGTGCTTAATTTTAAATCAAACTGCTCAATTTTGAGTATTGACAGCGAGCTGATTAAGTTGAATGTACACACCAGATCGTTCAAAGAAGAAAAACGACCTGCTAATCTATCAACGCAACCAGCGAGCTGCATGAAAGAAAAAGCAACCAAATGATGTTATTAAGTACAGCAGATCGTTCAAAAGATGAAAACGATCTGCTCCTCTACTTCAAATAGCAGTAAACAGCAGATCGTTCAAAAGATGAAAACGATCTGCAGATCGTTCAAAAGATGAAGACGATCTGCTTACCACAGCAGCAAGCTACAAATGTGAAAATTAGCAGCTAGCTGCCAAAATCAAGAAGAGCAGATCGTTAACGCCCAACAACGATCTGCTAGAGCATTAATCAAGGGGGAATCAAGTTCATTTATTTCTCCAACTCCTTGATTATTTAATTCTAATGATTGCTTATAAATACTTTTTAATTGCTAGGTAATCTCGAACGCCTATATGTCAGAAAAGCACAAATCATTTAATAATGCAGACCTCGATTAGTGTATCGAGATAATGATGTGACTACCATAAATGCAGAATCACTGACGTATGAACTTCACTCATTTTTGGGCGGCAAATCATTAAGACAAGGGAGTAATCTCAACCGTTACTAGTCATTACTTTTACATGATTTAATCTGGTTCGTTCATGATGTATCTATAAATATGTGAATGTTTGACTGTTCCTCTTACGCTTTCGAAACTCTCTCTCTCATAAAACCTAAACCGCCATTGTTGTGTCTGCTCTTTCAAACTAAGCTTCTCTGCAACTCTTGTTTCACAAAAACTTCTCCACACATATACAAAATGCCTGCTTCTGAAGCAAGTTCATCATCTTCACAAACACCTCCGATCTCTTTGTCGGAGATGTTGCACACTATTGAGGCCAGATTATCACCGGAGCCTCGTGCTGTACTCGAACATCATGGGTTTCGTACCCTAGATGTTCTATTCAGTAAAATCACTGCGTGCTCAGGTTTAGACATCAAGCATGCACCTATTTTCGATATCCTATTTGTCTATTTCTGATTCACATAGTGCTCTTATTTTGACTGTTCTTACAAGGATAGTTATATATATGTGTCTACATGTTCTTTTTGTGGTATGTTTGTTTGCTTAGAATTTATCCATCCATCTATGGAAACTCATCAGTTTATCGACAAATAAGCATTGTTATTCATACATACATCCTTCATCATCTATCTAGGCTTAATTGATATACATTTCTATCTAGGGTTCTACAAGATCATCTCTGCAGAACCAGACTACTTTCTCCCACGACAAATAGCCCTATTCTATTGTTCGTGGATGGTTGATGATCAGGATGAATATACTGTCAAAATACCGGTTGGAAAGTCAAAGGAAGATAACATAAGGACGACTGTGATTGAGATGATTCTTCAAACATATCATTTGAACGACGAAGGAGATATCGTAATTGAAGAAGTTACTGATGTGCAAATCCAGAGTACTCTCGACATTATTCTGGCTCAACCATTCCAATGGACTGGCAAAGCATTTAACCGATCACTGATGCTGCCCAGTTATCATCTTCTATTTGATTTCATACAAAAGGTGTTTCTTGGCCATCAAGGCACTTTTGACTCGGTAACAGCAGGCAAACTCAAAGTCATGACTGCAATTTTACTTAATCTCAAAGTAAATTGGGCGAGATCGCTGTTGAAACTGATCGTAGATGAAGAACAGCAGATCGTTATTCGCCAAGACAGCGATGGAAATTGCACAAGGTTGAATGTCAAACGACCTCTTCGACTCTCCACCAAACTAAGCACAATCATAGCTGGTTTCTTCCAGAAGGACAAATGGCACAAATCCGTTGATTTTAGCAAAGACTGGATTTTACCCAGGACCAGACATCAGATGGAAATGTCTTTGGGCATTGCTTCCCAAATTTTCCTAAAAGTCACGGATGACAAGATGAAGCAAGAACTTGTCCGTGTTGGAAAATCTAATCCAGAATGGAATGTACCAACGAAGAAGCCTGAGACTGTTGGTGAAGCTGCTGCTGCTCAAGAAGAAGTGATCAAGGAATGACCTGTCAAGAGGAAGGCAGCTGGTCCTCCCAAACCAGCTGCTGCTGCCAAAGAAGTCAAGAAACCAAAGAAAACTAAGAGCAAACCAATTGCTCGAAAATTGGAGGATGAGTTGGATGCAACCATCGACAATTTGATGAAGCCCACTGCTCTAGAGATAGATGAAGCTGCAGTTGAGATTGATACTCACGAGCAGCTAGCTGATGACGGTGAAGAAAGAGTGAAAGGCACCCAACTACTCTTTCAACAGTTAAAGGAAAAGGCCACTGATTTGGTACTCAAATCCCTACCTGGCATCAAGCTTACCCCAGCTACATTTGAGATGGCCCAGAGATTCCAAACTTACTTGGAAATTCGGGACTGCAAATTCTATATTCTGGAAGCAATTCTTCTGTTGTTTTCAATCAGCGAACTGAAGGTTGAAGAAAACCGACTGCAACAATATTTTGGTTTTCTTGATGTACCGGATGCAAGGCAGTACTTTCGAAGCTACGTGCTAACGAAGATGAAAGAGGAAGCTGCCATAGATGTCGATCTTGCTCCCCTCTACACAGATGAACGAGATTTTTACAACTCGGCCGTAGATTTGCAGTCGGGTGATTTTGATGATGTATTTAATTTTGAAGAGAAAGTTGAGGGAAGCAAACCTGATGGCACTCCCTCTTCAAAGCCCGCTGCCGAGCACACATCTCAAGAACCATCTGCTGCCATGGAGGAGGTAGGATCTATTTTGGAACCATCTGGTCCACATCTTGCAGAACAAGCTGTCGATGAACACTTAGAAGAAATCTACACTCCCAACATAGCACCAGATGGGTTTCAACTTCACACATTGGAGGAATTGCTATCTTCAAACCTTGGCTCCCAAATGTCAGCAGATCAACTCAGCGCAATTATTCATGTGAGGATCAATAATCGATCTGCTGCGTTGGCCAATTTCGTCTTCTCTACTTGTTGGGTCCCGGGAGAGCAGGTGTGGTGTATGGGGGGGGGGGGGGAATACACCACAATCCAACTTTTCGCGTTTGGCTGTTTGAACAGCAGGTTGAGAATCAGCTCGCTGTTTATACCAGAACAGCTCGCTGTTAATAGCAGTCGATCTCCTCTGTTGTAGAGAGAGTTCTAGCTGCTCAAGAAAGTTCTCAACATAGAGCGTGAGTAATCTGTCAAGGAGCAGATAGACTGGCAGCTAGCTGGAGCATACCAGACGATCTGTCCAAACACAGATCGTGTGCGGAAGCTGTGAGTAAGTTGGTTGCTCTTACACTTAGAAAAATATATTTTGTTTATACCGAGTGTTCTTTAAGAGGTTGATTCAAATGCACAGCTCGCTGTTGAGTAACAGCTCGCTGGTGAAGTGATAAACAGAGAATCAAACAAATGCAATGCAGAATATAAAAGAACACACAATATTTAACGTGGTTCGGGAAACCCCCTACGTCCACGATCGATCAAAGCTAGATCGATGAATCCCTTAACCTTGGATCCCTCGCTTATTTATCCTCGTTGAGTACGAGCCAAAACTCGCTTATTTATTCTCGTTGAGTACGAGATTACAACTCTCTTATTTAAACTCGTCGAGTACGAGATCTGGGTTTGGTTTATAATGGTTCTTCCTCCGAGCTTTTGGCTATGGAGGAAACTAGAACTATAGGCTTTGTAGGCTCAAAACTAATGTAAGTTCTAGTGGGTTTATCTTCAGAATAATTGGTGATCTCTCTCTAATTTACAACACTCAAGGATGTATATAATCTATATCTAGAGTTGAATAAATCAATGAAGAACTGGAGAGAGTCTTGTAGCGATGTAGCTTTTTCTGGGCAATATCACGAACTCACCAACCTTGTTTCTGAAGAAGGCTTGAAGTATTTTATAGGCATATTTGAATTATAGCCGTTTGTTGATTGGCATGATTTGATTTGTGGATTGCCAATCAATCATCTCTCTTCTTTCCTTGTAGAGTCGTTGATTGAATCTTCTATGGATGGTAAGCAGATCGTCTGTGATTGCTTTCCTTCTTCGTGTCAATCAGTGATTCTCTTTCCAATTCTTGATGGGTAAACTTTGACTCATTGGGTTCAGATCCTTCTGTTTTGTTTCTGGTTATGACCTGTCTGGTCTAATGCTTTTCTGGTTGAATCTTGCTTCAACTATCTGGTCTGGTTGTCCTTTCTTTCATGCAGCTCGCTGCTTTTGTTGATGATAGCAGCTCGCTGCTTTTGTTGATAGACAGCAGGTCGTTTTCTTCTTTGAACGATCTGCTGTGTACATTCAATTTAAACAGCTGGCTGAACATCGATCTGCTATCGATCTTCTATCGATCTGTTCTTACAGTTTAATATCATGCATATATAATATGGTTTCGCATCATCAAAACATATAAATAATGATTTCCACAATCATCAAAAAGGTTCCCAACACTACTGCTGAGAGCGCTCTTCATACGATTGAACAAAATACCCAGCTCGCTGATTCCAAGTTGGCAAGCGAGCTGCGCAAGGTTTTGGATAGTGATCGAGAAGTTTTTGATAAGTTTAAGGATGAAACCAACAGTAGACTTGCTGCCATTCAAGAAGAAACCAAATCCTTCGAAACAAAGATGAATGCAGCCGGTGCAAAGATGGTCGCAGAGGTTAAAAAGCATGTGGAGAAACAATACGAGGACATGGAGAAAACCACAATCCCGGCTGTGGTTAAAAACGCTCTACCCACACTACTCAAAGACCAACTGCCAGAGGCTTTGGAAGCAGAAGATGTTGCAACTGGCAACGAGATTTTCCTTATCAACAAACAAATCACTGACATGAAGGTAGCACACAGCGCGCTGGCTGTGAATTTTTTGTCTCACATCAAGGAAGCCTCCAAACAGTTTGATGAAGTTAATGGCAATATCTCCGCCTTCCTCCAATACAAAGAAGAATCTGAAGCACGATTTAAAGCACTCAATGATGACCTCTCCTCCCTTCGACTAATCATTTCAAAAGAGTTTATTGTTGATGTCGAAAAGGGGGAAGGAGTAAAGAAAGGTCAGCCCGCTGGTCCCTCCCAAATCAAAAAGAAGCCCGCTGCTGTTATCAAAAAGAAGAAACTGTCTGCTAAACAGATTGCTGAAGCTAAGTAAATACAAAAAGAAAATGAGGAAAAACGCAAGAGAGAGGAAGAGGCCAAGAAGGCTGCTGTCAAGAAAGGGAAGATGGTCATGACTGAAGAAGATGAAAATGAAGAAATGTTTTTGGATGGATGCACAGCTGAGCAGATAGCTGATCCAGAATTCAGAAATCTTTGGAGGGCCGAGAAGCAAAGGCAAGGAGTGACTGGAGCCTTAGATGACAAGGATGAATCTCATGATGAAGAAGAAGAAGAGCCAACAAATCCTGTATTCAAATTCTTTGAAAAATATCAACTTAAAGACGCTCAAAATCTCACCTGGCTTCATGCAAAGAAAGCAGCAAGATGGAACCAATTGATCAAAGAGTTGGTGATGCAACACTACTACCTGCTGGATGAAGACATGCAAGGTGGTAATGTGGATGAACTGTTCAGAGAATTCTTAAAGCAGCACAAGAACCAAACCTTCGTAGAATACTTACATAGACAATCTGCAATGCACAATCATCCACTCACTGCACCAAAGAAAACGACTCTTCTATATCCAAGAATTCCTGGAACCACTGAAGTCGATCACACTGCTGTGCTCAATGCCATCAATCGATCTGCACAGCTAATGGGTTATCCCATTGATTTTAACAATAAGGACTATCGAAGGATTTTTAATGGAATTTATGCGAGTTTTGGCGTGCCTTCTAAACTAAGGCAACGTGAGATGGTAGAAAGAAGGAGGCAGCAGCTGGCTGAACAACAAAGAAGACAATCTCAACCATGAAAATATTCTTTTTGATTTTGCAGCGAACTGTCACAAATGTATTTTGTAAAATCCTGCTTGATCAATAAAGTATGAATGTTTATTTTGAAAAACAACCTGATGACAATATCTCTTTGTCCAGGCAATGTTTTATGATTGTCAATTTTTTGTTGTTCATAATAACTGCTCAATATTAAATCTTCATATTTAAAAAGATAATATTTGTGTAGGTTTCGACATCATCAAAAAGGGGGAAATTGTTGGGAACCCGATGAATTTGTATTTGTTTTGATGATGTTTCTCGAAACTACACTTAGATGTTTTTGAAACCAAGTAGTTATTGTCATCTATTAAGGATTATCTTAAGTGTAAAAGAAGCAGATCGTTTTAGTACACAAATAACGATCTGTATTATTCTAGTTAAAGGTATCCTGGACTCAATGATCACTATGATATCAAGTTTCTCTTGTAAATCAGCTAGATGTTAATATAAGGAGCAGATCGTTTTCATGTATTAAATAACGATCTGCTTCCCATATAAGCAGCTCGCTGACACTTGTTTATGGTTTCTATTTGTAGTTCACATTTCAACAGAGGTGTCTGTATTCTTTAATTACATGGCTGCACCAATTACACTTGTCCTGTAGGTCAAATAAGAGATTGCACACTTGGAGACAGCAAAAAATAAGACCGATTAAAGGTCTACTTAAGCTATACAAATAGATCTATACAAAGTCATAAATACAGCTCATTAGATTTATACATACTCAGTCAAAATAGTAGTTCAGATACCACTTCGAGACAGTGAAAAATAAGAGTTATTAAAGGTCTGCCACAAATTACTTATCCTACGGTCAATGCACATTACTAAAAAATCAGCAATATAATGCAGACAGGTCTCATTAACCTGCACTCAGCCAGTTATGCATTCATACAAGCATATACAAGTTCACATGTATACAAATTAAGCATTCATACAGTTTCAGACCACAAAAACTATAGCTGATTATACATACTCAAGTCAAAATAGCAGTTTAGATACAATACCACATGTGGTTCAATGTAGCTCAGGTGCAATACCAAGGTTCAATTTAGCAAAATACATGTTCTAGTCAGTAGGAACCATACATGTTATACGCAGTTTGAAATACATGTTCAATCTCCAAAGATGTGCTAAAGCCATTACAGTAATTTACCAATTACAACTCCAAATAGAACAAGTACAATACTCATAAAGAATATAAAAACTAGGATCTCAAGATCGGTATGGAAACGAGGAGTACGAGTACTAGATTGGGCTTGTACTAGTGGTGTGGACTCACTACATACTTCAGGTTCAGTGATGATCGTTCCAGAAGAGCTATTAAACTCATCATGCCAAATGAAACTTCGGTAATGATTCTTGTTTAGTGGACACTTGAAGTACAACCAACCACTAAATTTGGCATTTGGACCAGCTCGCTTAAACAATATTTTGCCACCTTTGCAAAAACAAATGGGTGCAACTTCCATCTTCCTATACAATATGATTATCACAAAACAAGAATTAATTATAAATCTATTAGAATTAACATGTTAAATATATTATAATTAACATAAACACTTTAAATACGAAGCTTTTAAATAGATAGAAAGACAAGTAATAAGCTCTTTTAATACCACGTCAAGAATATGCTAACCACATTGCTTCAGCTATGCTCTCTCTAGTTTTGTTCCATTCATTAGATGATTCAATTCCATCTATAAAATCTGAAGCTTCATATACACCGTCATCATTCCCTTCCTCATCAACATGATCATCATCATATTCTTTTTCAACAGGATCAATTTGCATTTGAGAACGGATGAAGTTGTGTAATATGAAACAAGCTATAATTATACAATTTTGAACTTTAACAGGGTAAAAAGGAGGGCTTCTTAATATCCCCCAATGTTTTTTCATAACCCCAAAACATCTCTCAATCACATTCCTCGCTTTGGCATGTCTCATGTTGAAAAGTTCATGTGAATTTTGAGGTCTCTCACGTGCGGGTCCCCATTCCTTTAAATGGTATCGAACTCCATGGTATGGGGCTAAAAATCCCTCAGAATTTGCATATCCATTATCTACCAAATAATAATTTCCTATATTTCAAAAATCAATATTCATTAATAATCATTTTAATTGAAGATGGATAAAGTAAGGTTTAAATGTAGATTTAATTTACCACGTGAGACTTTCAAACTGTGGTTCCTAGTAATTGCATCTCGTAAAACTCTAGAATCTGAAGCTGACCCCTCTCACCCGGGTAGTACATACACAACCGCCATATTGCGATCACATACACCCAAAGTGTTTGTACAAATTTCACCTTTTCTTGATCTATATCTTGACTTATCAATTATCGGCACCGTAATACTTATGTATGTGCCGTCTAGAGCTCCTAAGCATCCCTTTATTATCAAATAGGAAAGAGCTTAAATTATTAGAATTGAGTTCGCAATGAATTTGATTTATAACAAATTTTTTAAATTAAATTATTGAATATTATCTTAAACCACTTCCATCGACTATCGTTGATATCTTCGGATACAGGATTGGGTTTAACAAGTACACGTGGGTGTATTTTTAAAATTGCTTTTAAAACTTGATGGACATAGTGTGAAACTGTTTGTCTTGATCAACTGTAATACCCCGTCTTTTTAAGTTCCGAAATAAATGATATTCGAACGCGAATATTATTTACATATTGAAAATTTGAGTCAATTAATGAGAGTTAATATATTTGAAGAGGAGTTTCTGGTTTAAGATAACCAATAATTAAAGAATTCTTGATTTATATCTTTAGAAAATTTATATGTAGGTATATGTTTTATATCATTGAGAATTATTTTTTTTTTTCAGGGATAAGTATGCATAGGTTACTTACATAAGAATTTTGTGTTACAAATTTCGTCTAAGTACATATATATATATATATAGTACTACACGCTGGCATATAATTATATATAGTGCTGAAAATTTATTATATGTAAGAAGAGAACCACACGCTTAGTACATATATATATATAAAACCTGCAAGAATTATGTTGATGAGAAGGAAAAGGAGAGTTCACTCAAGTATAAAGTAAAGTACATACATGCATCTAGTTATTAAGTAAGGAAAGAGATAAAAGTAAAACACTTCATTAAAACCAAATAATTATACATATGTTGGGTAGAACAGTACCTAATAGATAGTATAATAAAAGCCTAAGCTTCAAACTGCTACACGGCAGTTCCAAAATAAAAGAAAGAAGGAAAGCATTCCATAAAATGTAAGGAATGTGATGATTATAAAATGGAAAGGAAAGCAAAGGAAAGTGATAAGGCAGTAGGGCTGCAGAGAAGTAAAGAAACAGGGCTTTAGGCCTGCAGTAGCTTAGCCATACTGCTGCAGAAGATAGAGTGCTGCAGAGGATAAAGTGCTGCAGTGGAGCCTTTAGTCTCGGTTGAGTAAAGAGGATTGAAACCTCCAACTGTACTTCTTCCAATACCTACAACAATAGAGTAAAGTCTATTAAACTAGCTATTTCAAACTCTTAAGCATTTAGAAAGAGAACACCACTACTACAACATCTATCTATATAAGGAGTAAGGGCTGCCCTTCTTAAACGTTTATCACCCAAAACATTTCACCTATCAGTTTCATAAAAGAGAAGTTACAGTACCACATATCCAAGGAAGCCACAGTTCATTCAAGAAGAAGTATTTAAAGTCTAAGGTAAAGAATTTAAGTTCTAGCTATGCATATAGTTCATAACTTCTAGAATATTAATTTATGAGCATGCTTAAAACTCTAAAAATGTATCCTCCTCTCCAAAGTAATTCATGAAGACAGAAAACATATATAAAAGTTACCCAAATTTCATTAAGAAACTGAAATGATTCTAAGTTCAGTATATATATACATATGTTTAAGATATCAGTTTAATAACTAAAGAGTGAACTTAGAGTCTATGTTCACAGTTTGAACAACAAACCATAAGAAATAATGTTAACAAATCTTATATATATACACCTTCGTATACTGGAGATTTCAGAATATAGCATATTTATAAAGACAGAGTCAGAAACTCTTAGCTTTAGAACTTAGAATATATACATATTCATATTCAGTACAGAACCTACATAGATATTCAATGCAGAACATAGAAAACAGAATGTAGAAATTCTTAATCAGAAACTAAAGAACTGAGTGTGAATATATTTTCTGTCAAATAAATCTCATATAAAACTAGAACACAAATTCCAGAACATAGAGCTATGTTTAAGAATTCAGACTTTAGAAAATAGATATTTCAGTTTTCAGATTATAAGACTCAATTATGTAGTCTTACCAAAGTCCAGTATACACATATATATATTCAGATAGCAGTTAATGGCCCGAATACGAACTTAGAAAATATGTTCTTAGTGAGGAAATGCAAACTATAAGTGATTATAAAACAGAAACTAAATATCCAAAGCAAGGGAAAATAAAGCTTAGCTCATGCAAGCTATTCCATTCCACAGTTTGAGAACACCACCTCTATCCAATCTGCCCAAAATAGAAATTTAATTAGGAAATTAAAGGGCTAAAAATGAATAATTGGACATGGATATGTCTTAGTCAAATTTTTATAAATTTCGAAAGAATTAAGAAAAAGCAGATTAGGAGGTCAAATATGCTATTTAGTACTTGAATGAAACTTCACGAGAGTGAGAGCAGGAAATAAGGAAAGATAAAATCTACTACCTGGAATTACCGATTAGTGTCCACCAAGAGAAATCTTGAGTTAGGAAGACTTAGCTCTCTCCAAGTAATCAGAAATAGAATATGAACATGCAAGGGACTTTGGAAGATTTCAGAATACAAATAAAATTTTAACATACAATTAAAATAAAAATCTACAAGAGTGTAAAGGGAAAGGAAGGGTTTTACCGTGATAAGAGGACAGCAGGGCAGCGACGCGCCTCTGGTAGAAACCAATTGGATATTTTGCTTCAAGTAAGAAATAGGAGTTAGAAATGGAAGTCTAAAAATCTGAAACCAAATAAACTAGAGTCAACTTGAAATTTAGAGGGCTAGGGAGAAAAATGAGGAATTGGGGATTTCAGGAAACGAGAGCTAAAAGAAAATCAAAGAGAGAAGGAAGAGATTTTACCTAAGGAGGAGAGGAACCAATCAACAGCAACATCCTGTCGAGTTCTTCGCTGTGCAGTCGAGAAAAGCAAGAGTGAGGGGAAACAGAAACAGATTGAGTGAGTAGAGTGGGAGAGATCGAGAGGAGAGAGCGAGAGAGTTACAGAGAGAACGAGAGAGGAAGAAGAAGAGTTTACCTTAGATGGTGATGTGCTCCGGTGAGCTCCCAACCGAGAGCAGTCGAGAGATGGAGACAGAAACAGAGAGGAGACGAGAGAGATGAGGAAAGAGGAGTATGTGTCTGTAGAAGAAAGAACACCAAATGAATTAGGGTTAGATAGGAATAGAGTGTTTTAGGGTTTGGGCCGGGTAACTGGGCCGGGTTAGACCAAAGAGTGGGCTGGGGAATTAAATTGCTGGGCCGAAATTTAAATTGCTGGGCCTGAATTAATAAGATCTATTGGGCCGAATTAACTAATTTATTGGGCTGGAAAATAATTAGATTGGGCCTAGTTTATTAAGCTTAAGATAATTAATATTTAACTAATTAAATTAATTAGTAAGCTCACTTAATTAATTTAAATGGACTAGTTTAAACACGTGATAAGTTAAGACTTAATTAAATTGAGCTTATCATTTTAAATAAGATGGAGCTACATCAATTAGAAATATTAAATAATGGAAGAAGGGATGATATATTTATTAAGTGTTAATATTTAGAGCTATTAATTTAGATAATTAAAGCCTAAGTATTAAATCAAGAAGATCCAATTTATTTGTAATTGGGATTTAAATTAAGAGAATTTATATCTCTAATTATATTGAGGATATTATTTAAGAGATTAGATATCTCTAGAAAAGGAATTAAGGAGCAACCCATTATAAATCTTCAAAGAATTATTAAAGAATTAATAATGGTTAAGGATTTATTTGAGAAATAATATTCTAAGGTTATGTAAAGAGTTAAATAAATAGAACTTATAACATTAATTGAATAATTAATTATCGAGAATTAATTATTTCATTAAGTGTAATACACTTATTACATTTAAAGTCAACTACCGGAGAAATTGAATTAAAGGTTCAATACCGTATAGATAAGTATCAATATCCCGAGTTACAAATCGAAACAAGAACTGAGAATAATATACGAATTAATGCTTCAAAAGCATTAGAGCATTTTGACTTACTCTTGATTAATCTAAAGGTTTTGACGAGAGGTCGTATCTGCAATTCAGAGTTAAAGCAAGTACCAAGCGAGGCTATCCAAGTAGGCTTTCTATTACAAATAAAATTATGTGTGCCTGTATACTATTTATGTTGCTTTCAAAATGATCTCAAATTGAGAAAATTATGTTTCAAAGTGTTGTCTTGCCGAAATGATTTATGTTTTGTATAAATGCCTATCTGATTAAGGGTACCTGGTGTAAGGATCCTGGATTCCTTGTTTAAGGATCCGAAGAATTGTAATCGAACTAACTGTGCACATATAACCGTGAGTCATCTATCGGGTTGGCCGGTTACAGTAAACCGGGAGTCATCTATCGGGTTGGCCGGTTCAGTGGACCGTGAGTCATCTTAGCGGGTTGGCCGGTTCGGTGTCCGTAGAAGGTGGCCACCTTCTCGGTACCATAAATTATCAGTACAATCAAATTACAGATATGGCCAGTATACTAAAGAAAATTAGACATCGATGTCGAACAGTAGGATCTTTCACAAATGAATTTAGTGAACGTAGGTGCTTTTAAAGACAAAATCCCTATGTCTCACTCTTACGGCATTGACAATTATATATGTATGTGTGCGATTTTGGCATGTGTCTACTGAGTACAATTTGTACTCAGCCCTGCATGTATTTATAAATGTGCAGGTTGAGACGTGATGACGAGAGATGCTATGATGGGCTTGTCAGTCTTTATACAAAGTCTTGGGTGTCTACGTGTCTTCATACACGTAGACTTCAGTCGATCCTTATTCCGCTGCGTGAGTTTCAATCAGTTTTGTTTGGCGAAGTTGCCGATTGTGTAAATTAAAACTCCAGTTGAACGACACTCAGTTATCAAATGATCGTTCAATTCAGTCAAGTCTTTCAGTATAATCAGTGTTCCATCTTATTCTTCATTCATTCAATCTATTAGTCGCGCGCCCGGGACTCTGCCGGGAAGGGCGGAGGACGGGGCGTGACATCAACTATAGTCAAAACCAACTAATTTATTCTTCTTATGATGAGATAAGAAGAATATTTACCATCACTTACAAAACCTAATTCTCTTAACAATATACATAGTCTACTGAATGTGTTACGATCCATACGAAGATTAACTATGAAATCTGTATCACTTAGTTTAATTACCCTCTTCAAATGTCTTATTTGATGGGGTATCTTTTCAATCATGTTATAAGATCTATCTAACAGCCTACGTTTCTTATGAGTTCCTTCACTTATGAGCAGTAGGGTTAGTAGAATTAGTATTTGTCTCAATATTTCTTGATAGATATCTTCGATGCACGTGTACAGTTCAACACATTCTGCAGTATTGGATGTCATTGATAGGTTATATGATGTCAGATATCAGATATCTGAACAAATTTGAAACACTTCACAAACACTGCATTACAAAGATGTACATTCATATCAGGAACACACGGATAATAATATATTTGATTGAACATAACTATAAATGCAACATAATGTAAACATATATAAACTATTTAGGAAGAACACACACATGAAATTTAATGTTTATATATATGCTGCAATATAATGCAATTTAAGTTTAAATGTAAGAGCAAACATATATTATGATGCAAAGTTCAGTTCTTTGGTTGTTAAGTATAAAAGTGTTGGTAAAAAGTTATTTGGGTCAATTATTTGACAATTAAAACAGATTTTCATGGAATAATATACATATAGAATACTACTCATGACCTATTGATAGGAAGCATAGGAAGCTAATTATGAACAATATTAATCATGAGATAAAAAAGCTACTGATGATAGCATATACATATGAACAAACATAGGAAAATATCAAGACAAAGAAGTTTCACTGAGAGGATAATCAGATCATCATCATTATTAGCACTTCAATAGGTTCTGTTACAAATAGCATACATCTTTGGACATAAAGCTTTTAAATTATTAACAAAACCAAATACTACATGCAAACTATCAAGATATGAACACAAACAAATGGACCATCTTCACAACAACATAGAACTACATATAATTGGAAGTACACACAATGCAAGATCAGACTATGTAACTGAAAATGCAATGATATATAAATATATATATATATATATATATATTCAGTTTTACCTTTGGAAGCCCAAGAGAACTAGCTATTTCATTTTTTCCAAAACTGTAAACACCAATTTCGAAGAAAAGACATTATCAATGGTACCCAAAAACTTTAAAAATTAGATTTTAAATAGATCAAATAACTAATTTGTAGTGTCACATAAAACAAATGAACTTTCCCCCAAAAATGAACCAATTTAGACATACATGGAACATTACATTCAAATTTAAATTAAGAACAAACATTATCGACCAGAAACTTGAAAATTTGGATATTTAATTCAACTTTTTACCCAATTTTTTACCTCCCAGAACAGAAAGTAAATTTGGACCCTAAACTTTAACCGACATACATAGAGCATCAATTTCGAATTTTAAAGAAATAACAGACATTATCAACCCATATACTTCAAAACTTGGATTTTAAATTCAACTTTTAAACCATTGGTAGCGTCCCCAAAACATCAAAGTTTGTAGGGATACAGTTTATGTCGAAATTATACGAAGCACATACATTCTTTCTTACCTGCTAGGTTATAATTTCTTTCCCCAAAAATGTAGAGACGATAAACGGCCACAAACCCTAAAAAATTAGAAGCATAGCAGACATTCTCAGAAAATACAACCTAAAAATGACCTACAAATATACAATCAAAAGACCTCCTAACACAAAGATTGAAAGCGTACCTATGAATACAAAGAAACAGCCAACAACCACAAACCTTACACAATTACAAAAATTGACAAGAGAAAGTGGAAGAAACGAGATTAAAATAAACAATCTGAAGAAACCCTACATCAAAGATTCAAAGCAAACCTGGGAAAACGAAGAAACAACCACAAACCCTAAAAAATTACAAACATCGCAGCCATTGTCAGGAAAAATGAGATAAAAACATAAAAATGAACGAGTTAAAAATCAGAGATTCATGCGTACCTACGAAAACGAAGAAAGAAAGAACTTGGGAAGAGTGTATGGTCACAAATGTGAATATGTTGTGCCAATCGATGCTGGTTGGTGTAAATTCAAAAAAATTATCTATGTGAACTATTCAATGTCTATAAATAATATGCCCAACTTCATCTGATTATTATTAGGACTTGAACAGTGATTTAATAGAGGGCCTTCGTTTTTATTACGGGCCCTTCAAGTGACTACTTTTTACTACCAAACGACATATCTAATCTGCCTTCATCCTTGCTACCAAACGCCCCCTAAGAAAAAGAACGAAGAGTGTGAGTAATTCGTGCAGCAACGACTCTCCTCCACGTACTTCATGTTATGCTCTCCCTGTCTGTATACTGACTGCTGTTGCGACCAATGCCTTATATAGAAGTTGAGTTGGCTATGGGCCAGGCCCATTACGTTCTGAGCAAGTTAGGGTTTTAAGGGATTTATTTTCTTGCATAAATATGTCCAAATATATCCATCTCTATCATCAATGGGGTCCAAATCGTGCATATCCATTGTGTAAGGAAATAAATAAATATTTCCTTATGTTGGGAACCCTTAAGTATTTTAGTTTTGATGATGATCTTTCGAAACACACTTAGTTCTTTCTAGAGCTAAACTGTTCTACGTATCAACAGATCACTACATGTAAAGTGAAATCTGATAAAGAACAGATTAGGAGATGTCTTAGCATGTAAAGGAATTATTCTTATAGAAACCATTTCCATAATAGTATAGGATGAAGGCCTAGAATTTTCGCCAAGAAGAAATCGATCTGCTGTAACAGACAGCAACCAGATCACTGACCAGATCGATGATCACAGCGTATCACCAGATCGATAGAGTCATCAAACCACCAGATGACATCATCCTACACATCATATCATCTTGCCACGTCAATATTGAAGCCCATCCAATAGGGTTTTGGGAAAAGAATCCATGATTGACACAAGGAAGGAAAGTAACCGTTAGCAATCTGCTTTCCATACTTAGAAGATTGAGTCAACGCTTCTACAAGGCAAGAACAGATATGATGGATAGTATTGATTGGCAATCTACAATCAATCTCACGCCAATCAACAACGGCTAGAATTCTAAATTCAATGTCTATATATATTTGAAGTTCAAGATCTGGAAAAATAGACGGGAGCCTCATTGACAACATACTCTCAAGCAATCAATCTCTGAACCAAACTAAGAGCTTCAAACAACCTGTGATACTACATCACACCAACCCCACCTCGATTCAATTCTGTCTTATCGAGAGAAAGGAGATCACTCTGCTAGCTAGTAGTTTTCTAGTGGTAACGTAGAGGTAATCTGTTGTAAAGGGACACGACCCTTATTTCGTGCACAAGTATCTTTCTAGCTTTGATTGATACCCGTGACTCGCTCTCCACGAGTATAAAGAAGAAGAGTATCCTAGTAGTGGATAATCTGGTCTAGTTTTGATCAGATCGTGGACGTAGGGATTTCCCGAACCACGTTAAACAACTGTGTTCTTTATATTTCTGCATCTTTACTTTCAGTTGTTTATTATTCTACCATTCTGCACTATCATATAATCTGCATCTCAATCAATCTGCTTAACGATCTGATTATTTCTTAAGGTTTTCTAAACAAGAGCATTAACTAAATCCACCATATTTCCGCACACACAATACTTAGAAAGTGATAAGATCACTCTTATTATTGTCTAAGTGTCTTCACTAGAGAGCAATCTGTTTGGACTAATCTAGTATCGATCTGCTGATCAATCTGGTTAGTCATCTGCTGAGCAATTTCTTATTTAAGAATAGCTTGAACTCTCTAATAAATAACCAAGTAAACTGAAAAGTTTGTGTTTGGTGTATCCCCCCCCCCCCATACACCAAACCTTACTCTTTCGGGACCAACAAGTGGTACCAGAGCAGTGGTTCAAACGACCATTGTTTTTGTTTCACGAGGTTAACACCTGCGTGGTCAACTTGAATAGATCTAGGAAAACCTATTTTTCATTCACGTGCACTCTATCTGCTATGGAATCATCTGTTGTTAGGACTTGTGAAGAATTCTCCATCCAAGGATATAGAGAATGGAGCTTCAGAATCAAAACAACACTCAAAGCCCATCACTATATGATGTGGAAAGTAATTGAAGAAGGTCCACTACAGATCACTGAAGAAGTGATAGTAACCAACTCAACTGGAGTAACTACATAGATTGTTCCTAAAGATCCCAGGAAATACATTTCAGAGGAACGTCGCGAAGCCAATCTGGATGACTTTGCTAAAGGGATCATATCCAGCACAGTCAAAGGCGTACATTTGGCTTAAATCCAAGATCTGGATACTGCCAAAGAGATGTGGGAAGCCTTAAGAGACTTGTGTCTAGGATCAGAGGTCATGATTGAGAACAAGCTGTCTCTAGCCTGCAATAAATACGACGAATTCAAAATGAAACCAGGCAAGACCATTGAGCAAATAAAAATGAGATTCACTAGAATCCTCCTTGAGATATCAACGTTCAATAAGAACAAATATACTTAAAGAGAGAAGAACATGAAAGTACTCAGAGCACTTCCACCTAGCTGGGAGATATATGCAGCTATGCAACCTCTTCGTGCAGACTTCAATGAACTATCTACTGAAGCATTATTTGATCATCTTGAAGGCTATGAATGTGATATATAAAGAATTCGTGGACCAGATCATCTGTTCAAAAAGGCAGAAAGCAACTCGAAGAAGGACAAAGAAGTAGTCTTCAAAGTAAAGAGCAAACCAGATGAACCCTCTGAACCTTCTACACCAGATGAAGAGAAGGGATATGACAAACTACTAAAAGAGTTTGCAATGATAGCCAAACGCATGGACAAGATGGAGATCAGATCGAAGAAATTCAGATGGTTCTATAAAGATAACAAAAACAAATTCTACAAGAAACGTGACAATGATCGATATGATAACAAGGATGAATCAAAACAACAGACAGGTAAAATCTCAAAAACATCTAACTCAACAGATTATACCTGCTTTGGTTGTGGCAGAACAGGTCACTTCAAAACAGATTGCCCTGATCTATCCAAAAGCCAAAGAGAAGAGCTGAGAGCAAAAAGAGATCGAAAACTCCAATATGAACGCAAGGACATGCTAGCTGAACAAGATTCAAGCAGCTCGAGTCATTTTTCAGATAGCTCATCAGAGAATGATGAAGCATTCTTTGCTAATGACGAAGAATGCTGGGATGAATGCTATATGGGATTAGACAACGGTCTGGATGAAGTCGAGGTAAAATCTTGCAATTCAAATTCCTCAAATGATAATGATCTGGAACAGGAAGTTGAAGATCAATTTGATTACTCATGGGAAGAAGTAAATGAGATGTTCAAGAGCTATTCGAGCATCAAAAGACTGTTTAGAGAAGTTGTAGAAGAGAATGAGAGGCTGAAGAAATCTGAACAGATACTGAGCACAGCCAACACCCAATTCGTTGCCCAAATAGCTGATCTGGAAGAACAGATCAAAGGAAAAGGTAGTGAGATCCATTCACTAAATTCACAGGTGAAGGATCTTATTACAAGAAACAATGTTGCAGAAGAGAAGATAATGAAAGGCAAAGAAATGATTTACAAAAGTGACGAACGTGCTAAGTTGTTATTAACCTGCAACAACAGGGCACATCTGGATTAGGATATCCAGGTCACTCAGAGAAATCTTCTGGAACCATAAACTTTGTACCAGAAAGGAAGCAAATATCAGATCAAGTGATAGATTTAAAGAACAAGGGAGATCATCCCCAGAAGATGATGTTAAAAGAGACCGGATACAGACAATACCACCAAACAAAGGGTCAACCAGCTCGCTACACAAAAACAGATCATGCTCATAAAAATAATGTCAACAGGACATTACCTATTAAAAAGGGTCTGAAGAACGATAGAATAGAGAGATTCCATCCATCTGAAATTCATTCCCTATCTAAAGTTGATAATGATGGGAATATCATTACCTGTTATATCTCTGTTCCTAACCCAAAAATGTTCTGGATTCGAAAGGGAACATTTGCTAATAATCAAACACCCAAACATTGAAGGGTAGCTAAGTGTAATTAATTGCAGGACCAGAAGACTATAAGAAGAAACAAGATAGCAAGAGGAGCAATCTGGATAATAGATAGTGGGTGTTCGAAGCACATGACATGTGACAAGAATCTACTATCAGATTACATAGAAAAACCAGGACCACAGGTCACCTTTGGATGTAACTCAAAAGGATACACTAGAGGATATGGAAATATAAAAGTTGGCAAGACCACCACTCAAATGTTTCGTATGTTGAGGGTCTTAGTCACAATCTATTTTCTGTAAGTCAGTTCTGTGCTAACGGTAATCAGATCATTTTTGATACTAACAACTGCTTTGTGAAGAACAAGGAAGGAGATGAGATACTCCTTACCGGAAAATTGTAGGATAGGCTATATATTTTCCAGTGGACAAACCAGATCGAGACCTGCTTAGTCACTAAAACTATATCAGAAACAAGCTGGTTATGGCACAAGAGATTAAGTCACCTAAACTTCAATTCAATCAACAGGATTGCCAAAGAAAAATTAGTAGAAGGACTACCAGATCAAGTATATGATAAAGATCATATATGTGATACTTGTCAAGCTGGGAAGCAGACCAGATCATCCTTTACAAGCAAAACAGCACACTCAACATTAAGAATACTGGAGCTTTTGCATCTGGATCTGTTTGGACCAGTTAAACCACTAAGCATAAATGAGAGAAAATACACCTTAGTAATCATAGATGACTACTCAAGGTTCACTTGGGTCATCTTTCTGTTAAAGAAGAAAGAGACCCTAGCCAAACTCCCTGATTTTCTACACAAGATCACCAAACAGAAAGAAATGAGCATAACTTCTATCAGAACAGATCGAGGAACATAATTTCTCAACCAGAAGATTGAAGCACACTGCAACAAGATGGGAATTACTCGTCAAACTTCAGCTGCTAGAACTCCTCAACAGAATGGAGTTGTTGAAAGGAGAAACAGATCACTTAAAGAAGCAACTCGTATTATGCTAAATGCTACCAATCTACCCAAGAAATTCTGGGCAGAAGCTATTTACACAGCCTGCTACACTCAGAACAGATCATCAATTACACTCAGATATGGAAAGACACCTTATGAGATCTGGAACAATAGAAGCCCTAAGATCTCTTACTTTCGCACTTTCGATTGTTTGTGTTACATACATAATAATGGAAAATCTCAATTGAAGACTTTTGATAGTAAAACTGATCTTGGAATATTTCTAGGATATTCTGATGTCAGTAAAGCATATCGAGTCTACAATAAGAACTCTCATATTGTGGAGGTAACACCTCATGTTGTTTTTGATGAGTCTATTGTTGAGTACAGGTCACTAGATAATAGACAGACAGAGAACCAGATGACTACAAGAAAGATGAATGAACTGCTACTTGAAGATATTCTTATCTGGAATTCAAAAAGTGATGATGAAGATATCAACATTCCACCAATTGTTGAAGAAGTTATACAGCAAGGGGGAACAATCCAACATGAACTGGATGAAAACAGATCACCAACAGAAAGCAATGAAACAGTCATTGCAGATGATGATCAATCTGGAAATCTAAATCCAGAAGAAAGAATAGATGAGAATCCATTTCAAGCTTCATCAACAATTCACACTGAATTTGAGGATCCAACAGAACAATCTGATCCTGAGATATCTGATGAAGAAATGACCAGGAGAAAGAGATGGATACAAGATCATCCACCAGAACAGATTGTTGGGAACCCATCAGATCGTGTGAAAACAAGAAGAAGAAGAATGCATGGAGAAAGTGCATTGTTAAGCTGTTATCTCTCTCGCATTGAACCATCTGATGCTCATGAAGCACTACAAGATGCAGATTGGATAACAGCAATGCAAGAAGAACTTAATGAGTTCAAAAGAAATGAGGTCTGGTATCTCGTGGACAGACCCAAACAAACGAGATGAAAATGGTGAAGTAGTCAGAAACAAAGCCAGATTAGTAGCTAAAGGCTATAATCAACAAGAAGGCATTGATTTTGATGAAACATTTGCACCAGTAGCCAGACTAGAAGCAATAAGGTTGTTCTTGGCATATGCAGCACACAAAAGATTCAAGGTATACCAGATGGATGTCAAAAGTGCCTTTCTAAATGGTATCCTTGAAGAAGAAGTCTATGTGGAACAGCCACCTGGATTCGAAGAAGCAGATCCAAATCAGAAAGTATACAGACTGACAAAAGCAGTCTATGGTCTAAAACAAGCTCCTAGAGCTTGGTATGAGACATTATCAACATTTCTACTAGAATCTGAATTCAGAAGAGGATCAGTTGACAAGACTCTGTTCATCATCAAAGTTAAAGAGAATATCCTTCTAGTACAGATCTATGTAGATGATATCATATTTGGATCTCAATCCACCTATCTATGTGATAAATTTGCTGAACTTATGAAAAATAAGTATCAAATGTCCATGATGGGCGAAATGAGTTTCTTTCTAGGTTTGCAGGTCAAGCAGTTACCAGATGGCATTTTCATTAATCAAGCAAAGTACATTTATGATCTGCTGACAAAGTTTGGGATCAAAGACAGTAAACCAGTTAAAATCCCAATGCAGACCAACGGGAAAATTGATCCTGATCCAGAAGGAAGACCAGCTAATATTACACAATACAGAGGGATCATAGGATCACTACTCTACCTAACTGCCAGTCGACCTGACATTACATTTGCAATAGGAGTATGTGCAAGATATCAAGCAAATCCCAAAGTGTCTCACATGGAAGAAGCTAAGAAGATATTAAGATATCTTAAGGGAACAACTCACATTGGATTATGGTATCCAGGTGAAGACAACTTTAAGCTAACTGGATACACAGATTCAGATTATGCTAGATGTAAGGTGGACAGAAAGTCAACATCTGGTACATGTCAGTTCTTAGGAAATAAACTGATCTCTTGGTTCTCAAAGAAGCAGACATCTGTTGCCACATCAACCACAGAAGCTGAATATATGGCGGCAGGGAGCTGTTGTGCACAAATATTATGGTTAAAACAACAACTCAAAGACTATGAGATCGATGTCAAGGAGATACCCATTTTCTGTGATAGCTCTAGTGCTATAGCAATCACACAGAATCCTGTTTTGCATACCAGATGCAAACATGTAGATGTGAGACATCATTTTATAAGGGATCATGTTGAAAGAAAACATGTACAGATTGAGAAGATACACACTGAGATATAGAGAGCAGATATTCTCACTAAGGCATTACCAGAAGAAAGATTTAAGATGCTTTGTGGGAAATTAGGATTATTAAATCTGGAAGAAAGGACCAGATAGTTTTCAAACAGATCAATCAAATTCCAACTGGGAATTATTAAAAGGTCATCACACTAGATTGATATCCAAATTGGAAAGTGGCATGAACAGATCGAAAATGTTGACAACAGTTCGTTAATAAGGAGATCGATCTGGACCAGATGATTGATAGCCACGTGGATATTAATTAGTTCTTTTATTAATATTTCCCATTACTTGGTCAAGGGGGAAAGTCAACAAGATACGGCGATTATTCTTAATCATAGCCCATGTATCTAAATTCTGACATTATATACCAAATCTTTTATTTTTGATGATTAAGTACAGTATTTGGGAAACGTGATCGAGGAGATATTTACCAAACCAAGAAAAAGGAAGAAAATTGACAGCTGAAACAAACACGCGTCTCACTGTAGCCGTTGGATCAAGCGCGTGTATCAAACGCAGAAAAGAGAAGATAATAAACCTTAAGCCTATAACACAAGAGGCAGGAAAAGCTGAAAAAGGGAAGAATATCAATTAATTTATTACTTTATTTATCACTTATCTATATATATTTGATAAGGCGGTTCGTCTATCACATACACTGTTCTTCTTCCTTAAACACTTAGCGAATTTTTCTCATTCCAAAATCGTCCAAAATTTCAAATACCCATCTGTCAATATGGCACCCAAATCTTCTCTATTTCTTGAGCATGTAAAATTCTTGAAACCGTACATTCATCAGGATCTTTATGCTGTTCTTGATACTTTTGGTTTTCACAAACTGGACAAGGCCTTCGACCTTGTTAAACGCTGCAAAGGTTTCAATTTAGAAGTTTCCTTTAATTGTTTTTGAATGCTCTGAAAATCTCTTGAACTCGTTTTGAAAATCTCCTCTATCTATTTTGCATGCTTATATGCACTTGTATTGTTGTGTTGAACTATATACTCTGTACATTGCTATTTGAGCACTTATACTTCATTGATGGAAGGATAGTGCTCATATCTATTGTTTTGATTTCTTTGTAGGATTTCACAACATAATTACTACGCACCCTGTCCACTTTCTACCAAAGGAAGTTGCTGCCTTTTATCTCTCGTGGCAAGGAGAGAAAGGCGGGAATGAAGCTACCATTAGGGTCAGCAAAGGCAACACCATCAGCAACACTACATATAATGTACTGAACATTATTGATGAGGTTTACAAGTTAAAGGATGAAGGTCTCACTCTGGGAAACATCAGCGAAGAACAACTTCAGGAGGCTATAGAGATGATGATGGTAGTACCCACTCACTACACGAACAAGATGTTCAACAGGGCACTGCTTGCACCAGAATTCAAGATTGTATTTGAATTCGTCCAGAGAATCTTCATGAACCACAATGGTTCTTACGACCAGGTCACTCCTGAAAAGTTCAAGATACTAGCAGCGGTTGTTCTGAATCTGCCAGTAAACTGGAGCAGAATCCTTTTCGATCTGTTGGCAAAGGAGGCCAAGATGATCACTTTCATAAAGGGAGCAAGCCCTGGAATTGAGGTGAGAAGGAGCAGCTTGAGACACTCAACTAAGATTAGTTACATGTTGGAATCATTCTTCAACCAGCACAAATGGGATTCAACAGTGGAGTTCAACGACAGATTACGCTTTCCAAAGGATCAACACCAAATAGAGATGTCCATGAGAATCTCTGCCAATTTGATTGCAAGGGTAACAGACCCCGTTTTTGTCCACGCTCTAATAGAGATGGGAAGTTCTAACCCAATCTGGGTTCCACCATCTGCCCCTGCAGAGAAATCCACAAAGTCCAAAGTAACAAAAGAAAAACAAGTCGAAAGGACCCCTAGCTACAAAGAGAGTTACAAGGAGAGCCAGTTCAGTAGATACTGACGCCTCCACAGCAGCCCAACAGCCTAAACCCAAAAGAAGAAGACTTCAAAAATTGTCTGAACCAGTGAAGGAAGTTCAGGTTGAAGAAACTGTCATCCCTCAACAGGAGGTTGTAGTTGAGGATGAGGAGATACTGGTTGGAGGACCACCAGAGGATGTTGTCCCTATCTCCTCCTTGGACCCAAGTCAGGTCGAGGACTTTTCACCCGCTCATACTGCCAGTCCATCCTCTGCTGAACCCTTGGAGCAGATTGATGAGGATGTTGAAGGTGAAGAAGAATCCTCCGATGAGGATGAGGAGAAAAAAAAGGCAGAAACCGTAGTGAAGCTGCTTGAGGCTGAAGCAGATCACTCCATCATTAAGACCTTTCCTGGGATCCAGCTCACTCTTGAGAGCTTCGAGGCCGCAAGACGTCTCAAATTTCTACTACTCATCAAAGACAAGGAATTCTACGTCCTTGACGCCATATTGAAGACCAGAGCAATTGATGCCCTCAAGGCAGAAGAAGCCACTTTGCTCAACATCTTTACTGCTTCCTCCATCTCAGAGTTGAGGGACACTTACCGCCCAGACATTCTAGCTATGGCAAATTTTGAGGCTAAAGAGCTCCAGATCGACCTCAGATCAATATATGAAAAGGCAGAAATGTTGGAATTTTATGAAAGTATTGATGAGGAAGAAATTGAAGAAGTTGAAGCAGAACCTACTGACGCTCACCAACCAGGTGCAGCAATACAAGAGTCAGAACCAGATCAGCATATGGATGATGCTGCAGAACAGACCGTGGAACCAACCGCACAGGCTGAGGGGGAACCAGCCAAGACAACTAAGATTCAGATTGAAGTGGTTGAACATCCACAAGAAGAAACTGAACCAGCTGGACAGAGGGTGGGAGGCAAGCTTACTGATTACATATACACCCCCGTCGCAGCTACTATGGAGGAGTTTGTGGAGACTACAAACCTTGAGGAGATATTGATGACCCAACATCAATCACTATCTAATGTACAAGTGAAGGATCTAATCTCACAAGGTAGACAGATTTATGTATGGGACGCTCTCTACAGTCCAAGACCAGGCCACTCGCATTCTCACTGAATTTAACAATCATCTGAAGTCCCACGTTGACCAAGTGGACACAGATTTGAGAAGAGTGTGCAGACTGAAGCTTGAAGAGCTGAGTAAAAAGATGGATGATGATCGCTCTGCCGTGGAGCAGAGGAAGGAACTGATCGATCAGACTCTAGTGACTATGGAACTAAAAGTCCAAGAAATGTACAAAATAGTCACAGAGTTCGCAAAGAAGGAGAAAGACATGGTCCATACCATTTTCAAACAACAGACTGATGGGATAACTGAAGAGGTGATTAAAACAGTCAATACAGAAACCAGAGCGCAATTCAGAAAGTTTGAGACAGATGGCAAAGATTTTGTGGAGAGGAAGTTGAGCGAATTGCGCTATCCCACTAAGACTCTAATAGATTCATATTTTGATGAAATTGGGATACTCAAGGAAGACCAAGAAGGCTACAAAGATGATCTAGCAAAAGCTAAATCCTCTCT
The DNA here is from genome assembly GCA_026898415.1 of Leonotis leonurus. Classification (NCBI taxonomy): domain Eukaryota; kingdom Viridiplantae; phylum Streptophyta; class Magnoliopsida; order Lamiales; family Lamiaceae; genus Leonotis; species Leonotis leonurus. The sequence goes on from JAPKLX010000120.1 coordinate 378,297, forward strand.
GCAAAAACAGATCGACGACTCGAACTTGAACATCACCTCTCTGCTCACGCAAAAGATAGACTCAGAGAAACAAATGAAGGACATGAAGGAAGAGATCACCTCCCTTAGGGCACTCATCAACATGTGCATTGATGATGTCGAAAAGGGGGAAGGATCTAAGAAAGGAAAGGAGAAAATGGCTGCAATCAAAGGCAAGGGTTAATCTGGTGCCATGGAAGAAAAGAAAGAAGCTCAACCTGAGCAGCTGACTGTACCAGATCGACCAAGCCTACCAACTGCTCAAACTCAAAAGGCATCATCATCAAGCAGATCGAGCCACTCTCAACCGTTAAAGAGGAAGAAACGATCTGGATCTGGTTGGTTCTCATCTGCTCCTATCAAGACAAACAAATCAAAAGAAGGAGAGACCAACTGGGTCCCAGAAAATTTGAAGAATGTATGGGAGGGACTCAAATACGGATTTATAATGTGACGCTACTTTATCAGAGAACCTGCATACTGCGAGGGCACAGCCAATGAGGCATTTAATCTCTACTTAGACATGAATGACAAAGGACCTAGTGCAGGAAATAAGAGAAGCAGCTGCAGAAGCTCAAGTTACCATCACTGCACCAGAAAGAGAGTTTAGAGAATGCCCAAAAATTCCTGGCACTAAGCTTCCAGATAAGACCTATCTGCTCAACTTCATAAACCAGCTCGCTGAGAACAGAGGTTACAAAATAGATGCTGAGGATCCAGAATACATAAGAGTCAGAGAAGGAGTGTATGAGAGTGTGCAGCTTATATCTGACGAGACAAAGGCCAAAATGAAGAAGCAATAGGAAGAGAGGAGGAAGAGCAGATAGTTACTCACTTTCATATCTTTTACTATCTGTAATTCCTATTTTTGATGATCTGTCATCTGAATTTGAACCTTATCTATGAAAGATCACTTTAGCTTCTGATGACAACTTCTTATTGTCCAGAACATATACAAACTGCTTTAATCGTTATAACATAATAACGAAACATAATCAATCTGGCTATCAAACCAGATCACTCTTAATGAGTTATTAGGATAAATCTGTAAAGTGTGGTTTCGACATCATCAAAAAGAGGGAAATTGTTGGGAACCCTTAAGTATTTTAGTTTTGATGATGATCTTTCGAAACACACTTAGTTCTTTCTAGAGCTAAACTGTTCTACGTGTCAACAGATCACTACATATAAAGTGAAATCTGATAAAGAACAGATTAGGAGATGTCTTAGCATGTAAAGGAATTATTCCTATAGAAGCCATTTCCATAATAGTATAGGATGAAGGCCTAGAATTTTCGCCAAGAAGAAATCGATCTGCTGTAACAGACAACAACCAGATCACCGACCAGATCGATGATCACAGCGTATCACCAGATCGATAGAGTCATCAAACCACCAGATGACATCATCCTACACATCATATCATCTTGCCACATCAATATTGAAACCCATCCAATAGGGTTTTGGGAAAAGAATCCACGATTGACACAAGGAAGGAAAGTAACCATTAGCAATCTGCTTTCCATACTTAGACGATTGAGTCAACGCTTCTACAAGGCAAGAACAGATATGATGGATATTATTGATTGGCAATCTACAATCAATCTCACGCCAATCAACAACGGCTAGAATTCTAAATTCAATGCCTATATATATTTGAAGTTCAAGATCTGGAAAAATAGACGCGAGCTACATTGACAACATACTCTCAAGCAATCAATCTCTGAACCAGACTAAGAGCTTCAAACAACCTGTGATACTACATCACACCAACCCCACCTCGATTCAAGTCTGTCTTATCGAGAGAAAGGAGATCACCCTGCTAGCTAGTAGTTTTCTAGTGGTAACGTAGAGGTAATCTGTTGTAAAGGGACACGACCCTAATTTCGTGCACAAGTATCTTTCTAACTTTGATTGATACCTATGACTCACTCTCCACGAGTATAAAGAAGAAGAGTATCCTAGTAGTGGATAATCTGGTCTAGTTTTGACCAGATCGTGGACGTAGTGATTTCCCGAACCACGTTAAACAACTGTGTTCTTTATATTTCTGCATCTTTACTTTCAGTTGTTTATTATTCTACCATTCTCTACTATCATATAATCTGCATCTCAATCAATCAGCTTAACAATCTGATTATTTCTTAAGGTTTTTTAAACAAGAGCATTAACTAAATCCACCATATTTCCGCACACACAATACTTAGAAAGTGATAAGATCACTCTTATTATTGTCTAAGTGTCTTCACTAGAGAGCAATCTGTTTGGACTAATCTAGTATCGATCTGCTGATCAATCTGGTTAGTCATCTGCCGAGCAATTTCTTATTTAAGAATAGCTTGAACTCTCTAATAAATAACCAAGTAAACTGAAAAGTTTGTGTTTTGTGTATCCCCCCCCCCATACACCAAACCTTGCTCTTTCAGGACCAACACCTTATTTTCTCGCTGCTGTCAGGATCTTCCGCACCTTGCCCAAGGACTGGGTCAAGACATGAGTCGTATGCACCTTGCCTTCTAACTTCCCTGAACATTCCTTTCTTCTGCTCCTCTCCATGTGCCATAAAGTATTCTGGATGAACGCTCTCCTAGTCGTCTTACTCAAGGTCTTGACTTGTGCATCGTCTTGCTCAAGATTCAATTCGTCTTGGTGGTGGCTAGGGTTTGTATGGAAGATCTTCTTTCCTTATTGAGTGGATCCCTAGTATCACAAGCAGTTGACTGCCTTGATTCTTTCTCATGTAGCTCTGGCAGGATAAAAGAAATATATATTTCTTTGTTGGTGCTCTGCGGTTAGAATCTGCATCCCCTTCTCCAAAGATCTCGTCAATTTTTCCTTATCAACTCCTCGTTTGCCTGGTACTTCATCTTGGTCAAAAAGAGTGCGAACGGCTTGCCCAAGGTGTTGCTCAAGAAACCTCATCTCCAACTTTAAAATGTCAGGTCCAAATCCCGCACGGTACATTGTTTTAAGCAATCAGTTCCTTGCTCAAGGTTTTACTTTGCCTGGAATTCGCCTCTTTCATTGAATGTGGTCTGACTTGCCCAAGACTTTTCCCAACTACTTGTCTCACAAAAATGTGTCCTTCTAGACACAGAGACACAAAAACAAAGAAAGAAGAATCGACCTACACCTAGACAAGCTCAAAAAGAGCACAAAAAATGGGCTCGTCAACCATGCATCGCACCTATTACATAATACTCAAAAATCATCTTCTTAGCACAAAACCATCATATCCCATCATCAACACAACATCATCTCATTGCATAAACCATCATCTCACTACGACAAGACCAACCAAAAATTAGCCAATAGCCAATTGCCAAGAATCACATATAACAAGACCCGTGCAACAAAAAATGATAAAATTTTCCCATAGAAGCAAACTAAGGGAAATGGTTCACTAACTTACACAATGGGGACAACAAATATTTTCATCATAGGGGCATATGTCTCGTCCAACTCTGTCACATATGCTTTGAGCTCCCTCTCTGGCGTCCTAACCGCCATATCAACTTAACTAACTCTTTGCTGAGAAGTAAGGAGTGATATGATAACTCATATTTTGAAAATCATATCGTACGCAACTCTCCATCAGAGACACCATTGTGCTTGCCACCAGTCTTATAGTTAGGCGAGAACAGAAGAGTCACCTCGTGCTTTGATCGTATGGGTGAACATTGCAACAAAGAACTGCATATAAGATTAGTGAGTAGGTGGTGATGATGGAAATTGCAGCAAAAAATCGAGATTTGGAACCAAATGCTCAAATCTACTTCTAGAGGGCACATGTCAAACACCAATAACTTCACATCTCTTTGAGAGGATACATATTAGACATCATCAGCCTTAGATCGGACTCCACCATTCTAAGATCAGAGATAAATAGTCTAATATCATACTAGATCTAATATGTCCATATCTGCAGACAAAAAAATACTCTAAAATTGAACGAGTTTTAATAGATCCGAAGTAGTTAGCGACGAATCAAAAAAGATTGGAGTAGATGTGTGCGACAAATCTAGCTACTACAAATCTAAGATTGCATCGTCACCGCAACGACTGCTGTCAAAGGGAGTGTTCACCGTTGCATAAACGTCATCCTCAAACAGAGAGTAGCAATTCATTAGGGTGGAAGGATAGAGAAGAGATATTTGTTTCCCAAGTTAGAGTTAGAATTAATAAACTTTGTCAAAAAAAGAAAATGAGACCGTATATTATAATTGAGACAATATAGTACAAAGAGACGGCATTAGGACACAAAGGATACAATTCCTCGACAATACCAATGTTTACATAAATTTTCAAATTTAAAATGATCACTAAAATTTCGAAAATTGACTGTATAAGAGCAACTACAATGGTAGAACCCCTTTTGGGGTTCTAATTTTGACACATGTATAAGAACCTCAAAATTAGAACCATCAACAATGATGGGTACTAATTTTGGGGTGCTAATACTATTTGATGGAGCCCACTTAATGCAATTTATCCCTTTTATTATTTTGATTTATATATTTTATGTATATACTATGTTTTATGATTAGTTTAATTTAATACCTTTTATTATTTTGATTTTATATAGTATTTTTAAAATTAAATTTATAAAATGAATTTTAATATTTTATTATTTAAAATATTCTAAA
>JAPKLX010000120.1:392960-578554 GCA_026898415.1 Leonotis leonurus
TTTAGAATATTTTAAATAATAAAATATTAAAATTCATTTTATAAATTCAATTAAAAAATACTATATAAAATCAAAATAATAAAAGGTATTAAATTAAACTAATCATAAAACATAGTATATACATAAAATATATAAATCAAAATAATAAAATGGATAAATTATATTAAAGTGGGCTCCATCAAATAGTATTAGCACCCCAAAATTAGTACCCATCATTATTGATGGTTCTAATTTTGAGGTTCTTATACATGTGTCAAAATTAGAACCCCAAAAGGGGTTCTACCATTGTAGTTGCTCTAAGAAGATAAGCTTTGAAAAGCCACTGCTCTAACCGGCATATATCCAATCTCGTGAAAATCGGGTTGAAATTCGTTCAGACTCACAAGAGTTACACACGTCCCAACAAAACAGCACACATCACATCGATCGACAAGATGTACTCCCTCTGTCCTACTAAATTAGACTCATTTGTATTAAAATAATATACTCATCTACTTTTCAAATGGGTCTAATTTAATGGGACGGAGGGAGTACAATATTTTTACAAAACGCCTTTACAAACTTGTAGTATTGCATAGCAGGAAATGAACAAGATATGATAGACAAAACAATATTACTAAAAATAAAAGAAAAAGAGACAAACTAATGTACTATTCCAATATAATAATATAATATATTCATCCTCATGCCTGCAACTTAACTTTACTTAACCCAATGTTTTGCAACCGGATCGAGCCAGCCGGTTCCACTGGTTTAACGGAAAACCGGTCCGCCTGCACAACTTCTACTAATCGGATGAACCAATTTTCCGAGCAAACCAATTCTCTCCTCCTCTCCCACCTCATATTCCATCTCCTCCTCAATCCTTCCGTACGCAACCGTCTTGCTCCGCCGCACAGCCACCGCTACTCCGCTGCTGCCATGAACCATCGAGCTCCTGGTGCGGCGGAGCTCCACATCAGTGTTCCCGGCGAGGGGGAAAACCCTTATGAGGTCTGAGGTGGTGCTGAAGCTTCTAGGGAGGCTTGGAATGTGAGGGGTGGGGCACCCCATGGCGTTGCCGTAGCTGACGTGGCTGCCGCCGGTAGGACTTTTCAGGTAGAGGTCTCGGGCTCGGGCCAGAACCCGAAATGGATATTTTATATAATTGAGGAATTTTTTCTGAATGCTTTTAGATCTCATCATCTATGGAAATAGTGGAGATGGTGGAGAAATGGAATTGAAGCACGGCTCTTGCTCCAAATCACCACTGCCTTTATATATATAACGAGTGTTACATTTATATATTAATAATGGTTAATGACTGTTTGCGCACTTTATCGATCGATTATATTTCAAATTAGGGATAATAACAAACTAAAACACCAACTATATATATTTAGTAATATGGATTATTCACTCTTCAAGTTCAATGTGTCCTTGTCCAGAGTCCGTTTTTAAAATTGACTATATAGCGAAATTGATAGTTCAAGCAAGAAATCAGTTTGCTGTTATCAATGGTTCGAGATATAATTAATAAAAAGTTTAATATATAGTTCAGGAATTATTTTGCGATCATTGATAGTTTAACGTATGATTAATTAATTAAGTAAAATTAGGAGGTGGGAGTTTAATTGCTTTAACCTAATACAAATATCTAAATTAGCATTTAGCAGAGTGGACTGATTCTGGACCAAGGAGCTCTGCAGGCTCTATGCAAGTGTATATATTTGACAAAATGGCATTGCTGACTTTGTAAAAATAGTTGACTTTTTTCCATATCAATTGTGATTTAATTTAGCGGATATGATGAAACTTTGTATGATTTAAAGTTATAAATTAAAGGAAACTTGGTATTATTTAAGTTAGAAATAAAGCTAGGAAGTGTAGACATATAAAGTAATCATATAATAAGTGTGAAATATATGGGGTTGCAGGCAGCAAAGCAAGATGACATATTTGAAGGAGTCTTGATGTTATAATACTTCAAGCGATTGCGGGAAAGACAACAGCTAAGTAGTAGCAAATGTTTGTTGGTATCTTTTACTTTTAATGTTTGACTATCACATAAAAATAGTGTAAGAGATTAATTTCTATTAAGTAAAATAAGCTCGAGTAGTGGTGGAGGGATTGTAAAATCAAATTTAAGCTCAGGAGATTAAAATTAAATTAAAAGAATAAAACTATTGTAATATTAGCTACTAATTTAATAATAAGTCTTAAATTAAGATAAGAAAACAATAGTAAGATTAGCTTTTATCCATTTAATTACTTTATTTACTTCTCATTTTGTTCGTAACAATTAATTGCATTTTTAAGTGTTACAATTTCAATATTTTATTAATTTAATCTTATTAGTGTGACATTTTATATTGTTTTTAATAAAAGTATAATGCATGACATGATTAATAATTTATGTTTTTGAATATGCATTGTCTTTATTAAAATAGCAATTTTTCTAAAGAAAAGATTTAAAAAAAATCTTTGGATAAAATAGATAAATAATAGCCCTTTTAAAAATGTTTAGAATAATCTACTCATCGATTATAATTTTACAATTTAATTGTTGAGTAATAAATGAATCCCACTAATTCGAATTTACGGGATTCGTGTGTTACTCTATAAATTGAACTAACCACGACCGCTACGAGTTCGAGCCCGCGGGATTAAAATGCTTTGGTGATTACAAATAAAATAACAAATAGTCGAGTCGAGGAAGACCTATTTTCGCAAGACGAGATACCCGACTAGTGCTCACGATTCGACGTATCGTCCCCAAAGATAAAACAACTACTCCTTCTCGAAATCAACACCGAAATTCGAGAAGACCCCGACAAACTTGATGAGGGCGAGAACTAAACAGCTATGCTACTAAAACTAGTATGAGAAATAAGTTAGAAATGATAATCAAGAGCAAGGAAAAGATGAGATGATCAAACTCCCTCTAAAATTCCATTAATATAAAACTTATGAGGGAAAATGGAAAGTTGCTCATGATGAAAGCTCTCAAGTCACACTTTTAATTAGAAATTACAAAAACTAAAAAGTCCTGGCGGATACAAGTCATATACACACATGCACTATGTATAACTATAAAAAAACAGCCACTAGACATTAGTAAAATCAGCCCAAAGGGTCTATGACTAATTGTCCAAGATTCAAGCCCAAATATATGTGCACAACAAATTGCATATAATTTTTCACTCATCGAAAAATTGATTTCGAGAAATAAGATGCCTCGATTACTATTTAATTCTCAAAAAATTAAATATACAACTGCTAAATTAATTAAGAACCCTTCAAATTTAAAATCAATTTTTCCAACAATCCCCCACGTGAGTGGAAATGCATATGCATGAATGCAGACACAAGCTCAATTCTCGTGAGACAATATCGATTTAGGAAAGGTAACTTGTGTTTTTGAATCTTCCATAGGTAACACTATCGAGCATACCGGCAGACTAGTGGAGGCGATGCCTTGAACTATTCATCCTTAGTGTATACCGAGTCAATAGTATTAACACAATATCACCTCGACCTCATCAGTTCTCATGTTTGGGTCTGTTTCGGCTATGGACACCTCTTTGAATTCATAAGTTCTTAATCACATGAAACTACCCCACTTCTCACTTATATAGGTGACTCATATCGAGTATCTTGCCATAATCATTTACCAAGAATCATTAAAAGTCAAAAGACTTATTCTCACCATACTGCAAGTCTACAACACTCAATTGCTTTCTAGGATAAGGCCGAGTGTTACAACATAGACTCATATAACTTAGTTTTCCCACTGAACCAAATTCTTGAGATCTCCAGTCATCATGGTTGGGTTACCATTATACTCATTCTTAAGATGTGGATTTTAATCCCATTCCATCTAGCAATTTAATCATTTGATCACGATTCAAACCTTTAGTTTACGGATTCACTATGTTATCTATAGATCTTACATAATCAACTAAGATAACACCACTCATGATCAACTCTCTAACGGTATTATGACGACGTCGTATATGCCAAGATTTACCGTTATATAGTCCATTATGTGCTCATCTGTTAGCTGCTTGGCTATCACAATGTATCACCCAGACGACACATGTTTCTTCCAACATGGAATATCTTATAGGAAATTACGAAACCACCCATCTTCTTCTCCTATTTTGTATAAAGCTATAAACTCATATTCCATGGTGGATCGAGCTATAAATGTCTGTTTCGTTGATTTCTAAAAAACAGAACCACCCCCCACAAGAAAGACATATCCACTCGTTGAGAATGAATCTCTCGGGTCAAATATCCAATTTGCATCACAATATCTTTCAAGAACAGAGGGATGTCTCATGTAATGCAAACCAAAGTTAAGAGTATGCTTCAACTATCTCAGAACTCTCGTTAGAGCTTTCCAATGTTCCTTTATTGACATTGGTCCCAAAAGAGTTTATGTTGGTCCCGAAAGAGCTAGATTGGTGTATGGGGTGGGGGGGGATACACCAATCCAAACTTTTTGGGTTTTCTCATTTTTTTTTTAAGTTTAGAATGTAAGGCTTAAGCACACTTTAAAATAAAGATAGCTTAGGTTAGCTTAGGATTTCTTCTTCGGAGGAAGAAACAACTTAGCTCAAATAAACCTTAAGTGTAAAGAAACAATTAATAAGATTAAGTAAGTTAATCTTGATTAATGTTGTGTGCAGAATTCGGTGGTTAATGCTCTTTGTAGTTAACAAGTTTTCTTTATTCGATCTTTTACACAACCAAGTTAATGCAAGAGTATGAAGAGAATGATAGGGAAAGTAAAACAGAAAGTAAGAACGCAAAGTATTTAACGTGGTTCGGGATAAACTTTCCCTACGTCCACGGCTCGATCAAAACTAGATCGAAATCTACTATGTCTCCTTTCTTTTTACTCGTTGAGTACAAGCCTCAAGTTTTATCAAAACTAGATAACAACTTGAGATTACACTTCTTAGATTGAAAAACTACAATCTAAATCTTACAACTTTTGGATCGAAGCTAGATCCTAACTTGGGTTTGAACTAAGAACAGTTTTCTAGAAATTATCTTCAAGAAGAATAAAACACTCAGAGAATTCTACAGCTTGTAGGAGTGTTTTTGAGCTTTGAATATTTGAAGATATTTTAGCAGAGTTTGGGCTTTGTAATTGTGAATTCTCGTACTTCTTTCTGGAGGTGAAGGTGGTATTTATAGGACCTTTGATGGAATTATCCGTTGGAGACGAAGACGTCCTTTCTCTTTGCATTAATGGTTGCATTAATTGCATGGCAGAGTTGTTGAGACACGCGCTGCCAAATGAGAGTCTTGATCCACCTTTCACGTGATTTCCCAATGTATTGTCATACTAGGAATGATTCACCGTACTAGAAATTGATATTCTCGTACTTCATTCCTTAAAGTATGCTTTTGATGTGGTAGTACACTAAGAGGTTGACTTGTGACAAATTTAGGTATGTTGACAGTCCACCGTAGTTATAGTGAAGATCAGCTTGATCTTGATGTAGTAATAGTTTGCTGTCTCTCGAGCTGTTCCTCCATCTCTTTGGTTATGATCATCTCAGATACTTCATATCCGTGCAGATGATGTTGAGCAGATCGTTTTTATCAAAACCGATTTGTTGCTTATGTTGACAGCGAGCTGGAGATGTCTTTTGAACGAGCTCGTCATCCTCTTGTAATGAGAAAAAAATATGTTGTTTGGATGAGCAGCGGGCTGTAGTCCACCGAACGAGCTGCTCAACCTCTTGTAATGAATTACAAGTAATCTGTTCCCTTTTTATGGTTATTTCTATTTAGAGAGCCAGATCGTTGTAAGTAAGTTTGTAACTTCAAACTACTTTTACATTTGTGATCTGTGAAAATAGTTCTAGAAGTAAACCAAAACAAGTAGAGATGACAGCGAGCTGCTAATATGTGAAGCAGATCGTTATTTGAATTAAAAACGATCTGCTCAATATATTTGAAGCTAGCTGTCAATACAATGTAGAAAATACTTAGTAATCATTGTGTCCAGGAAGTCTTTTACTAGAATAATACAGATCGTAAATAAATTAGAAAAACGATCTGCTTCTTTTATACATAGACATTCCTTAATAGATGACAATGACTACTTGGTTTTCTAGAGATTATAAAATTGACAAAGTGTAGTTTCGAGAAACATCATCAAAACTTAAATAAATCGTGGGGGTTCCCAACAATTTCCCCCTTTTTGATGATGTCGAAACCACACTTTAAGTTTTCTTTTGAAACAATGAATTTTAAATATTGCAGGCAGTTAGAATGCATAATAATTTTCAAAATAAACTTCACTTTATTGATATAACAACTTATAAATACATATTGCTTATATAACAACTTGCTGCTAAACAACAAAATAAGTTTCATGGTTGAGAGGGTGGTTGGCTTTGTTCTTTTTCTGCAGATTGAGATTGACGCATTTGCTGATCATCTAGTTGCGCCCTCCTCCTTTCCACTATCTCTCTTTGCCTCAACTCCGACGGCACTCCAAAACTCGCATAAATCCCATTGAATAATCTTCGATAATCCTTGTTGTTGAAATCAATGGGATAATTCATCATCTGAGCAGATCGATTGATAGCATTTAGGACTGCAGTGTGCTCTACCTCTGTAGTTCCAGGTATCCTTGGATATAGCAATGTAGTTTTCTTAGGAGCAGTGAGAGGAGTGTTTGTCATTGCAGACTGTCTGAATAGGTATTCGATGAATGATTGATTTTTGTGTTGGGAGAGGAATTCATGGAACAGATCGTCCACAGATCCTCCTTCCACATCTTGGTCCATCAAATAGTAATGCTACATTATAAATTCCTTGACCAGTTTGTTCCATTGGGAAGCCTTTTTGCTGTGTATCCATGTCAAAATTTGTGGCTCGGTCAATTGGAATTTTTCAAAGAATTTGAATATTGGATTTGAAGGTTCATCTGCCTCTTCATCTGGAGTTTCTTCTTTGTCATCAAATTTAGCCTCTATCTCCCCTTGCCTTTGGTTTTCTTGATTAACCTTTAAAAATTAAAGTTTAAGCATACTTAACTTGTAAGATAGCTTGGGTAGCAAGCTTAGTTCTTCTTTTACAAAGAACTAAAAAAACATAAATAAGGCTTTGAAAACGTGAGTAACAATGATTAAGAATAACTTAATGAAAGTTAAACTTAAACAAGGTTGTGTGCAGAAGTTGGTGATGAAAGCTCTTGTTGATGAGGAAAACAATTTTCTTAGTTCAAGTAATTAACTAGTTGATTTAAGAAGTAATATGAAATATAGAAGTGAATAGCCAAAGCAAGATAAAGAAACGGCTCGATCAAAACTAGATAGAGAATTCACTAAAATACTCCTTTCTTTTACTCGTTGAGTACGAACCACAAAATAAATCAAAGCTAGATTTAATCTTTGTGTTTACAACTTATAACTTTCTAATATTGAAAACTACAATATAAGAATTACTAACTGTGATCAACACTTGAAGTTTGACTTTGAGTTGGTAAGATTTCCAGAGAAATAAACACTTCAAGCTAGTTTAACACAAAGAGAATTCTGCGACTGTAAGAGTGTTTTGAACGATGAATGCTTGAAGATTTGAGCAGAGTTTTTAGGCTTAGTAATCGCTTGAATTCTAGTACTCTTCTCTGGAAGTGAAGGTGGTATTTATAGATCGATGGCTGGAACAATTCGTTAGAGAGATGAAGTGTTCTTCTTCATCGCATTCATGGCTGATTAAATGCGCGGTAAGGTTGATGTTACACGCGCGCTTGTAATGCTAGTTGTTCCATCTTTCACTCGATTTCCCAGTATTTTGTCCTAATAGGAATGATCTGCCGTAAATCTACATTGATATTCTTGTACTTCATTCCTTAAAATATTCTCTTTGATGTGACAAAACACTTGATGGTTGACTTATGAGTAATTTAGGTATGGTGGTAGTCCACCATAGATATCGTGTGGCCCAACTAGCTGCTTGTGAGATAGCAACTCGTTTTATAATGATCTAGCCAATGATCTATTAATCAAATATTTGAGTCCAAATTAATAATTTGAGTTTTCACCTCGATTCTTGAGCCAATCTTCAGTTTAACAACGATATAAAAGTTGAGCAAGTCATTTGGCATCGATTTGCTGTATTTTGAATCAGCGCGCTTGTTGGTCCCGAAAGAGCAAGATTGGTGTATGGGGGGGGGGGGGGGTGGAATACACCAATTCAAACCTTTAGGGTTTTCTTATTTTTAAGATTAGGTTATAAGGCTTAAGTAAACTTAATAGATAAGATAACTTAGAGTAGTAAAATAAATCTTCTTGTCAGGAAGACTAAATCTTACTCAAATAACAACTTATGCGTGGAAAAACAAGTTAATGCTCTTTATAATGCGTGGAAAAACAACTTACTCAAATAACAATCTTACTCAAATAAAGTTGTGTGCGGAATTTGGTGGTTAATGCTCTTTATAATGAGAAAATCATTTTCGAACTTGCAAATATTATCAAACCAGTTTTGAATGCAAGAGTATGGAGAAGATGATTATGAAGTAAACAAGAATAAAAGAACGCAAGTAGTTAACGAGGTTCGGGATAAACTTTCCATATGTCCACGACTCGATCAAGTCTAGATCGAAAATCCACTAACTTTCTCCTTTCCTTTTACTCGTTGAGTACGAGCCACAAGAATTATCAAAACTATATAACATCTTGTGATTACAAATCTTCTCCCTAAGATTGACAACTACAATCTAGGGTTACAACTGCATCAAGTCTAGATCTTAACTTTGGGTTTTGTAAAACTGTTTTCTAGAAAAATAAACCTTCAACAACAGTAAAACACTACAGAGAATTCTGAGATGAGTAGAAATGTTTTTGAACGTTGAGAGCTTGAAGATTTTTGAGCAGAGTAATGGCGATTTGAATGCTTGAATTCTCGTACCCTTTCCTGGAAGTGAAGGTGGTATATATAGAACCATTGCAGGAACTATCCGTTAGAGAGAGAGAGGAGTCCTTCCTCTTCTCATTAATGGCTGCATTAAATACATGGCAGTGTTGTTGATACACACGCTGCCATATAAGAGTCTTGTTCCACCTTTCACACGATTTCCCAGTGTATTGCCATATTGAGAATGATTCACCGTACTGCAAATTGATATTCTCGTACTTCATTCCTTAAAGTATGTTGTTGAAGTGACAATACACCAAGTGGTTGACTTGTGACAAATTTAGGTATGTCGGCAATCCACCATAGTTATTGTGAGGACCAGCTCGCTCAATCTTTAATGTAGCAAGTCGTTTTAAAATCGAGTTGTTCTTTCACAAGTTAATTGATTTGATTTCAATTAACACAACTTCTTGTTTGAAGGCATCTTGATAACAAAAGAGACTTGAGGGACATGTCGTTTTTGTGAAAAACGACTTGTTGAGATTTGGACAGCGGACTGCTGAGAGATATTTTCTCTAGATGTTCTTCCTCTTGAGATGTCTTCAAGTATATAAGACTTCTATCCTAGTAACAACTTGAGTATAGGGACAGATAGTAAATTTATCCATCTGTTCCTTTTACATGGTAGCTGTTTACAAACTAACTCTAGAAGGACAGATCGTTATAAGTAAGTTTGAAATTTCAAACTTCTTTTACAATTTGATCTGTATAAACTAAATGCTAGATATCAAAAACCAAGACAAGTAAATTGGACAGCGAGCTGCAAGTATGTGAAGCAAATCGTTATTATTTATTTTTTTTTACCAAAAATGATCTGCTCAATACTTTAAAACTAGTTGTCTATACAATGTAGGAAATACTTGTTATCTTAGTAATCATTGTGTCTAGGAAGGCTTTTTAGAAGAATAATACAGATCGTAAATAAATGAAAAACGATCTGCTTCTTTTATACTTAAAGACATTCATTAATAGATAACAATGACTACCTGGTTTTCTGAGATCATAAAAACGACTAAGTGTTATTTTGAGAAACATCATCAAAACTTTAAATAAATTTGTGGGGTTCCCAACAATTTTTCCCTTTTTGATGATGTCGAAACCACACTTTATAATTTTCTTTAAGTGTTGAAAACAATAGATTGAATATGGCAGGCCGTTAGAATGCATAAATATAAATCATTAAACAAATCAGCAAAAAAACACTGCCTGGACAAAGAGATATTATAATCAGGTTGTTTTTCAAAAACCAGGAACTTCAAGCTTTATTGATAGAGTAGCAGATTATAGATAGAGAGATTAATTTCATGTTAGCTAGCTGCTAATACAAAAAGTTTGAAGCAAAAGGTAAAGAACAAGTCTTCATTGTTGAGGAGGTGGTTGGCTTTCATCCTTCTCAGCTGATTGGGATTGTCGTCGTTGATGTTCAGCCAGCTGAGCCCTTCTTTTTTAAACATGTCTCTACCCCTTAACTCTGAAGGCACACCAAAACTTGCATAAATCCCATTAAATAATCTTCTGTAATCTACATTGTTAAAGTCGATGGGATAGTTCATGAGTTGAGCAGATCGATTAGTGGCATTTAGAACTGTAGTGTGATCAACTTCTGTGGTTCCAAGTATCCTTGGTTAAAGTAGCGTGGTTTTCTTTGGATCAGTTAGTGATACATTCATCATGGCAGATTGCATGTGCAAGTATTCGATGAATGTTTGATTTTTATGTTGGCTAAGGAATTCTCTGAACAGATTGTCAATTGATCCTCCTTGTATGTCTTGATCCATTAAGTAGTAGTGCTGCATTATGAATTCCTTGACCAACTTGTTCCATTGAGAAGTTTTCTTGCTGTGAAGCCAGGTTAAGTTTTGAGGTTCAGTTAGCTGGAATTTTTCGAAGAATTTGAACATAGGATTTGATGGCTCATCGGCCTCTTCATCGGGAGTTTCAACCTTGTCATCCTCATATTTGGCCTCCATTTCACCTTGCCTTTGTTTCTCAGTTCTCCATAATTTTCGAAATTCGGAATCAGCGATCTACTCTGCCTTATAGCTAGCCAAAAACATCTCCTCTTCATCGTCTGCTTCTTCTTCCATCTTTCTTTGCTTCTCCTCATTCTCACACTGCAGTAATCTCGCATCAGCTGCCTGCTTCGCTGTCATTTTCTTCTTCTTAGCAGCAATAATTGGTTTCTTTTTTATTTGTGCAGCGGGCTGGACAACATCTTTACTTTCCCCCTTTTCGACATCATCAAGGAAATCCTTGGATATGATGTGTCGGAGGGAAGCCAGCTCGTCATTAAGCGCTTTGAATTTGATCTCTGCATCTTCTTTGAATTTTAAGAATGTGGAAATATTTCCAGTGACTTCATTGAATTGCTTCGATGAGTCCTTGAGATGTGCATTGAAATTTACTGACAAATCGATGTGTGCTACCTTCATGTCTGTGATGATCTTGTTGATTTTGAATATTTCATCACCCGTAGCCACATCAGCTTCTTTCAATGCATCAGCCAATTTTTCTTTAAGTAGAGTAGGTAGTTCGTTCTTGACCACAGCAGGAATGGTGGTTTTCTCCATATCAGCATATTGCTGCTCCACATGCTTCTTAACCTCCTCCACCATCTTGCCTCCGACATCTTTCATCTTCTTATTGAATGTATTGACTTCTTCTTAAAAATTGGCAATTTTGATGTTGGTTTCCTCCTTGAACTTGTCAAATACTTCACGATCACTATTCAAGTCCTTGTGCAGCTCGCTGGAGAGGTTGGTATTAACTATCTGGAAATTGCTTCCAACAGTGCGTATAGCCTTTTCTGCTGCAGAGTAAACAAAGTTTGCGATGGCGGCAGATCGATTGTTGATTCGGATATGGATAAGTTCGCTCAACTGTTCTTAAGGAATCCATGGCCCTAGAGAAGCAGTGAGTATTTACTCTAGATCGTGTTGCCTGAAGCCATCTGGTGCAGTGCCTTGTGTATAAACCTCATCAGTCGGCTCAGCGTCCACCAGTGGTCCAACAATAGTGGGTATCGACCCCTTTTTGATTTTCTTTCGTTTAGGAGACTCATCAGCGGGCTCTGCACTAGCAGATAGTTCCTTGATACTTATATCCAGACTGTAAGTCCACAACAAAGTTGTATAAGTCTTGCTCCTTATCATAATAAGAAGCAAGATCTATTTTCAGCGTGACAACCTCCTCCTTCATTTTTGTCAACACATAAGTACGAAAATATTGATGAGCATCAGGGACATCTAGAAAACCGAAGTATTTGAGCAGCTTGCTCTCCTCTGACTTCAGCTCGTTTATGGAGAAAAGAAGTAGGATGGATTCTAAGATATAGAATTTGCAATCACGAATTTCTAAGTAGGTTTGGAAGCGTTGAGCCATTTCAAAAGTGGTTGGGGTCAGTTCGATTTCAGGCATGGATTTTACTACCACATCAGTGGCCTTCTCTTGTAGTTGTTGAAATATCAACTGAGCCCCTCGCAATCTTTCATCAATGTCAGCAGCGGGCTGCTCATGGGCATCGATCTCCACATCAGCCTCATTTATAGCCTGAGCAGTTAGCTCCCTTGCTTGTTCAATGACTGTTGCATCCAACTCTTCTTCAAGGTTGTGAGCAGTGGGCTTAGTTTTCTCCTTCTTAGTCACCTTCCTTGAGATCTTCTTCTTTTGTGGTTTCACCACAGGAGATGGCTCTTTGCTTGATTTCTTCATTTTCTTAGCGCCAACAGCTGGTTTTGGATTACCAGCCGCCTTCCTTTTGGGAGGTCGATCTGCAACGCCCTCTTCTTGTGCTTGGACTGCAGCAGCTTCGCCAACTGTTTCTGGCTTCTTAGTAGGAATTACCCATTCCTTGTTTGATTTCCCGATCCGAATCATAGGTTGCTTGATTTTGTCGTCAGTGACCTTCAAGAAAAATTGAGATGTTGTTCATAAAGCCATCTCTATCTGGTGCCTCGTCCTTGGAAAAATCTAATCTTTGCTAAATTCCACCGATTTGTGCCATTTGTCCTTTTGAAAATAGCCAGCAATGATGGTGCTAATTTTGGTGGAAAGACTGAGTGGTCGCTTGATGTTGATCCATGTGCAGTTTCCATCCGTGTCTTGACGGATATCGATTTGTTGTTCCTCATCACAATAAGTTTTAGCAGCGACCTGGCCCAATTCACCTTGAGGTTGAACAATATTGCTGTCATTATTTTAAGTTTTCCCGATGTAATAGAATCATATGTCCCTTGGTGTCCAAGAAACACCCTCTGGACGTAGTCGAGTAGCAGGCGGTAACTAGGAAGCATTAACCCCCTGTTAAATGTCTTCCCAGTCCATGTAAATGGTTGAGCAACAATGATATCAATGACCTGTTGTATTTGGTCGACAGTTACTTTTTCCACCACTATCTCCCCTTCATTGGTGAGATGATAAGTTTGTAAAATCATTTGTATAACTGTGGTGCGAATATTTTCCTCTTTGGTTTTTCCTGTGGGTATCTTGACGCTATATTCCTCTCGCTCATCTATCATCCATGAGAAATAAAAAAAAAGCAATCTGGCGGGGAAGGTAGTAGTCTGGTTCCATCGTGATGATTTTGTGGAACCCTACACAAACACAAATTTTGGTTTCAGTGTTTTTCAGCAGCGCACTGTTAAATATGTTTGCAATATAATAGGACCAACGAGTATTATAGAATAATGAGAATAGGCAAATAGGAAAAGTGATTAACATATAATTAAACAGGTTTAGTCCAGTGAATACCCTATTTATGATTTTTCTTTTTAAAGTTTTAATAATTACTAAAATCACAATGCATGATTAAATCCATAGTATGATTATTCTGACTATGGTTATTTTAGTATAGAATTATTATATGTATCTTCAAAAGGATTAATCATTATATATATTTTTATTGAAATATTTTTAATGCTCTTTAAATTCTGTAAAATTAATAAATTTTACTTTATGAAATTTTATAATTTCATATTAATTTCATGCAATTAAATTATGGTACCCTACTGATTTTTACTATCCTTAGTAGTGTACGGTCATGACAATTTTGTATTGTACAAACATTAAATTATCTTACTGATTTTTATATAATCAAATTTCAGCTAATTAAATTCTGGAAATTTATTGATTTTTATGTTATCTTCAGAATTAAAGAAAATATGAAAAAAAAAACAAACTAAATTTAGGCAGTAAATTTTCAGATTAGTATTCATATTCACATTACTCAATTTTCAGATAAGAATAAAGGAAGTAAATATGCAATTTGAAGTTTCAATCGATAGATTTGAGAGAATAAAGGGATAGAATAAAGATTTATAGTGAGAACAAAGACTGATTTTATGACAAAATATTTGAGGCGTTTTTATTTGGGTTTCGAGGAGGGGGAGTATGGCTACATTAGAGAGAGCAGAGCAGCAACGGGAGAATTTGTTTTCATCACATAGACTTAGGGTTTTCGAAAAGAGATGTAGCGCTCCTTTAGGCGTGGAAGAGAAAGAGAGAGAGAGAGAAGAGTTGTAAAGGAGAGGATGAGAGGAGATGAATTTTGGGGTTAGGGTTTGCGCCGCTTCATATTAGAGAATAGTTACACAAGAGAAGAGAAATAGAGAAAGATTGGAGACTTTTGGGCTGATGGGCTTTGGGTTAGGGGTAGAGAATTGGGCTTAATATTGGATATTAATAGCTTAATTAAGCAAGTTAGCTTTACTTAATTACTTAATTAAAAATTCCTTATTATTTCTCAAAATGAAAACCAGACATAAATAATGGGACGTCCCAAAATAAAATACAAAACATATTTAATGGGACGGATGGAGTATAATTTTATTATTTTATATTTTTAGAGGTTATATAAATAATTTTTTTTGTTACTATTATAACCATAACATATCTAATATATTTATTTTCTAAATATAATGTCATTTATCTCTCATGCACTATATCTTTCATGCATGAATTATAATCGTATTTGTTATTTTAACTCATCACGTATACAAGTAAGAAATTACAAATTAAACAAAAATAATCAGCCGACCGCGATGGACATTGTTAATATGTCCGCAAATGATGTGACATTCATTAGATAATGATTATTTGATAAAATATTATAGAATTTTCACTTTCCTATTATGGCTTATTTATTAGGGTATAATTTAATGTTTGTACCATACAAAATTATCACGACCGCACTCTACTAAGGATAGTAAAGTCGGGGAAACCGTGACTAGGGAAGGGATTTAAGAAGCGGGGATAGAAATGAGGTAAGGGAACGAGGATGAAACTTGAAAAACAATCTCATAACGAGTCGAATAATTCATCGTACATGGTTAACATAAAAGGACTTGAGTTTTATGTTCTATACATAACAACAGAATATGAAAGAAACTGAAGTCTTAAGTGTAATACATATGATCTCGAACTAGCAGCGGAAAGTTACTCGGATCGATAAAAGCCCTACATGTTTGAAGACACGTAGAATCCCCAAGAGTCTAACTAATAAGAGATCAACAAAAGCTCAAATGTAGCACTCCTCCTCCATCATTGATCAACTTGCATGTTTAGAAATACATGCATGGCTGAGTACAAACCCGCTCGATGACTCGCTGTTACTTTGTGTACACTAGTCCTAGTAGAATAGCTATCCACCGGTACCTGAATTCGATTCTTTGAACTTAACTGAGCAGATAGGTATCATACAAAATCATAAACATTTTATGGCAAGACAATATATTAAACTATATTTTCGATTCAAAAGCTTTTTGAAAATAAATAACATAAAATTTATATCGCATGCATATTTTGTTACAAAGCTCACACTTGATGTGTGTGATAGAAAAGCCTACCTGACGTGCTCCTCTTCTCGACCTCGGACTCTTACTCCTAACCTTTAATTAAATTACGGAGTGAGATACTCAAACCAAGTCTATACACTAATTTTCTATTTTGAAAGGAAATATTATCCTTATTATTTCAAGAATTATTCTCGAGTCTTAAGTCGACTAATATTCGAGTGCTTTAATTCATACTTTAAGAAATTCTTGTAGGATTTTAAATCAAACTGTGATTTATTATATCCTAATTTATTTTACTTAATTAATCTAATAATGGATAATAGAATAATAATAATTCTTATTGTGATATTTTAAATTATCAAGTCATTAAATCTTATGGGCTATTATAAATCTTAATTACTCTGTATTTCTTTAACATACTTAGCATTATCTACTCTACTATTAACATAGTCCACCTCTCACCGCGGTGAAGATATCTTGAAACCCATATTCTCCAACTCTCGTTCTATGTTTCTCTCCCTGCCTTCTCTCGAACCCTCTCTCTTTCTCTTCTCAAATTTCCTCTATTTACTTTTTGCTTTGGTGGACAGAATGATAACAGGACCACCACCCCAGGTTGGCCGAGGTTTCTCCCCATCCAGATCCGTAAAGGTATTGCCTTGGTCTAAGGACCCTAAATCTTAAATTCTTCATTAACTTGTTCTGCATGTCTAAGTTTTCAGATTCCATATAAAAGTTTTGTGTGAATGTTCTTTTTCTTTAAGATCTTAGTTAATCTCAAAATGGCCTAATCTTTCTCATCTAGCTTATCATTATTTACTGACTACTTTGTTTCTTTCGAATCTGGCCGAGGGAGTGACTCGGGTTCAGACGAGGATATCTTCAGTTCCTAGCTGGAGGATAGTTCTAAGTTTGAAACTCCGGTCACGGTTTGATGAGGTAAAGGTTCTGGGTTTAAAACTTCCTAATATTTTTGAAATTTAAACTCTGAATTTGCCTATGCATGTTTTAATATATGGAAAGATCCTACTATGTTTCTCATTCGGAAAATTTTGGTATTTAGGATGTTGGGGATTTAATTTCTGGCTATGAGAATGTCTTGCATACTTGGTTGTGGTTTCTGCTTCTTGGATTCCAGCAGCTAAATCTGCTTCCCATAATGTGTTTATCAAGATAAGCTGGGTTTTGATTTATCCATGATATATTAGTCTAAGTTTATGTTATGCTTAATATTGAATGTTTCAGCTTGTCATAGTCTATATTTTGTGTTTTAAATTCTTAAATGTTTGTATGGTTATATGAAAATTTTGATAGGATTATGCTTATGATCTTAAGTTTTCAATATTCGTGTGTCACTGCAATCATGTGTAACATTTTATGCTTAATCTAATTTGATTGCGGTTTTAGATGTATCTGTAAAGATAGTCTGCGTAATCTTATTGTATGAATTGGGTTGAATAAGAGTTCTTGGTACAAAGTTTGAACTTAATATTAAGCATGTTCATAGTTATCTATTTTCTGAATTTATACTTTGATCTCATTAGTAAGAAGAATAAGAGGACTTTAATTTCGTGGGTTCTATTTGTATTTTGAACAAGGACTTAAAAGAAATAAGTATGAATCATTAAAACTGAAAGTTTGGATCTTAGTTACCTCAAGGGTTACTTCTGCTTTGAGCTGGTTGTGAACCTTCTAACGGAGGGGTATTTGGGCAGAGCTTCCCCCTTGATATTTCTGATGGTGTATTTTAAATCAAGGGGAGCAAATCTATATATAGTGGTGTGGATTCTTAGGTTGTAATTGGAGATCCATGGGTTCTTAGTATGCTAGTTCCTTACATAGTTTTATCCTTTGTTTACTTTAGATTACATTTTCTGATTAGTTGTATGATTGACAAACACTTTTCTTCGTTAGTGCAGGTTTTAGGGGATTTAAGAAAAGATTAGCAGCCTCTGCCACTCCTTCTCAGTCATGCAGTTGTGCTAATCCTTCTTCTCCATTAGCTTCCATCGAGCCCATTGCTTAAGAGAAACCTAAATGTTCTAATATTTTATTGTACTTATCACCTCTTATTTGTTATTATTATTTTAGTTTATAAAGCATTTAGTGGGTGACATGGCATCCCATGTTAATACATATCTAGATGAAATCTAATTTAAGTGGTTTACTCCCTCCGTCCCTTAATAAGTGTCCAAGTGTCCTATAAGATAAAAAATTTTGTCTCTCAATAAGTGTCTCATTACAAAATTCAAGAGTAAAATAATGCTAGAGTTCCTATTTTACCCTTTTAATCATTTAAAATTTTCTACTTTTTATATTTTCAATGTAATGATTAAGGGCAAAGTGTGTAATTTACCATGTTGTCTTGATATTAGAGTTTTAGTAGTTACTTAATTGGGGACTGTCTTGATATTAGAGTTTTAGTAGTTGGCGAAATTTAATCCTGGGGACTGTCTTGATATTAGAGTTTTAGTAGTTGGCGAAATTCAATCCAATGTAATGATTAAGGACAAAGTATGTAATTTACCATGTTGTCTTGATATTAGAGTTTTAGTGGTTACTTAATTGGGGACTGTCTTGATATTAGAGTTTTAGTAGTTGGCGAAATTTAATTGGGGACGGAGGGAGTATATCTTTGGCATTCTCAGCTTCATGGCAGAATGTCATTCTTTTTTCTTTTCCATCTGCTCTGCTGACAGGTTTAGATTAGGTGACAAATCTTTTCTTTTTTACTACTTCAATTAGATTATGTAGTAGGATAGTTTGTAGGTTTTAGATTTTCTTGTATTATGTATCTCATCATTTTACCAATTGATTACATGTGTCAAAATTATACTTCTTATATTCTATTGTATTATGTTCTAATTACTTCTTACTTCTAATTGTCTTAATCTAATGATTTAATAATAATAATAATAATTTTATTGAAAATAACTAATAACAAAAATTTTAAATTCATACATTCTTGAATTAACTCACTTTCCTACGAAGAGGTTTAAATTGAAACATGTTAAATTGACTTGCGTCTAATTACTTATTTCTTTGAATTTTGAATTTCTTTTATAATATATATTCACATGTATATATACTATTATCTACTTTTAAATCAATGTTTACTAACAATAAAGATTTGCATTGCAAATATATAATGATTAACTAATAATCGTGGAGTAAATTTTGAGAAGTCTAATTAATTCATTTTACTCAAGGTGAGTTTTAAATTCTACTTGAAATAGTTTCAATTAATTCGTGCTATATAAGAACTAGCATTATCTATTTGCTTATTTATATTCTAACTAGCTATGGAATTTATTCTAACAAAATTTTTATTCATTTATATCTCCTACTACGTAATATCTTTTTGGGATTATTATCTCTAATATTATTAACTGCACGATTATTTATTTATTTATATAGGTAAAAAATTTATTAGTCTAATAATGCTATAGTCGAGTAGATCCACCATCTAACATAAATATAGAATCATACAACTATTATCCGTTTAATTCGTAGTACTAACTAGGCTTGTCAATGGGTGATTTTATCCGAACCAAACTCGGAATCAATCAAAATTCGTTCATTTTAAAATTATGATTTCGGTTCCGGTTTCGGTTCTGGTTCTAGACCCATACAAATTCGCTCATGGTCGGTTCAGACCCGACCCGACTCGTAAGGTACGGTTTCGGTTCTAGCCCGACCCGGCCCGATCATTTTTTTACAATTTTTCTTTTCATTTTTTTTATCTTAAAAAAAATGATATTTTATAATATCTCGTGTTACATCCTTAATCATAGACGAACACTCTATACGTCCTAATTCACTAATAAATGTATCCAAACAATAAACACATATAAGTCGTAAAATAATTATGGTATTTAAGTGACTTTTTAATATGATTAAATAAAATAAGAGTGAAGTTTCATTATTAAATATTTTATATTTAATTAATTTATTTGGAACCCAGATTCGTTTTAACGAATTGATGACTATAATAATTATATAAATAAAACTTAGCAAGACCCATGGGTGACCCATACTCAATAATACCCATGGATGTTCTCCCGGATCGGAACCATTTATATTTTAACGGTCCGATTCCGGTTCTAGGTTCTAGGACCGTAACTAATTTAACGGTTTCGATCTGGATTTTACTCACTCATTGACAAGCCTAATACTAACATGTAATCTTTAAATAGAAAATTAAATATACAAATTATGTCCTTTCCTTTTTGCAATTCAATTTGATGAGGTTCTCCTTTTTACTAATTAAGACAAGTGTTTGATAAAGTTCCATAAGGTCTGCATAATAACTGCATGCGCTTCTCGTTTTTTCCCATTTCCTCTAGAAGGAGCTTGGTCGTATCCAAGGCTGAATTTAATTAAGTACTAGGTGCTAATGAATGAGACTTTCACTATTCAACATACAACTATTGATTTCCATACACTATATGTATAATACCACATCCTCACTTTATCTTGCTAAATTAGAACGTCATTCGTAAAAACTATCTATATAATTGTCTTTTATATCAACCCAGATCTTCTATATTGTATTGATAAAATATGTGGAATAATTAAGCCGTTATAATATAATAGAATATATTTTCATATATATAACCTAAATTTTGAACTCGATCATCATGCCAAGTATCATGATCTTATTTATAAAATAGTAAATATTACACGATTAGACAATAAATTATCTCATTCGGTTTTATATTCTTCAAGTAATGATATAATGGCAAATTGCATTGGAAATGTGATCAAATATACAACTCACGAGTCCTAGGAGTGAGCAAAATTAACCGAATTAGAAAAAATCAAACTAAACCAAATCGAAATATTAAATTTGGTTTGGTTATTTTGGTTTGATTTTTTTTTACCCGAATTTTAATTTGGTTTGATTCAGATTCAGACAAAATCAAACTAAAAAAACCCGAAAAATCGAATTATTTTATTATTATTATAATATGTTTTTATTTTTATTAAATAAGATTATTTTATCATATATATTTATTTTTTAGTTATATTTTATCTTATATTTCAAAATTTTAAATATTATGTAGAAAATTAAATGTAAGGTTTACGATAAATAGAATTATAATATTTAATAAATTATGTAATAATTATTATTTTTTATACTTGAAAAATATTGAAGATACTTCGTCATATTATAATTTTTTATTTTAAATTTTTTGAAGTTAAACATTTTGTATTTTTTTAGTATATAAAAATTATTGTTTGTATATGATTAGATTTTAATAATTAATTATTTTTAAAACTAAACGAAATTAGTTACGAATCGGATAAACCAAACTAACCCGAATCAAAGCGAAATAAATTTGGTTATTTTGGTTTGATTTTGTTATTGTTTTCAATCCAAATTATAATTTGATTTGGTCTGATTTTTATCAAAATCGAACCAAATACCCGAATGTTCACACCCATAATGAGTCTCTTTCAATTAATTTAGAGATAATTATTTGATATTAAAGATTCAAAAAAAGAGTGAACAAAATAAGATCATATTTGTCATTTCTTCCTCAAGGAGGATATCTTTCCAGAATGGCTAGGCCAAGGTCAAGGGCAGAGGCATATCTTAAATTATATAAAGTTAGATACTTTGCTAGGTGCTTTTTGCCGCTTCTCAATCAAAAAGAAAGTTGACTTCAACTTCGGTTACCATCATGTTTTTCGGTCATAAGTAGGTCCAAAGAACGAGAGTCGGTTGTAGGGTATACTTAGAAAAGGATGGTGTAATACTATGCAATGATTGAAAAATAGGACCGGATTGGTTGATTCGATCTGTTTAACTGTGAACCGACCAATGAACTGATTCAAATTATTTTAAATTTGAATCATTGAATTGAACCCAAACAAACCGGCAAGAACCGAAATAGATGACCGAATTCATTAGATTATTTTTCAATTTTTCCTGAAAAATCTTAGTATTAAAAGTAGAACCTTTAATCTAAAATAAAATAGTCTAACAATACAACCATCTATGCAAACATGGACTTTTATTTTGTAAGCTTTAATTAATAAAGTTGATATAGTATTATAATTATTTGAAATAATTAAAATTATAAATACTGGTAATTTTTTTATTTTATGGTAAGTGACATTATTTTTTTATTTTTTATAAATAATTTTATATAATTTTTAAATATTATCTTGTTGTACATGTGTTTATTTGTTAACAATACTAGTAACTAGTATAACTACATATGTATATTTGTTAACAATACTAGTAACTAGTATAACTATTATTTTATAAAGTGTATAAAGTTATAAAATTGATTTGGCCTTTATATATTAGTTTATTTAAATATTTATATTCATATGTTTGAAATATAATATTATATGGAAGTGGGTACGCTTGCAGTACGTACAGTTGTAATCAAAGTTGTGATTAACTACCTAGAAACTTTGAAAGAGACATATCGAAAAATAAATCAACGTAGAATGTAATAATTTTTCCACTAGTTTAAAGACTAAACTCGCAAAGCGCACTATGACAAAATATTGACTATCTCAATATGTGAATTACAAAAACAACCAAGAGAAAAGATCTTACGAAAACCCAACACTTCAGAAGTACAAAATTCTTTCTGAAGTGCTTAGAACTCTCAGTAAATAATTCTAACTCACTCAACTTGAACTCGCTATAGATGCTAAATGTCACTCGAAATCAGCTTGCTCAAGTCATACACAAAGAAATGCTAAGTCTTTCTTCATTTATAGATGAATTCAGACTTCTTCTTCAAGCTTATCAACCGCTGGAGTTAGAATAAGTAAGTAGTTAAAGTTTGTTCCTTAAAATAAGCA
Organism: Leonotis leonurus; assembly: GCA_026898415.1. Taxonomy (NCBI): domain Eukaryota; kingdom Viridiplantae; phylum Streptophyta; class Magnoliopsida; order Lamiales; family Lamiaceae; genus Leonotis; species Leonotis leonurus. The sequence goes on from JAPKLX010000120.1 coordinate 415,508, forward strand.
ACAACGTTTAGACACGGGCTTCTTATCCTTCATTATGCTATAACATGCTGACACGTGTCCTTCGTTAAGTGCATATTTAGCACTACTCAAGTCCATGTCCAACACGCTTCCACGTATCTCGAACGAAACCTGAACATAAAATATACACAATCACCAGAGAAGTAAGTAGCAAAAATCTTCATGAAGTGATGAAGTTTGTAAGGCAGACTTGTAGAATATATAAATTATGTATATGGGTCGTCCGATTTTTTTGAAACAATCAATGATTTGATGACCTTTTTACGAGACTGATTGAATGGTCTTTCCGATTTATAAAACAATGATACCGTTTAATAATCGCCCTGTGATTCATAGATTAATTTCTTCATTTTGTTACGATAACTTAAAATACATGATCACCCAACCACTTTTGACACATTAGTTCCATTTTTAATGTTTGGTCAACATTTTCCCTTGACTCAAACATTCAAACTTATTTTATCATCACCCAAATATTCTTTATGCAATTCTATATATTCGAGCAAAAATCATAGAAAAACACAATCAATAAATCACAAAATTGATAATGAAGTGCACTTTAATTAGTAAGACATTTCATATCTTATCAATAATTCGAGTATTCGAGTTATGCACGTGTAAATATTAAAAAAAAAATCATTAAATATATGAGTAGCAGAATAGGCCGGCCTAAGAAAAATAACAGAATTGGTTTCCCCAAAACTAACAAATTAAAATACTAAATTACTCCCTCCTCCCTCCATCCCAACTAGCTTGGGATACTTCTTTTCGATACGGGAATTAAAGAGTTATGAAGTGTATGTTTAAAGTATAAAATGATGATAGAAATATATATTATTTAAATTTATGTGTAGTAAAAATTTTTTAAAATGGAAATGACTCAAACTAATTGGGACGGTCCAAAAAAAAATACGACTCAAACTAGTTGGGACAGAGGGACTAAAAGATAAAGATAGTGGCCCTGGCGGCTTGTCAAAATCACCACCCTTAAGGTCCTGAATTACGATAGCAGCATTATAATTTATTATCTTCGCAATTATCAAGTTTAATTAATTCAAGAAAGCTACATTTTCAACATGACCAGAATCCAAGAACCAATGATAATAATACAATAATGGAGCCAATATTTAATTAATTATTTTACTTGGTCAAACTTGACTACCCATGCAATGATGTAACGCCACTCTTCACCTCTCGCCGCCGGCGCTCACGACAAAATTTTATTAAATTAAATCAATTTTATATTTGCTTTCTCGATTCTTTCATCTTCTCTTTCATTTTCCCATCAACTTTCAACCAAAATAATTAAATTGGCATGTTTTAAATTTTAATAAAAAGGATTGGTATACTTTCACAGAGTCTTTTTTATCTCACTATATATACACCTCCGAACTCAAATGATCTTCATATTATTTATTAATCCCAAGTTGTGTTTTATTATATTGCTATTTCCTAAAGCAAAACAACATTTATATAGAGAGCTAGAAATTAATTTCCCAAATATGGAAACATATACATACTCTATTAGTAACTCGGTTTCTTCTTCATCTTCTTCTTACTCGAACTCGCCCGAGTCCTCAACTCACCGGAAACCGCCGACCGGGTACCATACAGCTCTCCACGCCATTCGGAAGCTTCCGGCAAAGGGCGTAATTATGAAAAAGTCCATTGCGCCTATGCCCCCAACCCTTCCAAAAATATATAAGGTGGACCCCATCAACTTCAGGGACGTTGTGCAGAATCTCACGGCGGCGCCTGAATTTCGGAGGAGGCGGTTGCAGGAGGCGCCGCCGCCGCCAATCGCGATGCCGGTTTCCGAAAAATGGACATCTGATTCTGCGGCGCTGGGGTTGAATTTGTCACCGCCTTCAGCTCTTGCATGGTGCTCCTCCATTCTTTTGAGTCCTTGAACTCTTTAATTCTTCTTTGGATGTATTATTTATAAAAATAAAATGAAATATGATATATGGAATAAATTAAATAATCGCGTAGTGTAAGAGGCGAAATATTATTGTATAATGTAACATTACTAATTTACTAGAATATATGATTAGAAATCGTACATGTTATTCATGTACTTCATTCTATTTTAGTTTAGTTTAGTTATGGTTTGAGTTTCTTAATGCATGGGGAATTATTTATATTCATCTAAACTCTCCCTTAATTGTTTATTATTTCTGCATGGACTATGTTAATTATGTATTTCTTTTTTAATAATACATGTTCTTATTTCTGCTTATAAATCAGTATATATATATAAAATTCTTTTCATTAAAGAGTAATTTAATTTGATCAAATTTGTAAGTAATTGTTATCAAACTAAACTACTTTTAATGGAAAAGATGAAAGACTAATGTACATACATACAACGTATTTCGAAGTATCATATGATAATTCATCAGTACTGGAAAAATAATGTTCCGCGCTTCTTTTATACTATTATACACGTGCTTTTGCACATCATAACAGGCGGCTCATTCAATTGCAATTTAAAAACTTTAAAAGTATGGTCACATTGCGACAAGAGATGACATTCTGAAGAAAAAAATAAAATTATTCATGTTTTGAATATATAGTAACTCTAAAAGTATGGTCACATAGCACCATATTCAGCTAAGCAGAAGAGCGAGAGACCACAAATTATTTCTTGGTTCGCCGATATCAGAGAATCACCAAGAAAGATAAAATAGCCAGTGTTAGAACGCCGAGTGAATGAACAACTGGTCTATTGGGAATCACAATATGCTTCCAAGGTAAAATCATCATCGGCCGGAAGGATCAGGCGTCGAGTTCAAATAACGCAAAATCCGTGTAGCAGCATCCAGATGAGATTGACGTGGAGTAGAATGAAATTGGCTTAACATGTTCACCAGAAAAACCATGTGAGGATGAGTGACTGTGAGATAAAACAACCTCCCATTAAGCTAGTGATATTGCGAGGCATCAAAGAACGGGATATCATCATCAGGTCGGTAATTAATATTGATCTCAACCATCTATCTTAACTTAATCAAGATTATTTTATATTCTCCTATATTATTTTATATATATATATATATAGGAGATGGATCAAATGAGAATGAAAAATTAGGTGAGAAATAAGAATGAATCAATGCCATTGATTTCTTAAATCATGTGGTTAAGATTGATTCTAATTAATTGATGTTAGTTATTGTATGAAAATGGATTAAAATAAATCAAGGGATAATTAAGTAATTGTGTTATTATTTATAACGGAATGTTTATAATAATTATGGTATATATAGTTGTAGCTTTTGGAACGTTCCAGTTTTGGAATGTGCATGTGATTTGCAAAGTCAATATGCAATTTTTTTTGGTATAAGGATTACCAAACATAATGCATTAATTTATTACTATAATTAATGCATTTTGATAGAATTTGATATGTAAAATTTATACATATATTTATTGTTTATTAAATTATTATGTATATTTTCTATTTATAATTTAATGTAATAATTTTCACGTTTTATGTTAATGTATTAATTATTAAAGCATGATTATGTTATTATATGTGTAAATTTAATGCATTAATACATTATAATGCATGCGCACAAAATATAATATTATTGATGCATTAAAAATATATTGCTACATTAATATTATTATTTGTTATTATGCATTAAAAATATATTGCTAGTTGCATTAATATTATTGTTTGTTATTATGCATTAAAAATATATTTTTTATATTCTACGCATGCATTTTAAAAAATATTGATGCATTAATATATAAATAAAATGCATTTTGGTAAACCTTATTATGCAAAATTATTGTCCATTAAATTTATTAATTTTGTAAAATGCATACATATTTTCAATTAGATAATGCATCAAAATTTAATTTTTCCTTACACATGCATTTATAATATATATATATATATATATATATATATATGTACATATGCATTAATTTATTAATATCTTGCATTTTGTTAGAATTTTCTATGCAAGATTTATACTGAACTTCAGTTATTTTATTAATTTATTATGTTTATTGTTTACTTATGAATTAATTTAATATAATTTTTCTCGATTAATGTTTTATTTTAATTTATTAACTATTAAAATATAGTACTATTAAATATGTATATTTAATGCATCAATATATTATAATTGCATGCATACAGAAAGTAACATTATTATTTATTGTTATTATACATTTAAAATATATTGCTGCATTAATTTGTTAATACATTGCATTTTGACATGCAAATTTTATACATAAAATATGTTTTAACGTTTTTTTTTTCTTCTTCTAATTGTAGTTTACACATAAAAAGAATTTGTAAGGTCACTTTATGCGTATCTTAGTAAAATATTGATTCATACAAATAGGGAAAATTTATTTTAGAAATGCTAAAAATTAGGGATTCCTATATTATGATAAAATATATGTCACAATTTTACCCTTTTGCCATTAAAACAAAGTTGCATACGTTTTTTTGTGTTTTTTTCTAGCATTAAATCTAACCACACAAATATTAAAGATCCATGTTATTCATTTTTATTTCTCATTCTAAGAGTCATTCTTATGTAAACCACCCCCTATATATATATATTAGAGGGTTCAAATGCTAACCTTATCACTGCGTGTTAATTATGATCCAATCTTAATCGTTTATTTATTTTGATCTATGGTCACAATTTATTTAATTATTTTATATGTTCCTTCTCACTTCAAATGTCCCAAAACATTTTCAACCGCATTACCAATGTCACATTTATTAATGTATTTACTCTCAACCACTTTTCACCTATTTTTATATTCTTCATCTAATTTGATTTAATCTTCTTATCAATTTAGTTCATTATTCTCTTTTTTTCACCTATTTTTATATTCTTCATCTAATTTGACTTAATCTTCTTATCAATTTAGTTCATTATTCTCTTTTTCAATCTTTTAAGCAACACAGGCATTTTTTCTTACACCATTTTCGAAAATTCCGAGGCAATTTAATCTTTTGATTTTAATAGAACAATTTTAAAATGTTCATATCTTATTTTCGAAAATATTGAGACATTTGTATGCCTCAATTTTCGAAGGATGCTGCTGAAAACATAAAATTAAAAACTGAAAACATAGAATTCAAAGAGAAAACTAACAATCAAAATTTTCATTCAAATCATTTCATATACCAAATTCAAACGTTTCCCTCTAAAATTTGAAATTTCATATTTCTACCAATAAATAACGCTACATGTTTCAAATTCATAACAAATCCCATACACGTCAGAATCATCTGTATAACATCAAAAAACAAATGAGAACTTCAGGAAAAGATCTTGTTTATGCTATGAAAACTTCAATGATACAGTTAATTGATAAACACTCATTTTATATGCTTTTATTGATGTGATTGATATCATCTCGTATCGGATTTTGGAGTATTTCGTGTCTTATTTCATTTGTTTTAGTATTTTGTGTTCGTTTATGTTTTGTTATGTTTTATGCCTTTTTGTAGGTTTTGGTGGAAAATGATTTCATTTGAAGCCCAATTGTGTGAACAACGAGCCAAAATGCGCGTCGGACCAAGAAGTGAATCAAAGATCAAAGCACGAGTATAGGGGCACGAGAAATCAAGCCTATCGCTAGTAGAAGCATAAATACGTATTTTTTTCCTATAAACAAGAAGTTTGATCATCAAGGTTGGATAGCATAGTATTAAATTTCATCTCGATAGGAGTCCGTAGCCACAAACGAATCCAAAATCGGAGTTGAAACGAAGGAGAACGAGTCAAAACAAAATTGTTGCGCAGACGTAACAAATTCCGCGTGACCCGCGCGAATTAGTTATATTTTGCGAGATTTTTACTCTATCGCGATCAAGGATTGACAACCCAAAGATCAAGAATTCTACAAAGGGGTTTTTCATGCTATTTTATTTATCTTTAGTTTTTAGTTTCATTATGTGTGGCTAATCGCCTTGAAATTCTAGAGATTTTGTAAGACCTATTTTGATTAATGGATTCGTTTTAATTCCTAATTTGCCTTCCTATGCTTGTTTGTGATTGATGATTTTAATTACCATGCTTTGATAATTGATCATTATTATTGTATGCAAGTTATGATTTTGATGTCTTATCTGTAATTGAATTCATAGTCGATCTCATAGATCACAATATATGTTTCCCCTTAAGACCTAGCGGATATAAGAGAACTGTAGGAGGATATTCTTTGTATGCTTTTTGTAACTGATTTAATTCTCTTGCGACCTAGAGTAGATAGAGATTAAATTAGCCCACTATCATAGACTTCCTTATCCGGGAGTATGTGGTTATTTATGCGAACCATCACATGCATTAGGATTAAAATATGGTAATTAGATTTAATTGTTGAATTCGTTAATTCATTTAGTGTATGATACATTATCCATGTAATCTTCTCTTTATTATTTGTTTATTATTTTGTTTGTAATTGATTCGATCTCATTAATATTTTTGTTTGCCTAGATAATAATTGAATTTCGACACGAATTATTAAGTGTGTTTTCGTTTATCAGTCATTGTGGATACTATATTCTACTTGCTCTATTGATATTTGATTATTAGTTTTGGCTTTTATTTTCAGTTTATTTTTTTCTATTTGATTTGTTTCTTTTCTCTCTTTGCAGCAGTGCATAACCACGCTATCCAAGCGAACTGATATTACTCCACTAAACTTGGAGATCGAACGAACACACATGAGGGAAAGAAGAGAAAGGAGCAACAAAGTTATGTCGGAGCCAAATTAAAAGGCTAATCTGAACCGGAATGACGAGATAGCTGACATGCAAGCTAAGCTGGAGTTCTTGCAGCATTAGCTAGAGGACAATGCACGCCGAGTCAATGTACCACAACAGAGACCACTCAATCACATGTATCGTCCATCCACTGAACAATTCCAAGGCAGATGATGGGGACCGAGTATCAATGCTAACAATTTTGAGCTCAAGCTGGCCCTCATAAGTATGGTACAAGCAGATCAATTTGGCGGGGGAGTTACAGAGGATCCGAATGCTCATCTAGAGACATTTCTTGACATCTGCGACACCATTAAGCAGAATGGAGTGCCTCCAGACACGGTCCAAATGAGGATGTTTGGCTTTTCTCTGCGGGATCAGGCGGGAGAATGATTCAAGAGTCTAGATTGGATGACTATCACTACGTGGGGAGCCTTATGTGAAAGATTCCTAGCAAAGTATTTCCCACCGGCGAAAGCTCATAATATCATCGCCGACATCTCCCACTTCACACAAATGGGGGATGAGTCACTGTTCAAGGCATGAGAGAGATTCAGAGGTCTCCTACGCAAGTGCCCGCAGCACAGATTCACACAGGAACAACAAATCACTCAGTTTTACTGTGGATTATCTCAGAATACTAAGAGCATGGTAAATGCTGCTGCAGATGGTTGTTTGTTGAACCGAAGTGTGCACGAGGTAGTGAGGATCATCGATGAGATGACTTCTAACAGCTATCAGTGGCCTATGGAGAGGCAGCCGATCAGACGAGTCGCAGCTGCAGATACAGACTCAAAATATAGTGAGCTCATTGAACAAGTTGCACTAATTAGGAGGGAATTCGAGGCTGATTGGAAAGAGAGATAAGAAGTTCATGCAGCTACTGAGTCACACAGAGTGGAGGATGTTAATTATGTGCATCAGAATAACTATCAGTCACATCGATCAGGAGGATTTCTGAGTGGCAATCAGCCGTATCATCCAAACAACAGAAATCATCCCAACTTTTCCTACGCAAATCCGAACAATGCTCTACAGCCTCCACTGGGATTTGCAGTGCAGAATGGGGTTATTCAAGAGCCCAAAAATCCATCTCTGGAAGAGATGATGCAACAGATGATGGTTCAACAGAAAAATTTCATCAATCAGACAAGGGGTCGGATCACTACGTTGGAGAACACGGTTAATGCAATGGGAAACAACTGAAAATACTTGAGACACAAGTCGGGCAGATAGCAAATCAGGATGCAACTCAACATAAATCGGGGTAGTTTCCGAGCAACACATAAATTAATCCGAAGGAGCAGTGTCATGCAATTCATGTGATTGAGAAGCCGACATACGAGACATGTGCACATGTGAGTCCCCATGTGGAAAAGAGCATAATTGATGAGTCGATCGAGCTAGCTAGAGCACCACTTCCGAAGAAACCCATCAAACACAAGCTTTGTGAGAAAATGGAGCGGTTCATGGAGAGATTCAAGTAGAAATATGTCAATATCTCATTGCTTAAGGCTCGAAGCGAACTTCCAAAGTGTGCACAATATTTAAAAGAGACGTTTTCTCGAAAAAAGAAGCTCCATAAGTTTGGGACTATCAAGTTACCTGAGGAGTGCAGTGCAGCTCTATAGTAGAAGATCCCGGATAAAAAGGGAGACCTCGGAAGTTTCAATGTGACATGCGAGATCGAGGGTCAAAAGATCGAGAGAGCGCTCTGCGATTTGGAAGCAAGTATCAACGTGATTCCACTAGCCATGTCTAAAAGGCTAGGAATTAGGGACACAGAGAGCTCGAACATGAAAGTCCAATTAGCTGACGGTAGCACATCTGCCCATCATGGGATTATCAAAAATATTCTGGTTAAGGTGTGGGATTTCCTCTTCCCGACTGATTTCGTAATTCTTGATGGGAAGGATGATCCGGAAGTCCCGTTGATCTTGGGACGCCCATTTATAACCACCGAACGAGCACTACTTGATGTTCAAGAAGGCGATCTGACCTTGTGAGTAGGCGACAATAAAGTGATGATCTCGATGTATAAGACTACAAAAGAGCCGTGCGAGAAGGAGTTAAAGAGAAAGTCCACAGGCTCACACCGACCACATGAGGCATCGGATTCTCACTTCTCTTGATAATTTGAGGTATCGTCTAGCTTGGATGTTAAACGTAGCACTTGTTGGGAGGTAATCCAATATCTACTTGCTTTCTTTAATTCGTTGTTTGTTTTTTTATTCATTGGCGATTAGTCAGTGTTAGGGTGAATCTCATAACATATAACTTTGTCTTCCGCCAAACTTATTTTTCACTACGTGTCAAAATAAGTTTGGGGAGGGGGAGAGGGATACGATATGTGATTCACCACATTAGAGAGTTTCTTGTCGTTTTTTGTTATTTATTTTCTTCAGTTTTTTTATTTTCTTTCGTTTTCATACTCTATTTCCTTTATGTTGATGAACTCGTATCAATTTGAGTATGTATTATGATGGTTATTGATTTCATGTACTCAAAGTGAGATGCCTATGATGATATGTGATTCGTATTTTCAAAATATTTTGAGTCGAGCATGTAGTAGATTTATCTTTTTTCGTGATATGATGGAAGTGATTTTGATGCTAAAATCTACGAGCATTAATCCGTGTGAGGAATTTTGAGCCTTTGAAATGCTATAGCATGTATTGAATTCTTTGGGTGTGATTTCATATCTTGCATGTGATTATTACTTCTAGAACTTGTTTTGGTATCTGTTTCAAAGCTGTAGGTGTGTGCAAAGAATTGTGAGATGATCTTAGGCCATCTTTTGATAAGCCATACCTTATACACTATCCTATTATAATTGTTATCCATTGAACCTTACTTTGAACCTTTATAGCCGTTTTATTCTTAGCATTGAGAGATGTGGATTATAAAGTTGTTGGTGATAGATTTGTTGGATAATTAGATTATATACCATTCCATTAGTGAATCCGTGTGATTATGATCTCTACGTGAAATAGGTCCTCAATGTCACCATAAGCTTAAAATAAAAAGAATTTTTTTTTTCATAGATGAAAAAGAAAATAGCATAAGGGGTTGGGACCTTAATTTGTGAAAGAAAGATTTAAGCAGAGTGTTTGAGCGAAAAAGAGAAAGATTGGGTAGAATTACATGTTGTTTGATTAGTTTGATCGGTTCGATTGTTATGATTGATAGAGGACCTGTGTAGAATGAGTTAGGATATTATCTCAGTCCCATAGCCAAATGTTCCTAACCCTAACCAATGTCCACACATTATAAGCCAAGAAAAGTCCTATTTGATTATTGCACACTTAATAGCGGTCGAGAAATTAGACTAGCTACAAGCCTATGGTAAGTTTGGTTGCATTGTATTGATTTTGCCGAGTATCATTGATTATATTAGCCGAGTGTTGAGCGATACAATTTTTCCGTGAGAGCTTGCAGATTTTTTTAGTTATTGATATCACTTTTGTTGTTGACCGTTAGAGATGAATCGAAAAGATATCTTGAATCAACTACCATTTATTTTATTTTATATGAGGTATCGATGATCTTTGTTTACTCTCATTCGTGTTTATTGTCTTTTGTTCTTCTTATTGTTCGAGGCCGAACAATAGCTTAAGTTTGGGAAGGTTGATAAACACTCATTTTGTATGCTTTTATTAATGTGATTGATATAATCTCGTATCGAAATTTGGAGTATTCCGTGTCTTATTTCATTTGTTTTAGTATTTTGTGTTCGTTTTATGTTTTGTTATGTTTTATGCCTTTTTGTAGGTTTTGGTTGAAAAGGACTTGATTTGAAGCCCGTGGTGTGAAAAACGAGCCAAAATATGTGTCGGACCAAGAAATGAATCAGAGATCAAAGCATGAGTGTAGGGGCACGAGAAATCAAGCCTATCGCTAAAAGAAGTATAAATACGTATTTTTCCTATAAACAATAAGTGTGATCATCAAGGTTGGAGAGCATAGCATTAAATTTCATCTCGATAGGAGTCCTTAGCCGCAAACGATCCAAAATCGAAGTTGAAACGAAGGAGAACGAGTCAAAAAAAAGTTGTTGCGTAGGCGTAACAAATTCCGCGCGACCCGCGCGGATTAGTTATATTTTGCGAGATTTTTACTCTATCCATGGACCTATAAATACACATCATTATAGAACCCTAGAGAGGGTCTTTTAATTCTTCTTTTCTATTCCATACAATTGTTTTCACTTAGATGTAAATTATAGATTAGTTTTCTACAACCCGAAGGAGAGATCGCGATCAATGATTGACAACCCGAATATCAAGAATTCTACATTTTTCATGTAATTTTATTCAACTTTAGTTTTTAGTTTCATTGTGTGTAGCTAATTGCCTTGAGATTTTAGGAATTTTGTAAGACCTATTTTGATTAATGGATTCGTTTTAATTCCTAATTAGTCTTCATATGCTTGTTTGTGATTTATGATTTTAATTCCCATGCTTTGATAATTGATCATTATTATTTTATGCAAGTTATTATTTTGATGTCTTATCCGAAATTGAATTCATAGCCGATCCCATAGATCACAATACATGTTTCCCCTTGAGACCTAGCGGAGATAAGAGAACTGTAGGAGAATATTCTTTGTGTGCTTTTTGTAACTGATTTAATTCTCTTGAGACCTAGCGGAGATAGAGATTAAATTAGCCCACTATCATAGACTGCCCTATCCGGGAGTATGTGGTTATTTATGCGAACCTTCACATGAATTAGGATTAAAATATGGTAATTAGATTTAATTGTTAATTCGTTAATTGATTTAGTGTCGATACATTATCCATAGAATTTTCTCTTTATTATTTGTTTATTATTTTGTTTATCATTGATTTGATCTCATTCATATTTTTATTTTCCTAGATAATAATTGAATTTCTACACAAATTATTCAGTGTGTTTTCGTTTATTAGTTCTCGTAGATATGATACTCTGTTTGCTCTATTCTATACTTATTTTTGTGTTTAAAATAGTGCGATCATTACTCCAAGATTTGAAGAATGGAAAACCAACCCAAGGGAGAGTGTCCAAAGCTGCATCAAAATTCGACTGCAATAAGAAGACAATCAGTCGCATTTGGGTTGCATCCAAAGTTCAAATAGAATCAGGTCAGTGCATTGAAGTTTCAAACAAAAGAATAGGCATAAAGAGAAAAATAGTTGAACTAAATATCGAGTTAGTAACAAATTTGGAGCTATTCCACATAAGCACTATAAGAAGACTTGCAGTAGGCATAAATTGCAGCAAATCAATTGTGGAGAGATAGATAAGCAAGGGGCTAATTAGGTCTCACACAAATGTCATTAAGTCTGATCTAGCAGCCCCCAACAAGTTCTTACGAATGAGATATTCACTAGAAGCCATTGAGTAAGAAATAATTATGAATAGTCTTAGGTTTAGAAGCATTCAAAAAATAATACATATTGATGAAAAGTGGTTCTACATCTCTGAGACTTCACACAGATTCTATGTGAGACCAGAAGAAGTGGAACCTCACAGAACATGTAGGAGCAAAAAGTTTATCACCAAAATCACGTTTATGTGTGTTGTGTGTAGACCTTTATTTACAAATATGGCAGTGTCATATTTGATGGGAAAATAAGAATTTTCTCATTCACAAAGAAGTTGTCAGCAGAGAGGATAAGCAAAAATAGGACTGCATGCACAATGGAAATAAAAACTATTATTTCAATCACAAAAGATGTGATTAAGGATTATCTAATCAACCAAGTAAACTTAACAAATTATGTGTGTTCTAACTGTAATTGTACGTAGAATGCTAAGTGTAACAATGATTTCTATTGTAACGTAAAGTGTATTAGTGTGTGTATTTTTTTAGTTGTAATTGATTAAGTGTAACAATGTATCCTAATCAATTTCAATATACTTAAATTATCACAGAAAATACCTACAATCAGGTCAAAGTGGCCTCAAAATGCATCAAAACCGATATATATCCAACAAGGTAATGCAAAGCCACATATACAAGATAGTGATCCAGATTTTAGGCAGGCAGCCATCATTAATGTATTTGACATCATATTAATACATCAACCATCAAATTCTCTAGATACAAATGTTCATGATTTGAGATTGTTTAAGGTTATAAAAAGTTTACAAACCGAAAAAGTGTGCAAAATAGTCGATGACCTAGTGTTTGCAGTCTCAATTCTTTTGAGCAGCTAACTGCAACCACTCTAAACAAAGTATTTTTTAAGTTTGCAAGGGTGTTTAGTAGAGATCTTGAAGACAAAGGGTCAAAATAATTACAAATTGTCACATATGAAAAATATCACACTGATAAGAGAGGGAAGACTACCACTAACCTTAGAAGTTTCATCAGGTTTGGTGAAAGAATGTATTGACTATTTGACATAACATGATCTGGAAGAAGAAATAAGGATGTTGATGCAGATTATGGGCTTTGAAGGCATTTTAGTCATATAATATGATCATATATTTTAACTTAATTTGTAATGCTTAGTGTGCAGACATAGTTTTTATTACGAGTTAGAAAGCTCTTTTTTTTATAAGACATGCTCATTTTGTAAACTGGATAAGTGTAATTGCATAAATCAAACATTTTAGTAATGAAAGTGTGCTTACTTTTCATGTTTATTTGGATTCAGATATCAAGCATAACATATCAAATTCTTATTCGAAACAAGTTATCAAACATAGCAACATAAGCAGTATATATCATCATCATCATCCAACTTAGAAGACTAATCTTATTAACAATAAATCATTTCAAACCCTCAATCTTAAACCATATTTCACAAACCTAGACATAAATCAATGCAAGAAATAAGCCAACATGTAAATCAAAATTCGACCATAGGTACATGAAAACATATTCATCATCTCAGCACTTAATTCACATCTCTCACAACAATTTGCATTCAAAATTGAAAGGGATAGATCTCACCATAGATACATTAGAAGGAAAAAATTTCACCATATATACATCAAAAGGGAAAGATCTCACAGATTCAAACATTCCAGGTACCAATATTTTTAATATGGGGAGGTGGGTACTTGGAAAGTTGGCCAAAATATGCTAAAATATCTTTCTCTGCAAGCCTCTGCTTCCTCAACGCCAAAAAAAAACCCTCAGAATCAGTCCATTGAATGAAGACAGAATCTGTGTTCAGATTTGACTCCTCTGCATCCATCACCATCTTCTCCTCCACTCCTGCAGCTTCATCGCTCAGAATAAGGGGGGTTCTCACTGACATCATTGGCATCAGAATCATCTACATGAAGGCTAAGATCGAATCGTACAGATCCACCACGGATTCAGTAAGGGTCGTTGCTCTCCATATGGGAATGTGCTGGACATAGCTGACAATGATTGAAGATTGGAGTTAGAGAACCCAAGATCAGGCCAGGAGAACCCAAGCTCTGTGACGGACACCTCAAGATCTGGCAAGAGAACCCAAGATCAGGCCTGCATAACACGAGATCTATTGGGAACACCACAGATTTAATTAAGTTTTGATGATGTTTATCGAAAAAACACTTAGTAATTATAATTTATTTAAAACCAAGCGGTCAATATCATCTTTTAAAGAATAACTTGATTTTAAAAGGAGAAGGTCGATATTTAAACGACCTGTATTATTCTTATGAGCTATCTTGGACATATTGATTGCTATTACAATGGGTATAAGTTTATTTTAACAATTAGCTAAAATTTAAAGGAACAGATCGATAATAATGATTTGTCCCTATTAAGCAGCTAGTTGTATTACTTGATTAGACTACATGTTATGGTTTTAGACTTAGCTTATTTTCTGAGTTTAGATTTTATACATATCGATATTCTAAAGGGAAGTTTGAAGTCTCAAATTTACTTATAGGAACAATCTGTTTATCTAGCTATAGATTGAATAGCTCGATAGTTTGTAAAGAACAAGTCGAAGTAAAAAACGACATGTCCTATAGAGAGCGAGCTATTCTTTAGTATATGGTCCAACAACTCTCGTCATTTCTTGATCTTTTCTCATCTCATTTCCAACTTTAGCACTCGTTTGAGCTTCTGGTCCTGAAACATAAAATGAAACATGAATCGAACCCAAATTATCATGCAAAATGGGAAAACCACAAGAATAAAGATGATGAATATACAAGTTTAGACGACCAAAAATAGGTTCAACAACCCCTCTACACACAAAATCTTACTTGTCCTCAAGCATAACTTAGTCTAAAATATCTATAAGAAAAATTATAACACAACATGTATTCTTGACAAGACATCAAATCATTCACAAGATTAATCTATTTATCATCATGTCACGTCACATAGAGATCATAGAAGTAAGTGACTCACTTTGACTAGATACTCATTAATTCGAACAAAACAAAATAACAATGCAAACGGTGTCATCAAGATCACATAACCGGCTAGAGTTTTTATTCTTCACTTTATTAGCATATTTTTCTATTTTCTTTTTCTTTTTAGACATGAGGAATATTAAGGACAATGTTCACCGGATGTGTACTCCGAATGTTCGGGTTTTTCCGGTGTTGTTTCTTATACCCATCTCTTTTGTAAATGTGAATTTTGTTTAAGAGAGCGGGGTAGAATCCTTTTATACTCCTATCTTAACGAGTTCACAAAGATAATTAGAATAATGTCAAGTTATATGATCATTTTCATGAGGTGTGAACAATTAGGGGTTCCCTAATGTATCCTCATGCGGTTA
This sequence comes from Leonotis leonurus, assembly GCA_026898415.1. Taxonomy (NCBI): domain Eukaryota; kingdom Viridiplantae; phylum Streptophyta; class Magnoliopsida; order Lamiales; family Lamiaceae; genus Leonotis; species Leonotis leonurus. Next base: position 430,991 of record JAPKLX010000120.1, read on the forward strand.
CTCGTGCGCATGGTTCTCAGAAGAGTAGAGACCTCTCGACAAGTTCATTTTTATTTTATTAAACAAGGATACGAAATAAGTGGTAATAAACAACTAGCCAGTCGAAACAATCAATTCATGTCATCATGCATCACTATTTCGATTATTCTACAAAGATTAAGAATCTGGTCACATGTTCCCACATTCCTGCGATCATCTAACATTTCATAACACGAATCAAGTCAAATTAATCAAGTGCTTTCAGATCATATCATATCACAAAAACATGTCACGACTCGATTTAACCACGAGATATCAAGACAAAGTAACTTAAGAACAATCAAAATTTTGTAACAAACAAGACATTAAAACAAAATGCATGCACTTAAAAAGACACCCTTCGACTAAAATTATTTCGAGTCACTGGCAATGATAAGTCAACTCAAGACGTATTCTCAAAGAAGACGTAGTAGGAAAATTTAATTCTTTGTTTTAACGTAAAAGTAAATAAGAGATTGAATTATGTTTTTAAAGTTAGGCGAAAAATATAAATTGCGATGGAAAATAAATTCTTAACTAATGAAAATAAACAAAGGCATAATTGCAAAACACAGATTTAAACTAATAAAAATAAACGAAAGTTTGACAGACATAAAATTAAATGAAGTAATTAATTACAATCTAAACATTAAAATCATTATAGAAGACATTAAAGTAAAAACGATTTATGAAATAAAGAAAGCAATTAATTACAATTTAAAGGGCTACATTAAAATCATTATGAAAGAGCATTAAAGTAAAGGCAATTTGTAATAGAAAATTGCTAAGAAGATAGAAGAGATAAGCGAAGAAGAAAGACAGAAGCATAAATAAACAAATAAACTTAAGAAGTAAATCAAACCCAGAATTGAAATTGAAAGCAAACGTAAAGTATGAACTTGAATCCACAACGATGAATAAAAATTGAATGCAACGAACTTGAATCTTGTATCGGCTATCCCTCGTAATCAAAAGACTAACAATAAACTCAAATCTATGTAAGTTCTAATCTAAAAAGTCATAAAATTCAACCCTTGGATGAGGAGTCGAGAGATATTTCGAATATAAGTGCGTAGCAAAAGGGATAGAATGATAAAATGCGTCGCATTTTTATAGGCACAAGAGGTCAGCGGCCGCTGGGGTGTCAGCGACCGCTGACTAGGTGAGTTGCGGACGTTCCACAGTGTAGTTGGCCAGAATCCCCTGTTCATTTGCTGGGGTCAGCGGCCGCTTAGGGTTCAACGGTCGCTGACCCTGGTGCTCGGTTCCTCGTGCGCGGCTCGGCCTTGAGGCATGCGACGACCTAGTTAGCAGTTTCCTGGTGCTACGCGGGCCCTGACTCATGCTCTCGGCCATTATCTTCATTCTCTCATCATTTCTCGATGTTTTTTCGTCTCATTTCCATCTTTAGCACTTGTTTGAGCTTGTGATCCTGAAACATAAAATGAAACATAAATCGAGCCCAAATTATCATGCAAAATGGGAAAACCACGAGAATAAAAATGATGAATATACGAGTTTAGACAACCAAAAATAGGTTAAACAAAAACACTCCAAAACATTCCCAGAATTCTCTAAGTGTTTACTGTCGTGTGAAGCTTTGTTTCTCTGGAAATCTTTCTAACTTAAAGCCAATGATCTAGCTTAGATCAAAGTTTGTATTTCTTAGATTGTAGTCTTCAATCTTCGAAAGAAGTAAATATGTAAACGCAAAGATAAAATCTAGTTTTGATTTATCTTTGTGGCTCGTACTCAAAGAGTAAAATGAAAGAAGAACTTTAGTGAATTCTCGATCTAGTTTTGATCGAGTCGTGGATGTAGGAAAAGTTTATCCTGAACTACTTTAACTAATTGTGTTCTTTATCTTTCTGTTTTACTTTGATTTTACATCATCTTTCATATCATTCTCTTTAAAATAACTTGCTAACAACTTGAACATGAAAATTATCTTCCTCTTTAAAAAGAGCATTAACCACCAACTTTCGTACAAAATATTGGGCATGGAGAACCCAAGAACTAGGAATGAAGAATTAAATATCTGGGCTGGAGAACCCAAATACTCATGCCTCAAATATTCAGCAGAGAAGATAGCACCACAACAACAAAAAATCTCTTCATGGTAGGCCTCAAAGGGGGATGAATCTAGGGTTTCAGGTGTAACATATGTTGGGGAGAGACAATCAACACCGATCTAATGGGGATTGTTGCACATCATAGCGGTGGAGAAACGAATTCTCGATTAGGTTTTGATGTGGAGAAGAAGGCTAATGAATCGATGCAGAGATAGAGCGACAAGAGAGAGAGAGAGAGCATAACAGAGAGAGAGTGAGGCGGATGAGAGTGAGGCGAATGAGAGGGTGTTAGGGTTAGATTAAGTGCATCATTAGTGAGCTAATTTTTGCCCAAGATAGAAATAGGAATTTTGATATGGGACAACCCAATGAGAAAAATGTGGCTTTTGATCTGAGATAGATGGTATATGTTTATTATTTTATATTTTAAATGATATAAATATAAGCATGCTATTATGATTATAAACCTTAATAAATCTAATATAGTTATTTTTACTCATTTCTCTCTCCTAAATAATATGTTTCCAGCTTGATTATCGATAATTTTATTATTTTTATTCATTTCTCTTTCCTACATAATTTTTTTTTCAGCATGATTAGCTCCAATTTTATTATTTTTATTCATTTCTCTCATACGTAATATATTTTCAGCGTGATTATCTCTAAATTAATTACTTATTCTCACTTTTCGACTAGGTTTTATTAATTTGGGTATAGTTTAAAATTTATTTAATATAAAGTATTAAAATAATAATAAATAAAATCATGTTCCAGCATGGTTATCTCTAAATTTATTACTCTCTCCGTCCCATTAAATGTGGCCACCTTTCCTTATTGGGTCATCCTATTAAAAGTGGTCACTTTCCCAAAAAGGAATTTTTTTTACCTTTATAGTACTTCACTCCTACTTTTTTAAAACACAACATTTTACTTTATTAAACTATGTGACGGATCCCTTGTGGCCGCATTTCGCGGGACTAAGGAGTATTAATTATTACTTTTTGATTATGATTTATTAATTAGGGTATAGTTTAATATAAAATATTAAAAAATAATTAAAAAAAATTATGTGATATTGACGCATCAACAATAGACATAATCTGCAGAATTTTATAAAAGATATGAAATAATCTAAATTTACTAAAGAGTCATTTACATCGTATCCAAAAATATTTTTAAATAATTTAAGATTAGATCCAAACAATCCATCAAATCTTAATCAACAGATTATAATAAATAGGGGTGAGCAAACTCAAACCAAATCCACTAACCCGCCCGGACCGATGGGTTTGGTTTGGGTCAGAACCGAACCATATAATGTAATGGTTTGTGTCCAGGACAATTTTTTAAGATCGATAAATTATCGGGTCGGTCCGAGTCAAAACTCGTTCAAATCCGCTAGACCCGGAACCAACTCATATATATTATTTTTTAATAATAAATATATTACTTCTTTCAATTTTCAAACCCTAGCAAGTTACCTACCTCTCAGCTCTCTCTCAAAATAACGCCGCTAGACACACGGTCGATTCTCACCCTGCACTGTACGGCCCTAACGATTGATTCTCACTCACTCAACCAACCCCCACCGCCACCGACGCCTTGCGAGTTGTCATCTATTATCAAAGATATGTGATTCACCTTCAATTGAAGATTTCAGTGTGGACTCTAACACTATCTCTGCAATGTACGCCCCTTGTAAATATGGGTTACTCTAAACTTCATTCCTTTTCACTTTCGTGCTTCCGGGTGGTTTTTGAGAATAAATTGCTGGTCACATTGTTCTTGATTTTGTGGTTTTTTTTATTAGATAAAGACTGTTTGATGGGATTTAGCAGCAACTATAAATTTGATTAAATAAATCAAAAAGAGTACTTATATGAAGTTTTGTGCTAGAAAGTTGTGTCTTGTTCTGCTAAGGAACCTAATATTGGAAGATCAATATGTATCATGTATGTAGTTTTAATGTAAGTTGGTGTTTTGTGTTTAAATCATCATTTGATTATTAGGAAGTCCTTACTTTGTTTAAAACTATGTTCCAGACTCTAGTGTGTAGTTTTAAAGTTAGGAAGTTGGTTGATTGTTGTAGGAATGAGCTTCCCGAGCTGAAGGTTTAGCGAGGGATGCATGGCGTGGATGTACTATGTAACTTTGGAGAAGATGATTACATGTCGCCATTTTATTCCTTATTCTTTGTTTTATCATCATCGTTGGATCTCTCTTTGATATAGACAGTTACGACTTATCTTTATTTTATTAGTTTGTCTCTTACATTTTTGTTATGTAATCGCATTAGCAACTCTTACCTACAGGTGATATATGTTGTTGTATATATAACATTATAGTACTGTTCTGCATGTATAAGCGTTATTGGATTGATCTTATTCTCATCGTATTATCTTGCATTTTCCTTAATATTCCTCATGCTTCACACAATGTTTACACACACTCGCACACACAAGCTAGATTTCTACATGGTATCAGTTAGGTTTAGTTGTTAGATTCGATCATTGGCTATGGCGAAAAAATAATGAATGACTTAGAATGTGCTTGAGGATAATCAAGCAGGTGGAGCAGAGGATAACACCAATCAACACAAAGAGCTTGGTGGATCTTCACACCAAAATACTCACACTTCTATTAATAATTAATCCATGGAGCATGACAAAGAACTTAAGGAGATTGTTATTCATCCTTCATATCATCATGGAGTGCAGCTGGTTGTTGCTCCTCTTACTGCCAACAACTTCCTTAACTGGAGTCGCTCGATCAAGCGCGCTTTGGGTGCAAATTCTAAGCTTGAGTTCTTGGATGGTTCTCTTCCTAAACCGCCGGTAACATCCCCTCATTATAAGTCTTGGATCAAGGCCAATTACATTGTATCTTCTTGGATAATTAATTCCATCTCTAAAGAACATGTAAATGCTTTTAATCACATTTATAGTTTTAAGAAGCTCTAGGATTCTCTCTCTTAACGTTTTGGACATAGTAATGGACCTAAAATCTATAAGCTTGAAGGAGAGGTTAGTGGCTTTCAATAGGTTAATCGAAGTGTATTGATGTATTTTAATACTTTAACTTCTAAGTGGGATGAGTTGGAATGTGTATGTGGGGCTAGTAGCACGTCCAATAAACATGAGGAACAACATAGGCTTATACAATTTCTTATGGGTTTAAACGATGGTTTTGAAGTTTCACGTAGCCAGATCTTATTCCTTGACACTTTACATTCGGTTGATAAGGCGTATGTTAGGACTTTGTACATTGAGGTTCAAAAGGTCATTGCGGACAGTGACCTTGACACTTTGGGTCAATTGGCTTTGAACACAGGCAAAGCTCATTTCACTTCTTCTGGCCAAGATATTACTCCTAAGCATGGAACATTTAGGCATAGAAGGACTAAAAATGAGAAAGCTAAGTTGCTTTGTAGTCATTGTAAAGGTATGGATCATGAGGAGGCAGATTGATTACATGGGATTTTTTCTGGTTTAAGAAGCTCAAGGCTTCCAAGGAACGCTTGAAAGCCAATTTTGTAGATGGTTCTATGCTTAATGATCAGGTTGCAATGCCTGTAGATAGTACCTCTGATATTTTTAAGCTTATTCAGTCTGAGCTTGCAAAGTGTATGGGGAATGTTGTGAAACCTGATCATGACTCTGCCTCTAAGCATGATGTTAATCTTGTTCACAATACTAATAAGGGTACTGTTCCTTTTGGTGGCCACTATGCTTTCACAGCTAGAAGTTCATTGGACAAGAATACTTAGATTATGGATTCAGGTTATTCGAATCACATTTTTTGCAATCCTTTTTTGATGCAGTCTATGATTAAGCTTAATAAACATGAGGATATTTTTCTACTTGATGGTAGTATCAAGACTGTTGAATACATGGGCAATGCTTGGGTTGAGGATGGTTTGGTTCTTCAGAGAGTATTATTTGCTCCTTCCTTTACTCACAATCTCATATATGTAAGCTCAACTTATTCAAGATACATGTATTCGATGCACCTTTCTAAGGACACAATGTCTTCTTCAGAAGGTAAAGCATGACAAGATTATTGCTATTTGTTGTATGGCTGGTAACTTGTATCTTTTCAAGTCTTCAAATGGTGTCAGGATGCATTTAATTCTTTCACTTCAGTCAATCTCTTGTTGCATGATTGGCATGCTCGTCTTGGGCATCCATCACTCGAAACTCTCCAGCACATGAATCAACTACAATGATTGATATCAGCTCCTAAGATTGACATACTCCATAAATGTGAGGTATGTTTAAAGGCTAAAAGCCTTGTTGCTTTTTCCCTACACTTGACAGAAGATCTTTACAGTTGTTTGATTTAGTACATGTGGATCTTTGGGGACCATATGTACATGATAATATTTGTAATGCTAAGTTTATGTTAACCATAGTTGAAGATCATAGCCACATGATTTGGACTTTCTTGTTAAGTTCTAAAGCTAAAACTTATGCTTTGCTTAAAAGCTTCTTCACTATGGTCGGAGTTCAGTTTGGTAAATGCATAAAGGCACTTCGTTTTGATAATGGCTCTGAGTTTGTTAATCACAATATGACTCTCCTTCTATCTGGGCTTGGTATTCTTCATCAGAGATCTTGTATATACTCTCCGTAATAAAATGACATAGTTGAACGTAGACATAGATCTCTTTTATAAGTTGATAGAGCTCTCATGTTTCATAGCTTGTTGCTACAGAGATTCTGGCCCTTCTCCTTAATGATGGCCACTTGGTTAATAAATAGGCTGCCAAGTCGTGTACTTGATTGGTCTAGCCCTTATTCACTTATGTTTGGAAAGGATTCTGATTTGTCTAACTTACAGCGTTTTGGTTGTGTTGCTTTTGATGTAAACCTTAATCCACATAGAAGTAAGTTTGACCCAAGTGATAAATGCATTTTTCTTAGATATTCATCTTAGGATAAAGGCTTTCTTCTTTATCATATGATTAAACACACGGTATTTACATCAAGAGATGTTCAACTCCTTTCTTTAGAGTTCTCTTATGGTCATCATTATGTTGATGATCAGTCATCCATGAGATCCCCATTCACACATTTTGATTCTACTCTTGATTGCAACAATACTGATACCGGTATTCTTGATATGGAACAGGATATTCCAGACCCTAATGACCTTATTTTTGATACGGGTGACAATGATACTTCTTACAGCCTGGTCCAGATGGTGCTATTTTGGGAAGAGGTAGGAGACCAATTAAGCCTCATACTTGGATGTTTGACTACATTGGCAATGTTTCCATAGCTTCTTCAAAACAAGAGATTGTGATTACTCCACTTACATTTCCTTATTAAGTTTCTCATTCTCTTACACCAGAATACACTGCACTTCTAGTCAATGTCTCATCTATAAAAGAACCTCATTATTATAAGGAAGCAAGCAAGATGAAAGAATGGTGTGAGGCAAACAAACTCAAGCTTAAAGTAGATCGAATGATAGAGAAGTTTAAAGCAAGAATTTTTGCTAAAGAACTCAATCAAGAGTTCGGTATTGATTATATTGAAATCTTGTCGCCCGTAGCTAAGATGGTTATTGATTGAATATTATTGGCTATGTCCACAATGTATAAATGAGAAGTCTATCAAATAGATGTCAATAATGCATTCTTTTGCGGGTTCTTGCATGATGATATTTACATGTTACCACCTAAGGGTTATTCCAAAGCTGCACCAGGTCAAGTATGTAAGCTTGTGAAGAGCCTTTACGATCTCAAACAAGCTTCAAGAGAGGAACACGGAATTTTGCAAATCACTTTCCATATATGATTTTGTTCAATCCAGCTCCGACCATTGCTTATTCACAAAGGGGTCTGGCGATATTTTCTTTTACCTATTGATTTACGTTGATGATGCCCTCATTACTGGTCCAAACTCGCAGCTCATTTTAGATTTGAAAGAGCATTTTCATAGCTTGTTCACTATAAAAGATTTGGGTATAGCTCGTTATTTTCTAGTGATGGAGATTACCAGGGGAGCTAAAGGCACGTACTTTAATCAACAAAAATACATCATCGAGTTAGTTGATTATGTTGGCCTTTTAGGTGCTCACTCCGCTTATACACCTTTACTCACAGGAATTCAACTAATCAAGGTTGAAGGTTTCTATTGAGAAACTCCATTCCTATCGCAGGTTAATAGGAAGATTATTGTATCTCAATCTCACGAGAAATGATGTCTCATATGTTGTCCAACAACTCAGTCAATCCGTTGCTACTCCACGATCTTCACATTGGAATGTTTCACTACATGTTGTTCTGGTTGTCCTTCCCTTGGTCTTTTCTATCCTTCGGACGTCTCTCTTAAGGTCAGAGGCTTTTGTGATGTTGATTGGGGTTCTTACTTGGATACTCGTCGTCTACTTACTGGTTATTGTGTTTATTTGGGTGGCTCTCTCATTTCTTGGTATTGCAAGAAACAAAACACCGTTTTCGTCTCTACGACTGAGGTAGAGTATCATGCTCTAAGTTCTACTGTGCGAGAACTTATTTTGATAGGCTACTTGTTTCAAGATTTTCTTCTTCAGCTTAAGCTCTCCATCTTCATTCACTGTGATAACCAGGCGGCAATCCACATCTGCAAGAACAAAGTTTTCCATGAGCGGACGAAGAACTTAAGTATCAATTGTCATCTTGTACGTGAACATTTTAAAGCTGGGTTTGTTCATCCTATCCATATCTTACTGAAATCTAGATAGCAGATATTTTTACCAAATCTCTTTATGTATCTCGCTTCCATATGTTTTTAGTTAGATGGACTTGTTGGACTTACACCAACCTCATCTTGCGGGGTGGGGGTGCTGGAATGAACTTCCTGAGTTGAAGGTTTAGTGAGGGATGCATGGCTTGGATGTACTCTTTAGCTTTTTAGAAGATGATTACGTGTCACCAATTCATTCCTTATGTTTTGTTTTATCATCATTGTTGGATCTTCCTTTGAGATAGACGGTTAGAATTTATCTTTATTTTATTAGTATGTCTCTTATGTTTCTGTTATGTAATCGCATTAGCGACTCTTACTTACAAGTGATATATGCTCTTGTATATATATCACTATAGTATTGTACTGCATGTATAAGACTTAATGGATTGAGCTTATTCTCATCGTTTTCTCTCACATCTTCCTGAATATTCATCACGCTTCACATAATGTTTACACGCACAAGCTAGATTTCTACAATTGTTCACTATTAAGCTCCTATGACAATATAAACTTTTAGAATGCGGTAGCTCTTGATAAGTGGTCCGAACATAGAAAATTTGATTTATTGGTGAAAAATGGAAAAAAAAAAGTGTAGGATACAAAGCATGAAATTATTAATTATGTGTGATGTTATTTTTTTCGGGTTGGACAGGATCCTGACCGAACTCGGAGCTCGGGTTTGGGCCGATCCAGGGTTGGTCCAAAGCTCTTTTCTGGTCCGGGTCGATCAACTTTGTAAAAAAAAATTAGGTCATCGGTCCTATCGAGTCGGTTCGGATCAAACCCAATGCTCACATATATATATATATAAAAATTATATATATATATATATATAAATATATATATATATATGAAAAAGTTCAAATGAAAACTTCATATCTCCGCATAACTTAGGAACTAATCTAGCTAATTCATCCCATAATTTAATAAAGGGTTATCATTTATTCTTTTTTACCGGCAGTTTTTAATCCATTTTTATAAAGTTGAAGGTTATAATTGTATTTTTAGCATTGAAGTCATAAAGAATATACCATTTATTTTATTATAATATTTAATGCAATTAATTGCATTTATGTTGATATTTCTTGGTATATAAAGTCATCTTTTACTGCTAAATCGTTAAAAATATGTAAATAATTTTGTTATGTTTTTCTATTAAGCACATAGAATTTCACATATAAGTAATAAATATGATGAGAGAGTTTATTACTATAATATAACGCAATAGACAAAAAAATATCAAATATATATAGTTAGTTATTTAAGAAAATTGATAAATTAAAATCCAAAAGCATACAATTATCATATTTAATTTGAAATCAAAGCGAATGAATTATGTCAAAGAAATATAAAGAAATTAATTAACGAATATAATATATCACGTATATTCATAAATTAAGCAAATGCGAAGAGTGAGAGTGATTAAAATAAATAAATTTAATTTATAATTAAGCATATAAATAATCTTATTGGTCTGATTTATATTTAAGTAGCTATAATATAAAAAGTGCAACTATAATTAGTGGTTTAAGCAAATAAATACAAATCAATAAAAAATGTGATTAGTAATTTGAGCAAATTTATATTGATTTAAGTAAATAAATTTAATTTTAAAAACATATATACTATAGTAATTTTATTTAAATTTAAGCAACTCTAAAGCAAATATAATTGGTGATTAGAGAAAATAAATACATTTTAAAAAGCAAATCTTTTTAGTATCATGAACAATTAAAGTGATCTAGTGTTTAAGCCTATAAACCACACCTTAAAAGCAAATAGAATGATATGATAAAATAAAACAAATTGAACCCAATTAATCTCACTCACAAAAAGAATTAAAAATGCAAAGCCCCCACCCCACACCTCACGGCCTTGACATATGTCAATATTGATTATTTTTATATTTGCATGCAGGATTGCAAAGCTCAATAGTTATCGCCTAACTGAAGCTGTCCCATTAATCAAATTACGTAGTTTTGATAACAATTACAACTCTTTAAATTATCCGGCTCGGCTTCATGAGCCATAAATTATTTGGAAAGTGAATCTTTCTTTCCATTACTGAACAAATCAAAATCTCTAAACTATGGAAATTCATCTTTCTTTCAAAAATCTCATTTCTTCTTATTCATCTCAAATGCGATGTTTAATAAATTTCTTTATACTCTTGTGCTTCTTACAAGACCCATCTCGGTGCATGACGTGATGACGGCAGATCAATTTTTATCTCGAATATATAACCACGTGGGTGAGTTTTCTTGATGTACTCATTTCGTTTATCTTGGAATAAGAATAAAGTTTGCTTCATTTCTTGATGTACATAATCTCTATTTTATTGTGGATAAAGTTGCTTCCAAGAAAAATTTACAATATTGTGAATAAAAGATTGTCTTTTCCTTGTTATGGTATCAACTTCAATGAAAAATAAGATGGTTATGTCGTTAATTGTTGTGGGCGTACAAGATGGAATGTCAAGTATCTTTAGTATAGCTAATTTTGTTGTTTCATGCACAACAACCACTCTTTGACATGTTTGGAAGAAACGACTCTCAAAAGCTTAACAATTGAAATGAATGAGATTATCTTGGTGTTGCTAGTTCCACACACACAATTTCCCATTTCCAAGTTCAAATGACATATTTGATTATACTTTATTTCGGATATTGTTGTTTAATGACGTTGTTTTCAGTTTAATATGCATTTACTAATTTAGAGTTACTTGAATCCAAACAAAGAAAAAACACTTTTCAATGATCTCCATAAGAGAAGTATAGTTTGATGAGAGTAATATGATATTTTAAATTACACTAAAGATAAGGTTATTTGGCATAAATTGTCTTAATAATTGTTTCATGCTTCTAAATAAAAGTAACAATCACAACCAAAGTTCTTCTTCTAATATTGTTTTCCTCTTTTTACGTGAGCTTTGTTTATCCAAATATACACTTACTTCATTTTGGGATTGTGATGGCATAGTTGCAAGTCTTTTTTGTTGCTACTGAATTTCTCAAAGTATGCTAGTTTGGTAAAGAGTGTTATATATTCATAAGATAAAGACGTCAGGGAATTAGGATTTGAGGTATTTTAGTGTATCTACAAAGTACAAACACCCCACTCCATCATTAAGTAAAGGAGATACCGAGATAGAAAGAGCACTTAGTTTGGAGCAGCACCAACAATTTCTCTTTTCAAACTTTGGTTTCTTCCTGCAACAATTTAGCAAGGAAGGGACAGGAGAGGAGAGAATTCATAAGAGATGAGACAATTCATAAGAGAGGGTTCTAATTCTTTAGGGCGTGAAGTGATACAAACAATGACTAAAGATGTATTAATTCGAGTGAGTGCGAACTCCTTTGAGCGATAGCCAAATTCTATTTGTCAAAAGATGATCTCCTGGTGTTAATTGATCGAAAATGCTCACCCGCCCGCGGTGGGCATTTCTTAATGTGCCCGCGGTTGATGTGGCATGCCACGTAGATAAATATTAAAACTTAAATATTTTTTATTAATTATCACTTTCCGACTAGGGTTTATTGGTTAGGGTATAGTTTAATATTATTTAATAAATAATAATAATAAAAATAAAATTAATAAAAAAACGAAAAATATAGTGACTCGTATGATGATGTGTCAATGATGTGGCATTGCCACATCAACCGCGGGCGCATTAAGATGTGCCCACCGCGGGCGGTGGAGCGCTACTCGTTAATTGATATACATAAAAGCCAAAAAAACAACACTAATGGCTATTACAATCTAAAGTACAAACTATAATAAATAAACTAAATTAGTCACACTTTAATATCATCAACCTCCAACTCTTGGCATGCGATAATGCTTTTGCTAAACTGTTGTCTATTCTGCACAACTCATTCTCAGACCAACCTTCTCCTGCCCAAAGTTTCCCCTCTTGCTCAACACTTCTTCCTCATTGTAGTTTGAGTGAGGCATTATGACAAACACCTTATGCACATTCTCATTTTATTCATCCTGTATAGACACAAAGGTTTTTTGTCAAACACTTGGTCTGCCATCTTGTACGCCACAACAATTAACAACATAACCATCTCATTTTCATTAAAGTAGATACCACAATAAGGAAAAAACAATCTTGTATTCAGAAGAGACAAATATGGGGATGGTTATGACATCTTTATTCACAATATTGTAAATTTTTCTTGGAAGCAACTTTATCCACAATAAAATAGGAATTATGTCATGAAATGAAGCAAAATTTATTCTTATTCCATGATAAATGAAATGAGTACGTCAAGAAAGCTCACCAACGTGGTTATATATTCGAGATAAAAATTGATATGTCGTCATCACGTCATGCACCGAGATGGGTCTCGTAAGAAGCTTATTGATGAATAAGAAGAAAGGAGATTTTTGAAAGAAAGATGAATTTCCAAAACTTAGTTATTTTGATTTGTTCAGTAATGGAAAGAGAGAGAAAAAATTCACTTTCCAAATCAATTGTGGCTCATGAAACCGAGCCGTATAATTTAAAGTGTTGTAATTGTTATCAAAACTAAGGGTGTCGCGGTACAGTATACCTTACTAAAATTGTCATACCTTATATCTTACATTTACCTTCGGTATGAAAAATTTCATACCGTTACCTTACTATACTTTTCGGTATATCTTAGTTCGGTATACCTTACTTTCGATATGACATTTTTACATACCTATACCTTACCTTATTTTCGGTATACCTTACTTTACTTCGGTATACCTTACTTTACTTCGGTATACCTTTCTTACACGGTATACCAAAACTTATTTACTTTCGGTATATTTTACCTTAATTCGATATACCTTTTTTTTGCGATATACCAGAATTTATTTATAATGAAAATCACCTTAAATAAGGTCTAACATATAAAAAACATAAAGTATTATTTTTTAATAACATAATTTATGAGATAAACCACTAATATCATATAATTAATTACAATATATTAACTAACTATATTATTGTATTTTCATATAACTAATTAACTAGATTTAGGCATATAATTATAATTAATTTGATCGTATGATATATTATAAAAATAATAATATATTTTCATTAATTATATATTACAACTTATATTATATTTAGTAACTAATAGATCGTCTAATTATATCATAATTATTTAGTTATGTAACAATATATATATATATATTAGTTTATCGTTATTATTTAAGATAATAAGTAGTATATAAGTTATTGTTCAATCTTTTTAATTATCAATAAATTCACATATTTTTGTAGTTTGTCATTCATATTTATTAATTATAATTCATAATTTATGAATAAACAATTTTCTTATAATTCAAATCGAATATATATGTACATGTAATATTATAAATATATGTGTGTGTATATATATATATATATCGATATATACCAAAATAACGGTATATACCAATTTTTTCGGTATATACCGCGGTACGGTATATGACGGTATACCTCGGTATTTGGAAAAATTATACCTTTACCTTCCCTAAAAGTTCGGTACGATATGATACCTTACCAAAAATTTCGGTATACCTTATATTCGGTATTTTACGGTATTTTTCGGTACGGTAAGTACGGTATACCCTTTTTTCGGTAAATTTTGACAGCCCTAATCAAAACTACGTAGTTTTATTAATGGGACATGGAATGGGAAACCAGATCCCCACCCGAAAAATCATGCAATTTTATAATTAACCCTAATAACTTATTTTAGAATTTTTTAGCTCATAATTAGGTTTACTCATTAATGCTTAATTTACATCACATCCACTAAAATATATTTAATTCATGGTTTATATAAGTTGCTAAGTTACTAGTTAAGGGGTGGTTTTTATTATAACTCATCCATATATATACACATACGGGGCGGTTTCAGTATAAAACAATGAAACAACACAAAATTGGAAATCATCTAGAGCGTAGATTGTTTTCGATCCGATGAACATAAATTATTTGAATTTTAAATATAATATAATGAAACAGCCGTTTTGCAATGTGAATTGACAATGCAACAAGGCTATATTTGTAATGTTGCCAACTGCTATGAGAGAATTAAGGAATTCGTATCTTTGAAATTTCAAACTTTTCCACTATAATAAATTTTCATGTCATTAATTGCATTACTCAATAACTACTACACGGATTTTACTCAATTACCTCCAAAAATCAAATCTCCAACATTATGCAGATTTCTCCAAATAACATTCCACAAAATTCATCAGATTTGTGGCAATGCAAATTATATTCACATGTAATGCAAATTATAACATGTTATAGAGCACGTAAACGGATATCATATAAATTTTTTAAATGTAATGCAAATTATAACAAAATAATTAATGAACACTAAACAAAATTACGATGCAACCTACTATTTCAACAATGCAATTACACAAAAAATATATATAGCAGTATATTATTTATTTTAACAGTACAATCACTTAAGTAATTGAGTGCAAACAATCAATTTATCCATGCAAACGTGCGAAAAAAATCACCTTGACAATTTATCGATTTTTGGCCAATGTCAATTATTCTGCCAACAATGGAAAATGGATTAAATAAAATAAATAACAAAATTATAATGATAATCCCTTAATTTATGCTAACTGATATCCATTATAATTATGCCAACAATAATATTCATTTCACAAATAAAGAAAACCATAACCATAAATATTAAATTATTCTTCTTTCTCATCAAAATAACCGCCGATTGATATTATGTGATTTTCTTTATTAGAATCAAATTACTAGATTGTATTTATGATTGTATTTATGATTATATTTATGGTACATTTTATTGTATTAAAAAAATCAAGTTTAATATTTTTTATCCTAACCGTCTATCTTATAAAATTAATGTGTTTTTGTATATAATCTATATCATATATATATGTGTGTATATATATATGTGTGTGTGTGAGCGTTTTTTATTGGTGGTGGACATAACTTGCGTCTAGGGTTGATGCGGTAATAATATGTAATGTCACGTAGATATATGAATGACAATAATTTTTATTCTTTTATAAAAATAAATATTAAATTATACTCTAATCAATAATTTTAGTCTAAAAGTGAAAATCAATAAATTTTTATCAAAATTTTCTTAGTTATCTCTGTGACATGCCGTATGAACTTAATGTTCGTTTGTTTTTTGTTTTTGATCGTCTCACTATTGGTGACTCGTTTTAAAAAATAACAAAAAATAATTATTTAAAAGTTATGAATCCATGACTTTTTATCTTTTACATAAATCATTAATTTACGTGTCCAAACAAACTAACAACGGGATTGATAAGTAATACTCTCTCCGTCCCACTAAACTTGACACACTTTCTTTATTGGGACGTCCCACTAAGAATAATACGTTTCAAAAGTAATAAAAGTTATCTATTAAAAAATGCGTAGACTCTACCACATTTATCACTCTTACAATACTTTATATACTCTCCTTAATATCACCACTCTTTAAAGAAAATGCCACTCTTCTTCCTTTTTGTATTGATCGCTTTCGATTTTAAGAAGTCTGAGAATAAATCGAAGATCGCTCAATTTTAACACATAATTACTTTGAACTACAAGACAATTGTACACCACAAAATGATGATTCTTGGGGGAGAGGGGAGGGGTGTGAGGAATTGGAATGGAATAATTAGGTGCGGAACATCAACAAAAAACACTCTTCTCTGTAATTTAATATCCAAGCTTTATTTAAAAGCATTATATACACAGCATTATAATCTTAAAATCTTAATCCACCAACACATGACGATGAATCTATAACACATCACAACAATAAACAAGGGACGCGATTCAAGGCTTACATTACCTTATAAATCAAGAGACCACTATGTCATCAACATCTAGCCAGTCATTTGATTCTTTGGTTTCATGGTCCTTCGCATTCTTGTCCTTGGGCGGACTCTTCCCAAGCTGAACCCAATCTCGTGAATCTTTATCAGAACTGTAATTCGACTTTCTATAACTAGTAGGTACGTCTGCATCGTCATCTTCAAGATCACTAAATGATACATCATCATCATTCTCGATGGGAATAGTCTTTCCAACATCATCACCAGTTTCTGAAGTTTCTTCTTCCTTTAACCAGTCATCTGCGTCGTCATCGTCTTTCTCTATAGAAACATCCAAAGAACCAGGCTCCGCATGTTGATTGTTAACTTGGCCAACATGCTTTTCTTCAGTGACAGACTTATCAACAATTTGGGTTTCATTCTGATCAACTGATGAAGCAGCTATTACAGTGTCTGTAACTGTTGAAGTACCAATATTTAGGAGAGACGCCTTTTCAGGTCCAGATTCAGGGAATGGCACCAAAAGGGGCTCTCCATGGTGAGAGATAGTATTTTCCTTCAGTTCTGAAGAATTTTTCCCAGGTAAGTTTTCAAGATTAGTTGCATTTTGCTTCTTTATTTCATGTGCCAAGAAGGCCCTGGCTTCCAGGATCTGCATGGCGGCAGTAATGGAGTTGTATAAGTTCGACAGTTGAGTCACAAGAAAATGAAGAAACAATTGCAAAATTAACCTGGGCATGCGTGCACTTAAGTTCTGATGAGTCATTAAACTTGACCTTTACTCATTTATCATTCATTATTAGCCGTTTTTATGTCAGCATACATAATAGACTAAACTCGGTTGGTCAACAGCATTAAGGTGAAAATGTAGCAGAGAATTAAATGAATTTGGATGGAGGAAGTATCATTTAGACATGACCAAGTAAATCAATTATATGACTCGAAAGGTATATACTAGACGTCATAATAATCAGCAAGATAGAGTGTCTCATACTATAGTAGATCAGCACACAAAAGGTTGAACTATTTCTTTTACATGCATCCCTAATTCTCAAATGTCTCTACTGGATGACCTTTGCTCGCACTTTTGACTGGTGTAAAATGCATTAACTTCAAAGTACACACAAAAGCACAATTAGCAAATAAACTGTTTCATGCTGACAAAGTTATTCATTCAGTTTCCTCATGTTAACAGCTAACAAAAGTAAAGGTATAATTAATGCATGCATATGATACTATTTTGTTTATCTTCAAATTAATACCTCTGGCGTTGACAAAAGTTCAGCATCCTTTTTATCTAGTCTAGGGTGAACGAGTACAAAGTAGATCTTCCAGAAGCAGCTTTCCGACATGTATCCTGGGCAGAGCTCTATCCTTAGTGCAGCTAATCTTGGAGCAAGTCGCTCAACTGCCAAAGCATGCTCTTGTTGCGCATCTGACAAATCAAAATCTGGCAGACAAAAAGTAAGCCGAGTAGTTCTCACATAAGAATTTCACTGCAATATTATGTGCAGGCCTTAATAGCATAAAAGTAGAAGGATTTCATAGTTTAGTAAATTCTTCATAAACTCTGATATGTCAAGTGAAGATATTGCTATAAAGATGCATTATAATATGGCCACTTAAATCAAATGAAACAACTTGCATAGAAAATGGCCAACCCTCGATTTGTAAGTAAACTTAATATAACCCAAGCCTGAGTAAATGAACTGTGTTCGAGCAACGATTTATGAGCTAACTTTTTCACCTTCCAGTATCGGATACTGAGTAGTCCTGGTTATTGGTTAGACCATCCATATTCCATAGTCCTAATTAAAGTACAATCTAGTCATAAGATCAACGGGGAAATTTTCAACTAGGTAATTAAGAACAGCACATCAGTAAGCTGTACTTCAGTGGAAAAGAATTTTAGCAACTTTTCATCTCATTTCTATATTCCAAAGTTTGGATTTTAACTTGTTGTATGGAACTATGAATCAAATTTGAGATGGTCGGGGCTGTAACCCTTTTGCTATTCCAAGTTTAACTTTTACTAAAACCAGTTGTTATCCTTCCAAATTGTGTTTCAACAACCTCAGCAAGGGATACATGTCAATGCAATGCATCACGGTCCAAAATTTCCATACGATATCAAGTTAATAAATAAACCATTTTCCAACTTATATACTGAGAATTTTAATGAATTTATAAGCTAACCCACATTTAAAATCTCAATCGCTCTTTAATTCAATTATAAATAACAATGTTGAATAGTGACCAGTAAGTACAATAAACGACTCTCAACCACAGATATCCTTACACAAATCTTCACCAGTTGAAGTATCGATAACTATAGAATGTGCATCAAGAGAAATAAGGCAATAGTAAATATTCAACGTACCGACATCATCTCCATCGTCGTGAGGTAATGGGAAATCTAACCATGTCTCGGGATGCATAGCGACGTCACGCGCGAACGCCACCACTTCCTCAGTAACACCAACAGCTCCATTACCCAATGAGGCAATACCATCGCGCTTCTCTCTCTCGTCCCTCTCGTCATCCGATTCCAATTGAAGGAAATTCGACGCCAATTTGGTGATCTCAGAGACGTTGATGTTGTTGGACAGCCTAGAAATTCCGCTCCTGAACTTGTCCCCAATCTCCGCAAAGTCATCTCGGACCCTCAGCATCGGATCCTGCTCCGAATCCTCTGAATCCGGGTCGGTCTTCTCTTCGGGTTGCGGAGGAGGGGCTAGGAATGAAGCAACTCCCCAAAATTGGCGAGTTAGGGTTTTACTGAGCTCCGAGAGATCCTCCTTGACGCCGCGAGATGGCGTTGTTGGAGAAGAGTCTTGGCCATCATCGGAATCGGAGTGTGGCTGCTTAGATTCAGGCTTGGGGGCGGAGGCGGAGGCGGAGGCGGAGGCGGCGGCGTCATCGTCGAAGTTGAGGGTGTTGGCGATGGATCGGGCCAGCCATGACATTCTGGTGAAAGGATAGAGGGGAGTAGATCGGGCTGTAATTCGGGTAGGATCGGGTATTCGGCGATCTGTGTTCCGTATGATTGGGTATTGGGGGATTACAGACTGTATTCTGCTCAACTCAAGAGGTTAATCTGTTATTTTCAGCACAAGGAATCAACCATACGTCATTTTCATTGGGTAAGGCTTATTTGCAGTTAGATCCCTCGGTTTTCAACTTTTTACATAATATATCATATGGCAAATTTGCTTTCATCATTTTCAATTTTTGCCGCGAACGTGTGAGGATTAATAAATACTCTCTCTGTCCCGATAAATGCGTACATAAGGGAATCGGCACGCAGTTTAAAAAATTAAAGTGTTGTGTTTAAAAAAGTAGGAGTGATGTATTTTTAGAAAAATGGTCGTTTTTAGTGGGACGACTCAATAATGAAGCATGACCACATTTAACAGGACAGCAAGAATACCAATTTAACAAATTTAATGAGGCTTTCTAACTTTGATAATTAAAAATTTCTTTCTTATGCCTTCCAAAATTTTTATCAAATTAGATGAATTCAAAATTGACGAATTATCAATTATCTTTATCCAATTCCATGTAATTTTGCGTGGCTCCTATTTATAAGATTATGGCTTTCGCAGTAAAGATCCTTCCGAATTCCGAATATGATCTGAGTTGTTCTGAAATAATATATATCTTAATCTTTTCGGACGAATAGAGTCCTCCACGATTGCAAAT
Organism: Leonotis leonurus; assembly: GCA_026898415.1. NCBI lineage: Eukaryota > Viridiplantae > Streptophyta > Magnoliopsida > Lamiales > Lamiaceae > Leonotis > Leonotis leonurus. The sequence goes on from JAPKLX010000120.1 coordinate 451,338, forward strand.
TAGAATTGGGGAACAAATGTATAAAAATTAATAAATTTTTAATATTTTTTTCACAACAAAAATTTTTATTAGAGAAGCAGGAATTATCTACACTACAAAGATCAATTACAAACAACTCTAAGAATTAGTCATCCAAAAGCGAAAATCTCTAATTCTAAGCAATTTGGATCGATCACAACAAATTTAAGATCAGACTCTAACTCTCCATTCCCCAAAGACCCTCTTAGCATCACATTTCTCCCCTTTAAAAATAATTACATTTCTTGACTTCCAAACCAGCCACACTAAGCCCACCCGCAGACATGCACACATTTGTTTTCTCTCATTGACCTAAAAATGATTGATGAAGCTTACAAAGTGATACTTAATTTTTTTTCTGGGAAAGCCGCTGAGATGCGCAACCAAGATTTGCACTTGTTCCACACCTCTGTGACCATCCTACACTCGAAGAGGATGTGTTTAGTCGTTTCTTCTTTCTCTTTACACAACAAGCACTCCACTTCAACACTTGTCGTGAGACAATGTTGTCTTCTAAGCTCAACTCAGGTTGGGATTCTCCTCCTAATAACCTTCCATGTAAACACTTTCGCTTTTGAAATAACCCCACAATCTCAAAGTTGAGAGAAAAGACTTTTTTGATAAAGGAATGAGTAGCCTTCTTTGACAGAATAGGGAACTTTCTTTTTATTTCAACATCAGATGTCTCCAACGCCCTCAGAAAGTTTGCCCCTATTGAAGCAGAACATAATTCAATCAAATCATTAGCATCCCTTTCTCTCAATTCTCTTATCCATCTCCAATCTCACACCCAACCATCTAACTCACTTCCTCATTTCCACAATGCTCGCCTTCTCGTCAAAACTCAGTCGGAAAAGTCTAGAAACCTCTCCCCTAGCTAATCCTCCTCCCAAAACAAAGTTATATTCATCTTGTTCCCCACATTCTTCAAAACACCATCCCTAAACTAATTACCCCTTTCATCTTTCAACGAGAGTAAAATAGATCCACACCAACCCCTTCGTTGCCCCTCCTTATCCCACAGATCCAAAGCCCCATACCCCCGCCCCAACTCCCCCATCTTGTCTTAATCACCTTCCACCACAAACCCTTTTCCCCCACCAACACCTTTCATCCCCACTTGGCAAGAAGAGCCTTATTAAAGTTCCCAAACTCCAAACCCGTTGTTTTTTACTCTTACACACATCAATTCAGTTCACCCAAACAATTTTCCTAATGCTCTCTCTCTCTCCTTCCTCAGCCTATATAAAATCTCTTTGGAGTTTATGTATCTTCCTAATCAAACAAACTGGAGTCTGGTAGACGGACAATACATAAGTCACGCCGCAAGCACATATTTCACCAAAGTCACCCTTTTGTTGAACGATAATTTCAAGTCACGCCACTTTTCTAAACAATTTTTAATCTTTCAATCACGTATAGTTCAAATCACTCTCTCTCTCTTGTGGTTGCAGTCTGAAGGAATCCAGATGAGGGGCTCAAGATTTGCGATATCCACATGTCTAATAATTTAAATAAAACATGCAATTCTAAACATAAATACAACATATATGAGAAATTAAATTTGCGAAATAAATTTAATACCTTCCTTTTCAATCCACCGCTTGCGAAGAGAAGATTTATATCGTCACCAACGTACAATAATCCACTCCCGGCAGTCGAACGGATCTGACCGAAAAAGTTTTTGCCTATTTTTCTCACCTACAGTTCGACTATCGTAAGGACGATCCGTCGGGGTTTATCATTAGAGGAGGAATCGAAAAATAGCAGTGTGGAATATTGCCCTAATATATATATATATAAAGCAATGATACATTTATTCTCATTAAACGGAAATCAAAACAAGTCTGTTACAACATCCAAGCATAAAACATGCTTTGATTTATAAAAACCCTAACACAGCCCACCTTCATGCTTAAGTATTTGACATTACCAACCTGACACCAAAATATGTCGACCATATCTGCGAACAATCCAGTTGCGGCCTTGATTCTGATGAGCGAACATTTATCCACATTAATCTTGAGGCTAGTTCGTAACTTGAGGAGAATCATAAAGCATCGTAGAAAGATAGCAATTTTCAGGCATACTTTCCTCAATAATACTGTATCATCTACATATTGGATATGCGACAAGGAGCACTCACTACAAAAATACCTTAATCTGGCGACGGACTTAACGACGGACTGGATTTCCGTCGTCCACTGGCAACGGACTGGCGACGGACTTCAAAGACTTATGTTAACGACGGACTGGCGACCGTTTTTTGGCGCGTATGTTGGCGGCAAACCTAACGACGGACTGGACGACGGACCAGTCCGTCGTTAGCTTTAATTTTCCTTTTTTTATTTTTAATGCTGACGGCGGACTGGTCCGTCGTTAGGTATTTATTTTAATTTTTTTTATTTTTAATGCTGACGACGGACTGGTCCGTCATCCAGCCCTTTTTAACAGTTGTCTCCCTCCTTTCGCGAAATCAGAAGCTCCTGCACTAAATCCGACCCCCACCGGCGAATTCAAGGCGATCTCGACCTCCCACCGTCATAATACTCCAATGTAAGTTGAATCCTTCCCTTTTACTTCTCCTCTTTTGATTTCTATGTTTTTTTTTTAAATTTTGCAATTGGGATGCGAAGCTATCTCGATTCACCCATTTATTCCTACTGTTGCCGCCCCTCCCCCGCCCTGCTCCGCCGCTGCCGCCCCCGCCGGAGTCCCGCCAGAAGCCAGAAGCTTTCCGCCGCAGGTAAGCTCCAATTTTATTTCTTTTTTTAATTATTGTTAATTTATTATGTTTTGATTGACATTTTCTAATTGTTGTTAATTTTTATAATTTTGTTTGTTAATTGAATGTTAATTAACTAACTATTTTATGTTATTAATTATATTGTATAAATTGTATGTTAATTGTGTGTTAATTGTATGTTAATTTGTTAATTTTTTATAATGTTTTTATAATTATTGTTATTTCTTATAATTTCATTTGTTAATTGTATGTTAATTTATGTTAATTGTATGTTAAATTTATTAATTTTATGTTAACTAACTATTTTATAATTATTATTATTTTTTAATTATTTTTAATTAGGTTATATGTGTGATATAGTTAATTATACATAATTAACTAATTAAGTTGAATTAATTAGGGTATTTTATTAATTATAGTAGGTTGAGTTATGTTAAGTAGGATATTGTTAGAGTATTTTAAATTAAAAAATTTACTTAAGGTTTAATTTGTTAATATATATATTTAATTTGTTAATTTGATATTAATAGATTTAATTAGTTGAATTATATTTAACTATTGAATTTGTTGATTTATTACTTGTTAGTAGAGTTTATTAGGATATAATTGATTAATTTGTTAAACCTAATTTTTAGTTAATTAATTTTAATTTTTTTAAATGAATAAATTAGTTTATAGTTTAGTTAATTGAATAATTGAATAAATTATTTTCTAAAATACTTAATTAGGGTTAAGGATAATTAATGTAATTAATCCTTAATAAAATAATTAGTTTAGATAGTGTTAATGTTAAAGATAATTGACGGATTTGTCTACTTGATGTAAATTATGATATTTTAATTTAAATTGTGGATTAATTAGTTTAAATTGTTTAATTAGGGTTTTTTTAATTACGCCTGTCGCTGCCCGACTCCTCTCTCAGCCTTTCCGAGCCGCCTTCTGCCGCTCCGGCGCTTTCCACTTCGGTGAAAGGTAATTAAATTATAATAAAAGTACTTATTTAATTACTTAGGTTAATTATTTAAATTTATTAGGTAATTTTTAGATTATTTAGAATTTATAATGAATTAGTTAATTTTTGTATTTAATTTGCTTAATCATGTTAGTTAATTGTGTAGGTTAATTATACTAATTTACATCCAAATAATATAGAGTAATTTAGACTAAGCTTTGTTCATATTTTCTCTAAGTCTGTTGAATTTCATAATGAGTGAATTTATTGTTTAATTTAAATTATTGTTTTAATTGACAAAAACATATAATGTATGTTAATTAGTTTATATATGATTGTTTCTAATTTCTTAATTTTCGTAATATAGTATAACGAAATGGATAGTATTTATGACATTGGGATAGACGTAATTAATTTCTTAAGGATCTTCTCCCTTCGGGATAGATTTTGATTACGTCTTAATGATCTTCTCCCAATATGTGTAATATTACATATGTTGTGGTGGTTTGATGAGATGCATGTGTTGTGATATTTTAATTATTATGTTCGAATGTTTTGATCATGAAATGTATGTTGAGATATTTTCATGTTTGTGTCAGCTGGCTGTTGTGATTAGATTTAGTGATATGAGATATTAATTTGGGAGGAATCAACTGCAAATCACCAAAAATGACCAAATTAATTGACCAAAAATAACCAAATGCAATCAATTATTGCAAATGACCTTATAATATTCGCCGGCAAAACATAATTCTCAACCTGGGACCATAATTTTCATAATGCTCGTCCTCTATTGTCGTCCACTATTCTACTCCAAATCAACTGATAATTCTCTCCCTCTATTTAACTTCTAATAATTCAACTCTCATTTAACACTTTCCTAAGTGAGTCTATGTTTACACATGTGCAATCTTCATTTAAATGTCTAATTTAATAGACCACTAAATAATTCTTGCCCTCTCCGTAACTAATGAATCTTTATTTTACTATGTGAATACTTATTAATATTAATCAGGGTTATAAAAATGAGTCGAGATTGGATGTATCTGCGTTTACTTCCGAATGGGGGATTTAATCCACAATTCCTTGCTGGGCTTGACGAGTTCTAAAGATTTGCAAGTAGTCAGCCTCAGTTAATGGATGGAGAAAAAATCAAGTGTCCGTGTGTGAAGTGTCTATTCTTTCGTGATTTGAAATCACGAAACATAAAGAGTGACGACATGGAGACACTTAACAATAACATCCCACTGATTTTGTGTAAGCTTGAACGAATATTTCCACCAAGCTTCTTTGACTCAATGGAACATTTGCCTATCCATCTAGCCGACGAGGCAAGAGATGGAGGACCAGTCCAATATCGATGGATGTACCCATTTGAGAGGTACTTTATCACATCTGAATCAATTGTGTTTAATGTTTCCTGAATTTTAACTATTATGTCATGCTTTCTAAATGAATCCTTTCAATACAGATATTTAAGAAAGCTGAAAAATAATGTGAAGAACAAATCAAGCGTTGAGGGATCGATATGTAATGCATACTTAGTGGAGGAAGCCACTGCTTTCTGTTCCTATTATTTTGAGGATCATGTAAGTACGAAACATAGAGAGGTGCCTCGCAACTACGTTGGAGGATGTTCTACTAGTGGGGTAGAAGATCAATCAGACTTGCCTTCTGTATTCAAACTTTCCGGAACTGGTTTTGGAAAAACAACGAAAAGATCGTTGGATCCAAGGGAATATAGAGCTGCGCATCTATATGTACTTCATAATTGTGTGGAGATCGATCCATATATCAAGTAATCTTTTACAAATCATATTATACGACTATTTAATGCAATGTGTGGTTTTTATCAACTAATATGTTCTTTTCTATGAAGGGAATACGAATCACATCTTAGACACTCAAATCCATGGATAACTGACATGGACATTGACAAGAAAATGTCTACAGAATTCCCTGAATGGTTTTGCTCCTATGTGAGTCAAATTTTCACTAAGATACTTGAAATTATTTAATTAAGTACTATATAAGGGACATACAACTCCATAACTTGATAAGTATCAACTTCTGTGTGATGTAGGTACAAAATTGTGTAACTGATCCTGTTATGTGGGACATTGCACGTGGACCTTCACCAATGATTACATCATATCATGGTTATTTGGTGAATGGTTACAAATTTCACACGATATCACATGGAACTCACAAAGCAACTATGAGTAGTGGTGTGTGCATAAAAGCGGGTAACTATGGGGACTCGAGTCAGACGGATTTTTATGGACAATTAGTCGAAGTGTGCGAGCTCACATACCCAGGATTACACAATAAGAAGGTCGTTCTCTTCAAGTGTGACTGGTTCGACACCTCTCCGGCCGGTACAAGGGTTGATACACAGTTCAAATTAGTGTCTGTAAATCATACGCGCAGACTTAGAAAATATGAACCATTTGTATTAGCCATTCAAGCTACACAAGTGTATTACTGTTCATATCCGAGTATGAACCAACAGTGTAGAGAATGGTGGGAAGCTTGTTCTATAAAGGTAAGGGCCACTATCGATGAGTCTCGAGCGGATGTCTCTACGTTGGAGTCACCGTTTCAGGAGGATGATGACGCTCATGTGGTAACTACTGTTGATGTAGATGATATTACATCAGTTGCACGAGACGGTGAACATGTAGAAATTGAAGATGATGATGACCACGTGGACTCTGATAATGTCCTCGAAATAGAAGAAGAAGATGGCGAGGATGATGAATATCAAGAGGATGAAGCATCATATGACGAAGAAGAAGATGAAGATGAGGAGGATGACTATGAAGATGAGAATGAGGAAGATGAAAATGATAACGATGAAGAGGACGAAGATTAACACTTGGTGTAGAAAACTTAACACATTCAAATATTACATTATTAATTATAAATGTAACTTGTAATTATATGTTCAATATAAACCTTCTATCATGAATCTTATTTATCTATTTATTTTCAACATAATAGATGTCTTACAGTCAGCGAGAGGATGTGGGGACTCCTCGTGGTAGGGGTTCACGCCGATCATAGCTCTCCCTTGGACGGGGTAGTTCCCCGGGCTCATCGTCTGGATATGAGTCCGGGACCGGCAGTCTGAGCCACCATATTGGTGGCATACACATAGGCGGTCCGTCTTCTGGCTCTGACGGTGATGGTCAGATGGAGCGTAGACCCACAAGTGACTTTGTTCTATCTGTGAGTGAGCTGGGGTACGTAAATGCAATCACATCTTCAATTTTGACAATTATTTAATTAGTCATTCAAAAATCTAACATAAATCAATCTAAAATTACTTATGCAGGGGATTTTACCCGCATGCCGACCCGGCAGATTACATTTGGGAACTATTTAAGATAGTTCCCAACCCGACTGGCTACAGTTGGAAGCTTACGCCTGAGGACGTGAGACAGCGATATTGGGAGGAGTTTAAGGTTCGAAAATTTACTATTACTTTCAAATTCATTCTTAATTATAACTTATAATTACAATTTCTAACATACATTTTCAATGCTAGAAAAAATTTACTTGGGAACCGGCACTCGATGCCAAGATTCGGGAGCTATGGTATAATAAGATCCGGGAGAGATATAAGGATTATATCTGCGGGATCAAGAGGAGGAGGAATGATCCGCCACCCAGAGGTGGGAAGCCTGGGTGGTGGACTGATGATGTGTGGATGGGTTGGCTCGCTTACTGGTCCCGGGATGATGTTGTAGCCAAATCCCAGGCAGCGAGGCGCAACCGGTTGTCTGAGCCTCAGGGACCGGGTACTGGTCCTATCAAGCATAGGGGAGGGTCCAAGTCGGTCATGCAACGAGCTGAGGAAAAGGTAATAATTAATATACTTTAAATAATAATTATAATTATGTGGTACAATTTTAATTCATATACACATGTTTCAATGACACAACTCCATTGTGATTTGATGCATAGGGTCGTGAGAGGGGAGTAGCTCCCATTTCATGCATGTTCGACTCCTTTCTGGACGAGCATCGATATGCGGACGGGACATACACCGATCCGAAATCTGAGGCGATAGCGGTAAGTTTTAATTTAAATCTAATATATATATATGTATTAGATTTTCAATATTTATAATATGTATACTGACAAATGTTCATTTCTCGTTTACATGCATGCAGACTGAGGTGTTTCGCCGTGCTGACGAGGAGCGGGCCCAGCTACCTGAGGGGGACCACGATGCAGTCGACATCAACGAGCTGTATCTGGAGGTTCTTGGCGGTCCGGACAAGAAGAAGAGGATGTTCGGCACGGGAGGCGCGGCGAAGGCCTTGAGAGCATCCAGATTAGGGGGATCCTCGTCCACATCACGCGCATCCAGAGACGAGGTTGAGGAGCTGCGGCGCCGAGTCGAGGAGCAGGATCGCGAGCGCCGTGAGTACCTTGCTGAGCAGCAGAGATTGGCTGAGCAGATGGCGCTCATGCAGTCTCAGTATGCCGACATGATGCGCTGGATGCAGTCTCAGCAGGGAGGAGGTAGTGCACCCTTCTTTCCCTCTTATCAGCTTCCCCCGTCTGATGCCCCTCCCCAGTTTCCTCCTGATGATGACTACGATTCGTAGATGATACTGATACACTTTACTATTATTTTATTTTATGGTTTGTCGTGGGATGTTACTGATACAATTAATTATTTTGTTAATTATATGAAATCCGCGTTCATTTTGAATTTCATTTGATTGGTTCAATTTTAAATTATTGTTCAATGTTGGATTATGTTTGTATTGTTTGTTATGACACGTTTTAGGTAATGAATAATAAAAAAAAATTATTTATTAAAATAAAAAAAAAATACCTGGCGACGGACTGCAGTCCGTCGCTAGGTCAACGGTCAACATAACTTGGCGACGGACTGCAGTCCATCGCCACTAACGACGGATCAAATCCGTCATTAGTTTTCCGGCGCCGTCAACGTCCTCCGGTAGACTCTGACGACGGATTTTAGTCCGTCGTGGCTAACAACGGATTTTATCCGTCGTTAGCTAACGACGGACTGTATTTTCCGTCGTCCGAGGAGCTAACGACGAACGAAATACAGACGGAAAAAATCCGTCGCCAGTCCGTCGCTAGCCCTCCGGGACGACGGATTTCTTCTCCTAACGACGGATTTTTCCGTCGCCGGAAGGGCTTTTTTTTGTAGTGACTGCCTCGAACCAATCTGGATCGGGTCGAACAACTTCTTTTCCACCGCTTTCCTCATCAGAACATTAATGCTTTTAGCGACGAAAAAGAAACAAAAAATGAGACAAAGGATCCCCTTGTTCAAGACCTCTCTCTTGAGGGAATTCTTCAGTCGGGCTCCCGTTCACCAACACCGAAGCTTTGGCAGTAGAAATGCACTCGGAACTCCACCTAATCCATTTCTCATCAAAGTTAAGTACCTCCAAAATATTTTTGATACAACTCCATCCAACCGAATCATAAGCTTTCTCAAAGTCAATCTTATAACAAAATCCCTCTTTTGAGTCTTTAAAAAGTGGACTATATCGTTAAGTGATGATTTGAACTCCACACTTCAATCTCGATTATTAAAATTTCTATCACTAAGACAATATGCATCTATTGCACTTATTCAAATGCTCGTTTTAAAACTTTTGTTCTGCTATATACGACAAACGATCAACTATGATTCAGTCTTTCTTAAGAATAAAAGCATTATTTTTATACTATTTTTTATAATATTTGCATCTATCTCATTATTATATCCCGCAAGTTCCATCATAGTTCACATGTATTAAAGCAATGGTTATCTTTTATTTTAACAAAAGCTATTTTTCAATTTTTTAAATAAAAATCATTTTTAATGTATTTTATGAATAAACTCATTTTTAATGTATTTTATCAATAAAATCATTTTAGTATAAATGAATTATAACACTTTCAGCAATGCATTTCATGAGTGATGAAATTTTCTTCAACATCCCTTATCAAAATTGTAAATATTTTTAATTAAAATAGATTAATGATTATATAATAAAGATAATATTGACTATACGAGTCACAGATGTGTTTGCATGTCCAACTTAATTTATTTGAAAGTGATTCAAATCATCATAATTTAGTACTTCATCCGTTTACGAAATTAATATTTATTTTAATCCGATATATATTTTAATAATTTTATTTCTTAAAATATTTTGCACTAATAAAGTTTAAATTTCATTTAATTTATTGTTATTAATTAAGTTATGTGAGTGAATGGAGAGTCTACATACAGAAAAAAAAAAGAAAAATTAGGCAACAATTTCGTATATGAATCAAATTGATAAAATGAGCCAATTTATACCTAATTTCATATATGAATTAAATTAATAAATTGAGTAACAATTTCGTGAATGAAATGTTTAAAAAAGAATATTTATTATTTGATCCATATCCTGACATAAGCAATCCAACAGGAGCAAGACTTAAAATTGTGATTCATAAAAAACATCAACACTAAGATCAACTAGAATAAAACGTTAGCTAAAAGAAATTATTGAATAATTTAGTAAAATAGATATGACTCATATTGATGGACCAATACTGAATAAATGAGTATCTCCTCTAAATGGAAGAATATTTTCTTTGAAAAGTAGTTTTGTACCATCGGCTAAAGCTCGAAGAATTCCCAAATGCCCCGCATGAATTATCCATGTTACCTGCAAATCATCGAAAACACGGCGATTACGGAGATGCCCAAACATAAATCACAAAAACAATTTTCGCCACAATGGCAAAACATGTGAGCTAAAAGAACAGTTCAATGTTTGTATAACGAGATGATGAAAAATCCAATAATTTAACTCTACATCTCATGTTTGGTCTTTCAACCCGGAAAAAACTGGTCTTGAATGATTTCATGCAACTTTGTTTTATACCTAGGCCGGCAAACTTCAATTTTAGCTATTAAATTTCTACATTACTCGTGATCTAGTTTTCTGATCATTTTTAAAGGAATCAAGTGATTGAAATTATATAAAGAAATAAAAAATGATTGAATGTCAATGACAATGACTATCCATCGAATTTTAGGACCAAGACATAAAGGCATATGGTGGAAGTGATCAATATTAAGGTGTCCTACCAGCTTTATGCAGCTAATAACAATTCTTTCCTATAATATTTTCCAAAAATGAAAACAAAAAGAAAGATAAGTGACTAGCTGACTGCAAAATGATCCCTTAATTATAACCATACATAAAAAAATTAGTAGCCAACATATATACATTAGAATTAATCTAGGATAAAAAAATTCCAAGAAGTAATGATCCATATTTAATTTACATTTAGGTAATATATGATGATATTCATTTACAAGTATATAACCACAATATCATGCTATTTAACATATTAACACGCTGCAGCTGCTTATTGTAACTATAAATCAAGATTTTATGGGTCTAAAGTTGTCGGAAAACCACTCCAACTGTGACCACAGCAAGTTCCCAAGCGAAAACCTCGGCCTTTCCTCCTCCTCGTTGCTGCTTCCTCCGCTACTTGTTCTAGAAGGTGTAGCCTCCGGTGATTTCGTCGGAGATACGTTTTCGAAGGCCACGCACCCTCCGATCTCTCGTCTTACCAGCTCCACCGTCTCTCCACTCACTTCTCCCTCTGTTGTGTTCTTCACATAAAAGGTTCCCACCGCATTCTCGCCTTGAATCCCAATCTCCAACCCATTTATCGACATACTGTTCTCCCGAAGGACTCGTGTTATCTCCGAAAGCAATCCCGTTCTGTTCTTGGTGCAAACATTCAGCCTCAGTCCCTTTAAACATTATTTTAGAAGAGCGTTTACTTTGTGTATAACTTATATCGGAAAAATTTAAAAATAATGATGGGCTAATCCTCTGCATAACAATTCTCGGATCATGTAATTATTCTTACACTCAATCATATGTTTCGTTAAAATCAATTAAATTGTCCAAATCATAACTAGGAGTTTAAATCAATTAGTGATTACATACATGGGAAACTCTCCTTTCTGTGGCTGCAACCAAACACTTTGTAATTCTGTGCCTCTCGGTATCACTCTCCAATGTACAATTCCCATTCTTGCAAGTTACATAATATTCCTGCAAAGGAAAAAAAAAGTTATAATCCGATCGAAAATCGGAGCTACAAAGTCGGATGTGCTAGCTGATGATGAGTATAACCTGAAATGCAGTAGATCCCTGAGAGCTAATGGAGGCATGATGAACTACGTAGTTCAAGTCTGTGAGAGCGCACACAGTGTCGAACAACAGCTTCGGCCTATCCCTGCTCCTCACTGCGATAATCGAGTATCCCGTTTCCTTACACTTTTGTATCTTCACATGCGTTCCGATTAGTCCCTTTTTGAGCTCCTTCCAACACCCTCTGTACACGTTGACCCCGTCCCATTCGCTATTGCCGTCACAGCAGGAGCAGCATTGGTCGTAGTCTCTATCCCCTGCCATCAACTGGTGGAGCCGCCTCTCGGTGTGAGTCCGGCCGGGGGCGGGGCCCACTAGCTTAACACTCCGCCTCTCATCCTTGTAGTGGTGGGCCTCCACCACGGTCTCTAGATGGGCCCGCACTTGGGATGCCCGGGACGGCTCCATCGCCTCTCCACCCCTGTTTTTACCGGCACTGTCCTCCACGTGGAGGATGCAAGCGGCTCGGCCCTTGTGGGTCCATGCCATGGCAGCGGTGACATGGCATTCCAGATTAGTAAGGGCGGCTGATATCTCCGACATTAGGCCTGGCCTGTCCTGTCCAGTCATCTCGAGCACCACATCATCAGTGGGCCGGGCTTCCTTCCTTGCCAGCCTTCTTGTGCAAATGGTCTATAAATAATAGTAAAAATGATTATTATTTTATTTCTGGAATTTGTTTTGTATAGAAAACTTAAATACAACAAAATCCAACCTCCTTGATGTGAAGAATGAGGCTTTCATCAGTGAGTTTGTTTCCTTTCTGGTCTGTCACGTGGAACACTGCAAACCATGCAATGAAAACAACAAAACATCAACATAAAGTAATACAAATTTCATGCTTGCTGACTAGTGACTTGTATTAACTCGAGTTCTTAATTCCGAATTCGATCAAGATATATTACTATAATAGATTAACTGGCTCCAATCACTATAATATAGTACTATATTTGTTTGGCTTTAAACAATTGGATCAAGATATATTAATCTAAAATATCAAGTGACTCGAATAGTCCTAAGCAAACAAATATGTGTAATATTTAAATGGACATTACTGGCTCACCATTCATCAACCAACCCCCGTCGGAGGAGATGTAAGATTTCGAGATAACGAGGTCCAGATCTGTAAGAACTTGGACCATCTCCAGCAGTACTCCATGCTTATTAGCACTGTCAATCTGTACCAAAAATATATGCATGTTGCTGTACTGTTTGATAAATTACTTTATATATATATATATATATATATATATATTTATATATATGTGTGTGTGTGTGATATGATCTTGCTTTCAATCCATATCTTAACAATATATTAAATAACATACTGCAGCTTCATACATTGGAGATAAAACACTTTGTTCCTTAGTATATGGCCAAAGCCCCACAGAAATAATATATGTGAAAGATATCTCAAAACAGGTAATGCATGTTTCTATTTCACCTTGACCAATCAAAATTGCATGTTCCTTTAAATATAATACAGTGCAACTAAAAAACACAAACATATTTCATTCACAATTAAAATACACATTTAAAGGAACAAATGAGAGGTTTTGAACCTAGAATATGTGTAATTAATAAGATGGTACATTAGTTCCCTACATAGTTGAGATCTTTATAAAAATAAATTAACTTCAAGAATTACAAAGATCAACAACTCAAAATGATTCATACTTTTACAAAATACATACAATTAAACAAATGCAACAAATAGAAAGATAAAATAGCAATGTGTTAAATAGTAATGAAGTAGAGATTTTACAAACCATAACAAGACTGCAATCCGGATAGGTGTCATTATCAACAGAAACCCTAAAAAGTGAAGTAAAACCCCAAAAGAGAAAATCAGATGAATGTTTACATCAAACTAATTAAGCATACAAATCATATACACAGAGGAATGTAATAAACCTTGGGGGATGGATTCTTTCTAATAGTAATTCATATTCTGGATCAATGTAGGGCTTGTAAGTGATATCCATCATTCAAAATTAAACTGCACAGATTAATTTGAAGGAGAATACATAAAATTTTAGTAAAGGCTACCAACTTTCAATTAATGTCGAGAAAGAAATATGTATATGCACATATATATAGACACACACACATGTGAATAGTATAGACATGGGCGTACGTGTGAAGACAAATGAATGGTGTTCTTCTTGTTTATCACGTCTATTACTATACAAGAAAGGCTAATGTACATGTATAGAGAGATTAGGATTCTTGAAAATAAAGGAAGATTAACCCACTTGAATTTTTATTTTTATTTTAAAAAAAATTGACTGAGAATAATTCAAAAGTATGGATCACCGAATTTTGGGAATACACGGAGTAGGAAATTTCCAGATTCTTGAAACCGAAGAAACAACACTTACGTGAGATTAATTACAAAATATATTGGAAGAAGAAAATTCGAAGATGGGAATGTGTATGTATATGATGTAATTATTCGCATAAATTAAATAGGGAAAAGAAAAGGAAGGATAATTGAGATATACATTGTTGAAATGTTGAACCAGTGGAGATTCCGTATGAAGAAGAATCAATGCATGAGATGAGAATAAGAAGGGAACCAAGAAATAAAATAGGCAAAGTTTTTTCACTGATTAATCAAGAATTACTTACGAAGAACAAAATGATCACTAATTAAATCTGCCGTCAGCGTGGAAACTCTGCAACTATTACTAGGCCACATATATATGAGAGAGAAACACAGTGGAATTGTGTTGGATTCTGATATTAATGGGGAGAAGAAATACAATACAAGTAGAAGAGATGTGAAGTTTTTGAAAATAGTAGGAGTAGGAATAATTTAGAGTCAACGGAGGAGGAGGAGGTTGTGGAGGTACAGAGGGTTGAGAGCTGGAAAGCGCCACGTGTGATAAAGGATGACGTGGCGCGTGTATCTACTAACCACACTCGCGGCGGCTCGGGACTGCTCCTTCTGACACGTGTTCATATCTCATGGCTGCTAATCACTTTTTGGCTTTGCAGCTTTCCTAGGGCTAAAATTGTCCATACATTTATATTTCCACCAAATAAATGCTGAGACAAAAATTAAAAACTCACTTTTTAAAAGATACATGTCAAAATTACTTCTTTTTCAAAATTTATGTTAAAAATACTCAATTAAGCTCACATATTTAATGCCCAACGCAAATCTGTACCCATCCTTTACCCCTCACATTTAATTTCCCCTACCACAAATCACCCATGGCCCCACCCTATTTCCACATTAGTCTCCAAAACAATTAAAATAAATACTTTCGAAAAATCTACTTTACTCAATATGGAGTGCAATACATAAATTTTATTGTAAAATTATCAATTTATTATACTCCCTTTCTTTCCCTCCCACTAAACTTCACACACTTTTTTATTGGGACGTTTTACTAAATTTGACACATTTCATAAATACTAAAAGTTACTCTCCCATTTTTTAATATGTGTCTTATTTCATTTATTTAAGCATATCAGTGAAGTATACATTTACTTATATAACCTAATCAATTTATTATATTCACACTTTTATAAATGTATTCATACACATTACTTTCATATTATAAAAAATATTAAATAACGGTAAAATGAGAAAAATGATACATTTTTTGTCTAAATTTGAAATGGGACACTTATTAGAATACACAAAATATATCAAAATATGACACTTATAAAAAACGGAGGGAGTATCTTTAAAAAAGGTGTGGAGTCTACCACTTTTATCATTTTTATACTACTTTATATACTCTTATTAAAAACTGTGTCGAAAAAAATATCAAGTTTAATGAGACACAGGGAGTACATT
Organism: Leonotis leonurus; assembly: GCA_026898415.1. Lineage (NCBI taxonomy): Eukaryota > Viridiplantae > Streptophyta > Magnoliopsida > Lamiales > Lamiaceae > Leonotis > Leonotis leonurus. Next base: position 467,075 of record JAPKLX010000120.1, read on the forward strand.
TTGTATTCAATATGGATACAATTATAAGGATATTGACTCTATATCTAATAATTTTTTAGAGGTGCTTAAAAAAGTAGTAATCCAAAATAGTAAATAGTACTCCCTCTTCTCTCTATCTCATTAAAAATGACCAAAAACTATGATAGATTTGGTCAAATATCTCCACTTTTAGTGGAAATTAGGTAGTAATACAAATCTCCTAAATATATATTTTTTTTTCTTTCCCCAAGAAAAATTAGCTACGACAATGGTGGAAGTAAAATCCCAGGCGCAGCCTATCGCCACCCCCGTCGCCGGTGCTGCCACGGACGGCGGCGGATTCCTTGTATTATGTCGGCCGAAGCTCCGTCTTGCCTCGGAGTACGACAGCGATACCTCCATCTTCCTTCAAAAAGTGTCTTGCAAATTATGGGAGAATTTAGATAAATTGAAGTTGTCGTTCTATAACAACAGCAAAGGGGAGGTGTCGGATCCCCAAATTTCCTTCAATTCCAAGTTCTTTTCGCTGCAATACGACGTCGAGGAGAGGAACGTCGCTAGAAATCGTACCCATTGTGCAAACACACACACAACAAACGAAAAATACACTTGCAAAAACTAAAATATCAGCTTTGATGTGAGATTCAAAAGTTATATAGACAGACAAACGATGATACTGTACGAAATATTGGCATGACAGACAACACTCGCCCAACTCAAACCACCTCTCAAATAGTTCTCTCACATTTTTGCCCTCATCTTCCAATACTATCCTCATGTATATAAGATTCAATGGGCTTTAATTATGGGCTCTACAAAGTCATGGATGTGTTTATGGAGAGAGTTGGAGTAAAAAGTGGATAACAGTTGTTGACTCAACATCAGTTCCACATTTATAGGAACAAACTTATCCACTTCAGCACTTTGCACGATTTTAAAAACCAAAACGTCCACTTCTTCCTCCAATTTCTTGACCAGATCTTTCTATAAAATTAAGTGAAAAAATACAAAACAATTAAAAAATAAACACAAATATAAAGTTAAAATAACTCAACCAAACTCCGAGCTGCCCATCAACTCAAGGTTCTGTTTTCTCTTCATTTCGGATTCAACTTTGTACCCGATTCACTAACTTATTTTGGTTTCTGTGTACTACAATTTTGAATTATACAATTTGTATTCAATATGTACATATTGAAAAATAGTACTTTTACATATTACAACAAAAATAATACTGCTAAATTTATTTTTATGAATAGTATTACGTTAAATGACTCAAAACAAAGTCATTTAGTTCTACAGAATTTTTTTAAAAAAGGTTAAATTATTTTTTCAAATTACTCTAAAGATTTTAACAATAAGTTTCTTATTTGTTGTACTTTATATAAAATTAAAACGCGTTGTTAATTTTGAGTTAAAAATAATGTTGCTTTATTATCACATCATATCATATATATTTTATTATCATATTTCATGCGTACAAATTACAATTGCGACATAATTGTAAGTTTATATGTTCTAAAGTCAAACTAAAAGTTCGTCTATAAAATATTGAAAAAAAATCGAAAATTCATGTATTTTCTGATAATAATACATATATGTTAACATGAGTCATAAGGATTATAATGAAGAAATGCAAAATTAGTTATGTTATCATGTACCTGTAAGTCATTGAATGCGTAATAAATGCTCTTTGTAAATTAGTAAAATAAGTCTATCGTTGTTATCCAAGAAAGAAAAAATTGAAAAAGTCTAATGTAAATATCTTATATTTAGATGTTCTACTAATATACATGGCTTCATGATTGAAGAATTTTCAATAATTATATGGAGCATAATAAATGACTATGTGATTTGCAGATAGAAATTATTTTGATAACTATTGACATATATATGTGTGCACAAACAGAGTACAAGTATAAAATAAATACGAATCCATGTCAATCAACTTGCAAAACAATAAAATTATAGATGAGGCTTATTATGGATAAGTTGTTAATTCCAAAAACATAAACTGAGATTCGCAATTGAAAACGGATAATTTGTTTATTTTGATAAAAACAAAGAGCTATAAATATTTTAAACTCTAATTATTTTCACTTGTATGAATAAAAAAGTTGTTAATTTGAGAAAATATTGACCAACTAAATCATGAAATATTATTTATGCATCAGAAATAGTATTGAGGTAAATTAGTGAGTAGAGGTTATCGACGTGGCATATTAGATGACACATCGTCACGTTGATTTATTCCTTCTAGAATGAATAACGCCGACGCCAAATTTCAGCAATGAATCTTACTTTTATTCTTAGTTATCAAGGTAGAAATATTATCGCTTCGGCGCATATTAATTTTATTAAAATTAAATTATAAATCTGGAGTGATATTCTGTGAGCCATAAGGATAGTGATTCATAATATAATTCATCATCTTTTATAGTTCATGGTCATTTTGTTAAACTTAAATCGAGTTTGAATAAACCTTATATAATTTTTTACAATAAAATTATATTTATATATATATATATATCAAATCTAAATGTTAATTTTAATATATATTTGCCAAATTTGTTAGAATATAATCCATCCATTCCAATAAGTATGACACAAAACTTTTGGATACGTATTAATTCATCTAATATGCTAAAGTGCACCTGAATATTCATATATAAAGAGAGAGAGGAAAGTTGAAATGTTAATTTTATCTCTACGTGTTAATTATGATCAAATCTTAATCGTTCATCTGTTTTAATTTACGGTAATAATTTATTTAATTATTATATATTTATTATTTTATATTTTAAAGGTTATAAATGTAATTATAATATTATTATAATTAATCGTAATAATCTAATATAGCTATTTTTATTCATTTTCTCTCCTAAATAATATTTTTCGAGCGTGATTATCTACAATTTTATTATTTTTATTCATTTATCTTTCCTGCATAATATCTTTCTTTCTAGCATGAGTATCTCCAATTTTATTATTTTATTCATTTCTCTAGTGTTCTTATCTCCAAATTTATTATTAATTCTCAATTTTCGACTAGGATAGTAGGGTTTATTAATTAGGATATAACTTAATATTTATTTATTATATATAAAATATTAAAAATAATAAATTAAAATTATGTTCCAATATGATTATCTCTAAATTTACTATTAATTCTCATTTTTTTTACTAAGATTTATTAATTAATTTATAGTTTAATATTTATTTAATACTATAAAATATTAAATAAATAAATAAAATAGAACATGTAATATTGACATATCAACAACAAAAAATAGATGCATGATTTAAAAAAAATAAAATAATTTAAATTTATTATACTGCCCTTTACATCTTATCCAATGCCATTTTTAAATAATCTAAAATTAAATTCAAATCAGCCCTTATATCTTAATCAATAGATTATAATGGATCATAGTTAACCCATATGGCTTGTTTCTATCATATACAGGGGCGGAACCAGGGGGTGCTAGGGTGGGCTGAAGCACCCCCCATCCATAAATTTATTTTTTTTTTATTTTTGTTGTCGATAAATTTTAACATAGCACCCTTAGTCGCGATATGAATAGTTGTCCTGCCATTCTAATAATTCAAGTCGCATTAAACCATCAATCACCTCCGCTATCACTACAAAAAACTTCAGACTGGCGACGGATTTGACGACGGATATAAAATCCGTTGTCAGCTGGCGACGGATTGGCGACGGAACTCAACAAATAGTACTGACGACGGACTGGCGACGGACTGGCGACAGATTTTTTGGCGCGTAAGTTGGCGCCAAATCTAGCGACGGACCAGTCCGTCGCCAGAAAGTTCCGTCGTTATCATTTATAATTTTTTTTAATTATTTTTATCGTGGACGACGGACTGGTCCAGTCGCCCCGCCCTTAATATCTACTTCAATCCCTTTACGCGAAAACAGAACACCCGCTTCTCTCCCAAACCAAATCGGTGACTGCTCCGGCGATTCGAAGGTCCACGCGCGCCTCCCCGCCGCAGGTAAGGTTCTCCCTTTCATTTCCCTTCTCCCTTCTATCTCTTTATTCTCTAAATTAATTGTTTCCGTTTCTTTCGCCGGAGAAGATAACATAAGCGCCCCGCCGCCTCCCCGCTGCCTCCCCGCTACCTCCGCCCATTGCCGGCCGCGTCCAACCTTAGTGAACATACAACCGTTTGGTAAGTTGCTATAAATGTTTAATATTTGATACAGATATTCTATATCAATAACATCATGAAGAATTTATTAAATCATCCCCAACCAATTAATTCTCTTTTTAATTTCAAATTTATTCTGAATTTGGCTGTAGCAATTGAGTCAACAGTTGTCTGGTTTACATATGGAACTCAAACAGAGTTGAAATTTTACCCAAACCAAAAAAGGAGTAAATTATAAAAACAAGAGACAACATATATAAATTCCTACTACTAGGGGCTGTCAATTTTTGACACGACACGATAACCCGACACGAACATGCACGAAATTAATGGGTTAGTGTCAAGCCTTATCGGATTCGTTATCAGGTTGACCTGATAAGAACACGAAATTAACAGGTCAGGTTCGGGTTACCTGATAAGAAAATTTTATAATATATTAATTATTTATATTTTGAAGTAAATGTAATTTGTGATACATTTTTTCTAAAATATTTTGTATTTTTTTAAAATCTAAAAATGAATATATTCTATAAATTTTAAAAATTATGCATTTATTATTTTTTATTATAAATTTATAATTTTTATATTTTTTATCATATAAATTTAATTTTTTATCGTGTCGATAACGTGTCGTGTCATTATCGTGTCGTTATCGTGTTGTGTCAACACGAAAGTTATCGTATTCGTGTCGGGTTCGTGTTGTGTTCGGGTTTGAGCTTAGCAGGTCGGGTTCAAGTTTGACCTTAACAGGTCGGGTTGTTATCAGGTCGACCCGATAACGACCCAACCCGCACGATTTGACACTGATAAATAACGGAAAAGAGAAACTCAATTGATGAATAGTAGCAAAGAAAAGCACTCTAATTGATGAGTAACGAAAAAGCTCAATTGATGAATAAAAGCAAGAGAAACACTTCCCACACAACAGCAAGCTGCGTGCCTAGCCTCCAGGCTCCCAAAATTCAATACTTCCAAAATTAATACCGTAAACCTAAACCTAATGCAGCTATAAATATCCAAACAATCCTTGCCAAACTAAAATTATAACTATTGGGTAACAATCCCAAAAATAACTCAGAAATAATTAAATAGAAATAACTCCAATGCAGTCCAGCCCACGGGCGTGGGCCTAAGCCCGTTCCCGCCTTCGATAGACCAGCAACGGCTTCCTTGGTTCAGCCACAGGGGGTTCCGCCATCTCAACTTGCTCCACATCCACAGGGTCTGCCACCTCAACTTGCTCCACATCAACTCCATCTCCCTCCGAAACAACCTTGTCCCCAAGGTTGAAATCCGGAAACTGAGAGTGAAATTCCGCAGCATCAACCCACGCTGCTTCATCATCCGACTGCCCAACCCAGCGCACCAAGAATTGTTTACGCTGCTCCCCATCAGCGCCCACCTTCCGCGAGCCCAACACAGCTTCCGGCTCAAAAATAGGCTCCACTGGAATCGCCAAAGAATCAGGCAGGTCCGATTCCACTTCATGGTTGCCAATCACCCGCTTCAGTTGTGATACATGAAAAACAGGATGGATGCGACTCGATGGAGGCAGGGTCAGCCGGTATGCTGTTGGACCCACTCGAGCCTCAACATAAAAAGGACCATAAAATTTTGCGGATAGCTTGTGGTGCGGCTGATGATTCACTGAAACCTGACGAAATGGCCGTACCTTCAAGAAAACCTTGTCCCCAACTGCGAACTTCACATCTCGACGGTGCTTATTAGCCTGTCGCACCATGCGCTGTTGCGCCATTGCCAAATTCTGATGTAAACGACGCAGCATCACATCCCTACTACCCAAAACTTCAGCCACTGCAGCAACTTTACACTCTACCGGCAGGAACCGCCGAATGGTGGGAGGGGGTCTACCGTACACCACCTCAAAAGGTGTCAACCGAGCCGCCGTTTGGAACGAAGTATTATAAGAATATTCTACCCAAGCCAACCAGCGGAGCCATTGTTTGGGTTGTTCGCCCGTGAAGCAAGGCAGATATGTTTCCACCACCCTATTCAATACCTCCGTCTGCCCATCCGTCTCCGGGTGGTACGCAGAACTGAACTTCAAGTGTGTTCCGGACAGCGCAAATAACTCCCGCCAAAAGGCACTCATAAAGATCGAGTCCCGGTCACTGACGATAGAACGGGGAATCCCATGTAGCCGCACAACTTCCTTGCCAAATGCATCAGCCACCGAACGAGCCGTTATTGGTGACTTCAAGGCAATAAAATGTCCATACTTTGATAACCTATCAACCACCACTAAGATCGATGAAAACCCCCACGACTTCGGAAGACAAGTAATGAAATCCATAGAAACATCCTCCCAAACGAATTCGGGAACTGGAAGTGGTTGTAAGAGCCCAGCCGGAGATAACGCTTCATACTTTGATTTCTAGCAGATAAGACACTGTGCAACATACAGTCGGACTCTCCGAAACATTCCCCTCTAATACACATTCTCAGTTAGCCTTCTGTAAGTACGGAATGCTCCTGCGTGCCTGCCGGCCAGCGAGTCATGAAATTCCTGTAGAAGCTTTGGTATCCATTTCGAGTCCGGCGATAGCACCAATCGGCCTTTAAAGAACAGCTGGCCTCCTCGCACCTCGTAACCTGGTTTTTCCCCAGCGTCCTCTGCTAACACTTTCAATATCTCCCGAATCTGGCTGTCCCGACGCTGCTCCTCCCCAACGTCGGCCAAACCGAGCCATTTCGAAATTGATAAAGCAGTCAGGTTTACATCCTCTCCCCTCCGCGACAGAGCATCAGCCGCGGTATTTGAGACTCCCGTCTTATATTCTATCGTAAAATCATACCCCAACAGCTTCGCCACCCAAACCTGTTGCGAAGGAGTAGCTATTTTCTGCGTCAGGAGGTGTTTTAAACTGTGGTGATCAGTGCGTACTATGAACTTCCGACCAATCAGATACGGGCGCCAATGTTGAATGGCCAGCGCGAGTCCCATCATCTCGCGTTCGTAGACAGATTTGGTGATGCTCCGGTCTGCCAGGGACTTACTGAAATACGCAATCGGCCGTCGTTCTTGCATGAGGACAGCCCCTACTCCAACACCCGACGCATCGCACTCCACCACAAAATTCTGATCAAATCTAGGCATGGCCAAAACAGGAGCCTCCGTTAATGCCTTCTTAAGTCTTTCGAATGCTGCCTCCGCCTCGGCTGTCCATTCAAACTTGGGGTTTGCCTCTTTCTTCAGAAGTGCGGTTAGCGGACGAGCGATCAACCCGTAGTCCCTCACAAACTGGCGATAATATCCTGTTAACCCCAAAAATCCTCTCACCTCCCTTACCGATCGCGGCCGTGGCCATTCTACCACAGCACTAATTTTACTTGGGTCCATTTCCACTCCAACAGCTGAGATTATGTGGCCTAAATATTCAACTCTTTTGCACCCAAATGAGCACTTCTTGTAATTTGCTTTGAATTGATTCTCCTTTAACAACAGCAAGGTTTGTGCCAAATGCGACTGGTGTTCCTCCCACGTGCGACTATACACCAAGATATCGTCGAGAATACCAGTACGAACTTCCGTAGAAATGGCCGGAATAGATCATTCATGGATGATTGAAATGTTGCTGGTGCGTTCGTTAACCCAAACGGCATCACCAAGAACTCGTAATGCCCACTGTGTGTGCGAAACGCCATTTTATGTATGTCTGAGCCCGCCACTCTAATCTGATGGTATCCCGAGCGCAAATCTATCTTCGAGAATACCACCGCACCTGCCAGTTCGTCCAACAGTTCTTGAATAACTGGTATAGGGTACTTATCAGGCACCGTAACCTTGTTCAATTCCCGATAGTCCACACAAAATCGCCAACTTCCATCTTTCTTTTTAACGAGCAATACAGGGCTAGAGAATGGGCTAGAGCTGGGACGGATGATACCTGCCAGTAGCATGTCATTGACGAGCTTCTCAATCTCATCTTTTTGCAAGTGTCCATATCGGTACGGCCTTACCGAGACTGGCCGGGATCCTGGAAGAAGCTCGATTTAATGATCTGTGGCTCTGCGTGGCGGTAGGCTCGTCGGCTCTCCAAATATCTCTGAATACTGGTCCAGCACCTCTTTCACCCGACTTCCCTCCGCCCCGGACAACCTGGCAGCCCCAGATTCCACTATTACTGCCCAGAACTCCGCCTCCCTGGTTCGAATCAACGACTGCAGACCAACCGGCTTCTACTGATCGACGGGTCCCCCCGTAGCACCACCTTCTTCCCCGTGATAAAAAAAGTCATCGTCATATTCTCCCAATTTGTGTTAACCTCTCCCAGTGTAGCTAGCCATGCCACCCCTAAAATCACATCAACACCGCCCAGTGCAAAAATGAAATAGTCGGCCACTACTTCACAGCCTGCCAATGTCATGGGTACCCCCTTAAACACCCCTTCAGATTCTTGTCGTGTCCCGTTGCCTAACTGAACGCCGAATCTCACCGAGGAATTTACCTCGACTTGAATTAACGGTACCAGTGTTGTTGAAATAAAGTTGTGGCTTGCGCCACTGTCAATCAGGACCGTTACTGTCCTTCCCCGCATGACCCCGTGTAATCTCATGGTTCGCGGGCTCGTTAAACCTGTCATCGAATAAACAGGTAGCGCCCCTTCCTCCTTAACCATTTCCTCCGAATCCTCCAACTTCTCTTCGAGCCCCGCTGAATCAACAAATTCAGCGTTCTGAAGATCGACATCTTCCTCAGGTTCGGCCACCATAACCCGAAGCTCCCTCATAGGACATACTCGGGAGTGATCCGGCAAATATGGCTTCTTACATTTAAAGCACAGCCCCTTCGCTCGAAGATCTGCCAGCTCGTTGTTGATGCGACGTGTGAAACGAGTTCGGGCCGTCGACTGTTCTGAGGTCGCCGACTGTGGAGCCAGTCCTTTTATTCCGGATCGATAATTACTCCCTGCACTACTTCCCCCACTGCCTATCGCGTTTGAGGGGTTGCTACTGGCCCGTGGGTATCCCCCGGAACGCTGCCCTTGATTCGGGACTGTCCGGAACGGATGATTTTCCTCAGGAATGGTTAGATTATCCTCAATATCACGGGCAAGCTCCATGGCCGTCTCCAGATCAGTCGGTCGTAGCACTCGAAGGGCTCCCCGCACGGAAGCTTTAAGCCCATTCATAAAGTTTCCAAGGTAATGTTCATCACTCAGCCCCGACACTTGACCGGCTAGTTGAACGAAAAGTGATATGTATTCGTCCACCGAACGTGTTTGTTTTACCGCCATCAGCCTCTCATACGGGCTCCCCTTGAATCTGGTGTCGAAACGAGAAACGAGGGCTCTAGAAAATTTCTCCCAGGTAATGTCCGGATGGCGCGCCTTCATCCACGTCACCCAGTGCAATGCGTCTCCGTCCATCGCTACCACAGCTGCAGCGACCTTCAGCCCCGGGGCAGTCCTATGCAAATCAAATTGTTGATTTGCGCGGGCCAGCCACCCGATGGGATCCTCTCCCTCAAATGTCGGAAGCTGTACGACGACGGGAGGTCGATGCGTTTCTGTTTCTTCAGCATGTTTGCTGCCAGACAAGTCAGATGTCGCCTCTCCCGAGCGCAGAATTGCTCTCAATAGTTCGGCCAGAGTTGCTGCTATGTCCCCCAGCTTCTGATCGGTACCCTGCTGATTCGCCTGAACACGCTCCAGTTGATCGCTGGTCCAGTTTAATTTGTTCTTTATTTCCTCCTTATCAGTCTCCAATTTCTCTAATCGTTCCGCCGTTGATCGTGTTGTCGCCATCTTCGCGGGAAGGGGATCCGGCAGGTCGGACCAATTGATAAATAACGGAAAAGAGAAACTCAATTGATGAATAGTAGCAAAGAAAAGCACTCTAATTGATGAGTAACGGAAAAGCTCAATTGATGAATAAAAGCAAGAGAAACACTTCCCACACAACAGCAAGCTGCGTGCCTAGCCTCCAGGCTCCCAAAATTCAATACTTCCAAAATTAATACCGTAAACCTAAACCTAATGCAGCTATAAATATCCAAACAATCCTTGCCAAACTAAAATTATAACTATTGGGTAACAATCCCAAAAATAACTCAGAAATAATTAAATAGAAATAACTCCAATGCAGTCCAGCCCACGGGCGTGGGCCTAAGCCCGTTCCCGCCTTCGATAGACCAGCAACGGCTTCCTTGGTTCAGCCACAGGGTCCGCCATCTCAACTTGCTCCACATCCACAGGGTCTGCCACCTCAACTTGCTCCACATCAGACACCCCTACCTACTACATCCCTTCACAGAGCCATTTTCTTGCGTCACCTTTTCTCTATCTACAAAGTTGACCAAACTGCATTTCTGAAAAAGAAAATAAACCAGACTACATTTATCCCTTCACCATACAAATATATCATCATCTTCAACATATTTTCAACCCATTTTGACAAAATAAAAAAAGAAGACATGGAAGGTGGAGTAGTCAACCCAACCAATTCTTTATCAGTCGATACAGTTAGTATTTTGGTTGTAGATGATGACATCACTTGCCTCGCCATTGTTGCTGCTATACTCAAGAAGTTCAAATATGAAGGTAGCTAGAGAAACCTATATATGTGTGTGTGTGTGTGTGTGTGACTGGCTGTGTTTCCCTATTAATAATGCTTAGTTCCATGCAAGATCTTTCTTTTTTTGAGGGGTTTTCTTGATTTTCCTTATGGTGACCAAAATATTCATTGAGAAAGATCCTTAATTACACTAGCCTTAAAGAAAAAAAAAGGAACATCTACAGGCCTCTAAAGGGGCAACTTATAACCATTTCTTGCCTTCCTTTTTTCTTTTCTTTAATTTCTTTCTAATTAAGCTGCCTGTCTAATTTTGTTCTTGAAAATGAATCTCAGTTGTAACAGTGAAGCACCCGAACGATGCCTTATGCACTCTCCGAATCAAAGGAGGCGCCTTTGATTTAGTCGTATCCGATGTTCACATGCCTGATATGAATTGGATTTGAATTACAGAAGGCCATAGCACGAGAGTTTAATCTGCCTGTAGTTTGTGAGTTTGATTATTAATATTATATATCTTTTTGTATATATGTGCATGGGGGCTGAATGTGTGCTTGATGCAGTGATGTCAGCAGATGATAAAGAGGACGTTGCTCTGAAAGGATTGGAGTGTGGTGCTGCGTTTTTCATAATGAAGCCAATATCTCCAGAAATACAACATGATATGCAGAAATACAGGATTTTTCTAAGGAGAGTATCAAATGCAAGTTACAAAATTCAGTATTCTTCTGAAAAGGGATTAAGCAGGAACTTCAAAATTGTAGTACTAATACTTATATACTACTATTTGTATTTACACTTTTAACATTGATGTTTTTATTATATTAAATACGCGCATTTCATTTTGAATTTCGTTCGATTTGTGGATTTTAAATTATCGTTGAATGTTTGTTTGTATTTGTGTTGTTTGTTTGTTGTGACAGGTTTAGGATAATACAAAAAATAAAATAAATTTAAAAAAAAAAATTAAAAACTAACGACGGACATGGAATCCGTCGTTAAGTTCACTGTTAGAAGCTAACGACGGATTCCAACTCCGTCGTTAGCTTCCGGCGCCGTCGACGGTGGATCTAACGACGGAATAGGGTCCGTCGCTAGCTACGACGGATAAAGTCCGTCGTTAGCTAACGATGGACCATATATTCCGTCGTTAGATGGGCTAAAGACGATCAAAATCCAGACGGACCAGTCCGTCGTTAGCCCTTCGGGACGACGGAATTTTTGATTTAACGACGGAAAAATCCGTCGTCAGTGGGCCTTTTTTTGTAGTGTATGAAGCATCAGTAAACGAACGAAATACGAATGCGAATACGATACGATAAGTAAATACGTTTATTTTAAAAAATTCAAGATACGAATACATTCAAAATACGTTTTTATTTATTTATAAATATTTTATATATTACTACCTCCGTCCACCAAGTTCTTCCCACCTTTTTTTTTTTCTATTTTTGGCCACCCCTTCTCCACTCACTATACTTTAATGTGAGTCTCATTATCCACTCACAATACATTATACATCATCTAACTTTTTGTGGGTCTCATTCTCCAAAATAGCGTACTAGTGCTTCATAGACTGTGCATAATTTAAATAGAAAGAAAAAATAATACAATTGTGATGTAAGCAATATGTTAAAAGTGATAACGTGATGGTAGGGCTATAAACGAACAGAGCTACTCGCGAGCTATTCGATGCTCGATTCGAAAAAAGTTCGTTCGGAGCTTGACTCGATACTAAATGAGCCGAACTTGAGAATGATTTCGAGCTCAATAATTTTGTCGAGCATGTATCATTTTTAGTTTGTTTGTTCACGATTAAGTTAATTGAGCATTTAATTAGTCGAGCCTTAATAACTAATTTTGTAAAAATAAAAAATTATACGAGTTCGAGTTCAAACTCGAGCTCAAATTTGAAAACTATTAATATGAATATCAAACGAGCCGAGCTCAAATACCCTAATATTCTAAACGAGCTGAGTTTAGTAGTATTCGTCTCAACTCGAGTCATTTACGTACTTACACCTTTACGTGGCGGGCCACTATTCGTGGAGCACCCCCGAAGAATTTTTTTTGGCGTCCACCCCTGATCTTATATATAATACAGTTTCAAAAGTAGAACACATGCAATAATCATGATAATTGTACTACAATAATTAGGTACTTTGATTGATTAAATAGATACCATAATCACCTTTAAATTTCTTCATTGTGATTATGCATTTCTTACATTTTATTAGGAATTCCACCACTTCTTATAGTCCTTAATCATTAAAAATGAGTGATTAAAGGATATAGGAAGTGGTGGAATCCCTAAAAAAATGTAAGTAAAAATGATTTTGTATTAAATTGAAGAGATTTAAATGTAATTAGCATATCAATCTAATTCATCTTATCCACTAAACCGAACACCCCCGTAGTGTCCCCCGTAGTGTGAAAGTTCAATGTGGTTCGGATAATAATTTACGGTTATCCACATTTGTTTTGGTTGAAATATACTATCAACACCACAACCTATCAACCTTAGCAATTTTAGTTATGTGATATCACTTTGGTGAGTCAGGTCGGTTATTCAAATATTAAATAATTGTAAAATATTTATATTTTATTCATTTATTTTTTTTTGTAAAATATGTGATAAATATTAGAAATTAAAAAATAGATTTAAAAAATAAAATATGAAAAAAATAAAATTATATATCTATAAAAATATATAATTGTTTTCATTCAAAATTCGGCTATTAGATCACCGATCTACTATCCAAAAATTACAGATATCAATTATTTGTAACCACCTGATATCAAATCGGATAATAATTATCCAAAATGATCCATTCGAATTTTTAGTCCTAATAATAATGTTATAATTAAAGCTGAAAAAAGTAATCTGATCTGCATGATGCGGTGAGGCGAGGTGGCTTGAATATGGCGATTATGTACTTGATCTTGGACCTATTGAACTCGATTCAACTCAAATCACCTCAAATTTGGACCTGTCAATATTATATTGCACTTTTAATCTAGTTGAGCTAATAATTGATGGTCGGATTCGGGTCTTCTGTGTCGACACAATTCTCACATATGGTTTGATTAGAGATGCAAATGGTGTCAATCCACTTCGCTTTAAGTTAATGTACTTGAGATGTTGGTTTATTCGGTTCGAGTTAAATTGTGTTAGAAGTTTTTCATGTTAAAAATTTACAACTCTAACCCTACACTTTTGGTTTTCAGGCTAGTCCACCGGACCAATCGATCTAAAATATTTATCATAATATAATTATATATATATATAACATAACAAATAAAATAATATTTTAAATATAGTTAAATATTAAATTTAAATATGAATACATATAAAGAGAAAATGTATTATATTGTACCAAAATTGTGTTATAATATTTTTTTGGAAAAATAATTTTAAAATACACGAACTTTTGCCGTTTTATTAATTCTAACACGAACTTTAAAAAATTATTGACAATACACAAACTTTGTAACTTACTCAATTTATGACATATAGTTGACTTTAAGTGAAATCGAAACTGACATAACATATTTTATCCTACGTGGGCAAGACACAACTCCACGTCAAATAAAATATATCATGAATTGTCAATAATTTTTTAAAGTTCGTGTTAGAATTAATAATACGGCAAAAGTTCGTGTATTTTAACATCATTTTCCCTATTATTTAAGAAAAAATATTATTGTGTCCTCTTTAAAACGTAAAACGACGTCGTATTGTGTCGTATGTGGGCAAGACACAGCTCCACGTCAATGAATTATAATATCCCAACATGTTGTTATTTTTATTAGAGTAACCTTAATTCTCATTATATATATATAATGATCCAGATCACTTCTTGTTTTATATATATATATATATAAATGTATGATTTGATGAAAACCAAGTCTTATATAAGAACTAAAATCTATGCATATTATGCATTATATTGATGCATTACACGTAATATACAATTTCATAACATTATGATGATTTTTTTATTCATTAACCAATACATTATAATTTCAATGTATTTTATGCATTATAATTCATTGACGTGGAGCTGTGTCTCACCCACGTATGACACAATACGACTTCGTTTTACGTTTTAAAGATGACACAATAATATTTTTTCTTAAATAATAGGGAAAATGATGTTAAAATACACGAACTTTTTCCGTATTATTAATTCTAACACGAACTTTAAAAAATTATTGACAATACATGGCATATTTTATTTGACGTGGAGCTGTGTCTCGCCCACGTAGGATAAAATATACAATGTCAGCTTCGATTTCACTTAAAGTCAACTATATGTCATAAATTGAGTAAGTTACAAAACTTGTGTATTGTCAATAATTTTTTAAAGTTCGTGTTAGAATTAATAAAACGGCAAAAGTTCGTGTATTTTAAAATCATTTTGTGTATTTTAAAATCATTTTCTCTATTCTTTTAATTGACTGATTAATTGATATGTATGATAAATATATTTTTTGCATATAAAATTAAAATTGATTGATTATTTTTTCCTTCGGTGAATCGGATCAATCTACTTAATTTTCAGCCTAATCCTATCGAGTTTGGATAGTTTTCGGTCCGACCCATTCAGATTAAAAAAATATTTCAAATTATAAATGTTTAACTCTAACGTTTTTCGATTTCAAATTCAGACTAACTCGTATTTTCAGAGCAAATTGACGTCCTCATAGCTGATTGGCTTGGCTTGGCTACTACAGATTTTTGACAGGCCGAGTTATTATAAAAGTATCAAAGAATTATATTTCAATTTAAGTATATAACATTTTTAGCACATTTTCATTAAACGGAAAAAGCCAAAATTGGGACATGGATAGCAAGCTAACCAGTGGAGTTGTCAATTCAACAAGTTTAGAAAGTGATTAGTAATGGGCCCACCCACCTCCATGATGATTCCATCATGTTCTTCTGCAAAGTAGAAACCTTGATTCAATTTGCCAAAAATAATAAAATAAAACCAGGCCTTCTTCATCCCTATCCCCATCCATAACTGAAATAATAGCAATACTTTCATTTCATATCATCCATATCCATTTTCACCCATATTCTTACACATCACTACTCCATCCTTCAACTCTCATCAAATTTCAATTGCTCTATCAATCAAACTCCAAACTAAGTCTCCATGCCTCTCTCGATTCATTTTACGGGCGCATAACGCTTCTCGCTGCAATCTTCCAAACTTCTCTTACTTGCATATATAATTAACTTGAATCTCTACTCTTTTGAGAATTCATGGACTTAGAGTTGATGCAAAAAGGCTTAGACTATGCAAAGAAGAAGAGAAAGTGGGTGTTTGTTGCCGCAATCACTTGCTACGGTTTGCGCAAAGTTTACAACTCCCCTTGTGTTGTTAAGAAGAGGCGAAGTTTGTCCAAATTCTTTTATGCATTACTATCCGTAGCTCAAATGGTTTCCGACTCTGCCGACGCAGTGAGGATTCTTTCGAAAGATCTGAAGCAATTTTTGAGCTCGGATTCCGATCAACTCCCTCAGAGTCTGAAGCAACTCTCCAAGATAGCTAAGTCTAGTGAATTCTCCGACGCTTTAACACGAACCACACGCGCCTCCGTCGTCGGAATCTTGAGCGCATACAGGCACGAGTCTATCAAAGGAGGCGGTGATCGTGCCTTCTCCGACGTGGTTACGGATAAGTTGTTCTCCGATGCGGGTGCAGGGTTCGCATCTGCTGTCGTGGGGAGTTTCGCGAGGAGCATGGTGATGACATTGCTCTCCCAGTGGCCTAGCTCCAAAGACGACGACTCTAGAGTATCTCCGCCGTGGTGGATCGAGGTAGTCTGCGAGGATAAATGCAGAGAGACGATCGGTGATTTTATCAGACAGTTTGTGAGCACGGCCGTCACCGTCTATTTAGAGAAGACGGCGGATGTTAAGACATACGAGGAGTTCTTCTCAGGCTTGACCGATCTGAAGCATGAATCGAGAGTCAGAGATATGTTAGCGTCTTTATGCAATGGTGCAGTGGAAACATGCGTACGGACGTCTTACCATGCGTGGAGAGCGAACTCCGCGGCCGCTTCCAAGTTGAATTCGAGCTGGGACGAGAGAGGGAAGCTCAGAAGAGCGATGGGGAAGAATCACGACGAAAGTGGATGGGGGAGAGTGATGCGTTCGACTTTGGTGGTGCCTCGCAATAGGGAGTTTGCTCTCGATGTGACGGGCGTGGTGACATTCGAGAGCGTGAGGTCTTTTCTAGAGGTCGTGACGGAGAAGGTGTCGGAAGGGATCAAGACGAGCGTGGACGTAGTGCAGCAGGAAGTGGTAGAGAAGGGAGTCGAAGCCATAAGGTATGCAAGCGGGAGATCTTCGGCACTCACTGCTCTGTGTCTTACCTTGTGCTTCAACATCTTGAATAGCCCTTGGATTTTGACATGATTCTTTTTGTTTCCCTTTTTTGATAAAAGATTCAGTTCCATCAAAGCTGGAATGCAATGTATAGTGTTTTGATCGATAGCAGAAACTAATATACCATTGCTTATCTCGTCTCTCTTGATCTTCGTCTTCTTCATGATTCGCAGTGGCGTACCAAATTCCTACAATTCGAGGAGTCTTGAAGCAGAGAGAGAGAGAAGAGAGAGTGTACTCGAAAAAAATATCATGATCATGCTACAGACAAGATGAGAAAACCAATCCCAAGAGAAAAAAAAACAAAAAAACAAAAAAACAAATGTAGTACTAGGAGAGTCAGCAAGTGATTTGAGTCTTATTAATAGCAGATAACAGAAGTATTAACCTCATAAAATTAGGCAACCTTAATTAAGAGGCATTGAACAACAACAAAACCTTTATTCAACTGAGGAGTCAGGCTTGCAGTTTGAACAATTTAAAGTTATGCAAAGCAACCTGTACACTTCACGAATGGTTCCAACAAACATTGAACAAATAAGTAAAATTCTCCTGCAGTGAATAACGGAATGGAAATCTGCATAGCGATAAAAATTTCAAGCAGGTAATGGATAAGTTTACATAAAAATGTAGTGATTGTGCTGTTTGATGAAGCACGACCTGCACCTGAAAGTGAGCAGTTAGTCTTCACAAGGGATGATTCAAGTATTTGATAATCTTTCCCCGAGCCTCTTCTTGTCTCCAAAGAAGTTCAAAAACATTTAATCAGAGCTGACTTCATTATCTTTGGCTGCTGCTTCTTGCTCAAGTTTCTTTTTCCAGTACTCATCGAGTGGTGGCCCAAATATTGATTTCCCGGACACAACCCCTATCCTGTAAATTGCAGCAGAGCGACATTTATCTGAAAGCTCCCGTAAATCATTTCACAAGAAACAAACAAACCTGTGGTAACCGCCAAAACAAACAAAGTTGTACACATAACTGCCTGAGAAATGACAATATTTCAGTTTGTTTTTTCAAAGACTTTTTTTCCATTTAGTCGGTTAGTTACTTGTATTCAAGATTCCTTGTGTAAACCGTGTTTTTGGATTATTATAGTATTTCCTTACTCTGTTGCATGAATGTAATAACACGTGATGGCTAAAATGATTACAGCTCTCCAGATAATGCAGCGCATACTTCAGGATTGTGCAAGTCTAGGCTTCATATATAACTTACTAAAGTAAAATTGCAATATTCACACCCCAAATTAGCAATCCAAAACCAACTTTCCTTACAGTATTGCATCACCGCATATATAATCACCTTTCCTAAAATATTAAGAATCATGAAGACACGCCCTATTCTCCACAGAGAAAGCTATTTCCCGTTTGTGCAATTCCCGTTTTAAATTGATGTAAGAGGTTAGGAAAGACTGGAATGAACTAGGTAGCAAGAATCCTATTCGACACCGTAATGCTCATGAACAACTATTATACGAACACTGCATAATCAACTACTTATAAGGTTTTTAAATAGACAGCTTGAGAAATTTTGAAACTTGAACATAACTACATGCATAAGTATCATCAATCAACTTTCATTGATGAAAATGTCGATAATAATTAACAAGGTTTCTAAGAAAAAGAGCACATGGTGACCTCTTTTAAATCAAAGATGCAAACTCATACGAGTTTATGATCAGTCTTTCTTAATTCCTAGATAACAATCAGCCACTTTAGTACCTCACACACCAATAGCGCAAGCTCTTCGTTCTCAACCTTTATGAACAAATTCCACAAGAGGAACCCTAGATTAAAATTTCTGCTCTACGACACCAATTCACTCAAATTTACCGACACTTTAATTAAAAGTTACTTTATAAACAATGGATAAATCAAGAAACAGTGTTGAGAACTCAAAATCCAGAAGCTCTAGGAAATTTTGCATTAATTAGATGATTTAGCCATAACCAAACAGGAAAAAGTTCAGAATAAAAGATCAGATCGAACACAAATACGCGAATAACAGTAAATCAATGGCAAGGATTAGGCAAACTAAAAAATAAAAACTTACACGACAGCACCAATAACCAGAGGCAGTGAGAGAAACCTTCTTCGAAACATTGCTTTAAGGTTTTCTTTCAACAATCATAAACCTTATTTGCTGAGATTTCTCTGTTTCATAGCATTCTACTCTCGCTTTCAACCTGTCAGTAGTTATTCACGATCTCTCTCATACTTTTAGTTGGGCTTTATTTACTTGTGGGCTTCTTTTTGAACCTTTTGTTAATTGTATAATATTTGTAAATACCCAAACCACTCATTCTTAAAGCAATTAAAATATCGAGTTAGGCCTAGCCAGATTCAAGCCCATTAGCCTATACGAAAGTTTTGTTATCAAGCTATATTAGGAAATAAAGCAATGCAAAGGATGCAGATTACAAAGAAGAACGAATACTGTTTCATTGAAGAAGGGAATTCCATATTACATTGCATGCGATTACAATAAATGCTCACACCATATATAGTAACATAACAACTGCTCCATCTCTCTCGTCTCTCTCTCTAAAAGTGACCATATTTGACCAAAAATTTCTCACAAATTTGATCAAATGTGACCACTTTTAGTGGGACGGAGGGAATACTATAAAACCCTAATTTACAGAATATTCCCCCAATAATGCTAGCCTAAGAAGCACAAATATGAATACAAATACAATAGGAGAACAAAAATATGTCAAATTCCGAAAATATAGGATATGAATACGTGAAAAAATATTTATTTTTTAATATAATTTATTTTTAATATTATAAATTTTCATATATATATATATAAATTATTATTATTTTCTTATAATAAATGTAGGCTTGGTCCATAAATTTCAAAGCCCAAAACATGTATCCTTAGTTAGTTATATAAAGAGCAAAAACAAAGTTAAACCCTAACCCCTAAATGTCAGTCGTTCCTCTTCAGCTCATCTACTAACCATTTCTCTTTTTTTACTCTCTCAAGTTATCATATACCTAAATACATACCTAAATACGAGCCGCCCCTCTTCACCCCATTCTATTTCTTCTACTCTCTCTAGTTAACCCTAACTCTAGATACCCGTCGTCCCACTCCACCTCATCTACTCACTATTTCTCTTCTCTGTGTCAATATTCATTGCCACCCCTCAATATTTATCCTGTGTCAAATATGTCTTTCTCATGTGCAAATGAGTCGAACAATGGTGTGGCATGCACCCGTGCTCACGGGGACAGCAAGAGCCATGCTTCCATGAGAGTGACAGGAAGAATTAGCAAAGAGAAAAGAGAAGTTGAAATGGAGTTTGAGTGAAATACTTGGGTGACTGCAAACTCAGTACTTAGGGTTCAAAATACGTATTTTTAAACGTATTTTGGTCGTTTTTTGTGTTTTTTAATATGTATTTTGGACGTATTCAATACGTATTTTTGGAATACACCATTCATTTTCATGTATTTTTGCTACATAGATGCTAGCTCCCTATCGCTCTAATCATGAACCTTCACTTGGATCTTGTTGGTTGGGTGAATCATCATTCAATATTTGACTGCCACCTCCATGCATATGTGGTATGTTTTGTGTCACTCTATCATACCCCCCTCAATTCGATCGAGGCGAAAGAAACAACTCAAAGTTTGTGTTTGAGACAAGTGAAAGATTGCAGAGAGTGATTTGGTAAGTATATCGGTGACTTTATCTAATGTAGGAACATGACGAAGTTGAATGCGATGATCAGACAATCTTTCACGAACAAAATGCATGTCAAGTTAAGTGTGCTTGGTGGGAGTATGTAAGATGGGATTAGAAGCCAAAGAGATAGCACTCAGGTTGCCAATCCAAAGAAATTGTGGTTTAGTAACAGGAAGAGACTCCTTGAACAAAGAAAGTAGACAAACAATGTCACAAATAGCATTAGCAAGACTCCTATATTCTGCCTCAGTACTAGATCTAGAAACCACATGCTATTTTTTAAAAGACCAAGAGATGAGATTCCCCAAAGTAAAGACATGCCGGAAGTAGAACATCTACAACCCAATCAGAATTGGAAAAAAACAACAATATCAAGATGCTCGATACGAATAATATGTAAGTCATTATCTAAAAATCCAACAACATATCAAAGAATTCGTTTGACGACTTTCCAGTGTGGTTATAACGGATTAACCATGTATTGACTAACTTTGTTGACAGAGAATGTGAATTCGGGTCTAGTAATGGTTAAGTACTATAAGGCCCCCACAATGCTACGATATTCTTTGGGCTGAGATAAATCATTACCCTCATAGTTGGACAAATGAGATGAGGAAATCATGGGCGTGGGGCAAGAACTTGCTAAAGACATGTTAGCTTTAGAAAGAAGCTCTAAAATATAATGCCTTTGATTAAGATAAAGACCTTTAGTGGTATGAGAGAACTCTATACCAATGAAGTATCAAACGAGACCAAGGATTTTGAGAGAGAAAACTTGATGAGGCTAAGAATAAGAGACTTAATAGCTGTGGAGTCATTGCCAGTGAGAATGATATCATCAACATAAGATTAAGTAGAGAATAGTAATACTGATTTTGTAGAAAGGGGAGTGGTCAACTTTAGATTGAGTAAAACAAAGAAGAAGCATGACATAACTAAAAGTATGAAACTAGGACCGAGATGCTTGTTTCAATCTATAGAGAGCTTTGTTGAACTTGCAAACAAGAGGTGGAGAAGCATGTACCTCAAATCCAGGAGGTTGATACATGTGGATGGTTTTGTCAAGATGTCCATTAAGAAAAGCATTTTGATCAACATCCAAGTGTGTGATAGCCCAATTATTTTGCACAACAATGGACAATATAACCCAGATTGTGGATGACTTAACTACTGGAAATGTGTCAATAAAGTTAAAACCATGTTGCTGAGTAAAGCCTTGCGCCACTAACCGGGCTTTATATCTTGCAACACTTCTATCTGCGTTCTTTTTAATTTTGAAAACTCATGGGCAACCAATACATTGAGAGATGACGGTAAAGGGAACAAAGGTCCAGGTTTTGGTGTGAATAAGAGCTTGATATTGTTTGACCATATCATCCTTTCAATGAGGACTAGATAGGGCTGCAACAACAAATTTTGAATCTGTGTGAAGTATGTGATACACAACAGGAAAGGTAACATAGATCTTTGGTGCGCATCGGATAATTGAACCATAATTTGTGGTTATCCGCATCTATTTTGACTGAAATATATTATTCCCAACCGATTTACTATAGAAATTTTAGTTAAACGATATCCATTTGGTTAGTCCAATTGGTTATCCGAATATCCGAAATTATCGAAAGAAATATCAACTACATTTTATTTTATTTTTATTTTAAAATTTCTAATAATATTGAATAATTATTAAAAATAAAAAATTTTATATAAATATCTATGGCACTTAAGGCTTCTTGTCTTTCATCGAATGATACATATCTATGACACTTAAGGCTTAGACATATTAACTATAGGAGGATTCAAAAGTTAGTGGAACATGGGCCTTTGGATAAACTCCAAGTTGAGCCATACCTTACTTGTGAATCTTGCTTGGAAGGTAAAATGACCAAGACCTTTCAAGGCCAAAGGAAATAAAGCCCAAGATGTGTTGGATATCATTCACTCCGACGTTTGTGGTCCAATGTTGACTCAAGCCAGAGGTTACATGCATTACTTCATCAGTTTCATTGATGATTACTCAAAATGGATATGTCTATTTGATGCACCACAAGTCAGAATCCTTTCAGAAATTTAAGGAATTCAGGGCACTTGTGGAGAATTTTCATGGAAATACTATCAAGTGTTTGCGTTCTGATCGCGGAGGCGAATACCTTAGTGCTGAGTTTTTGAGCCATCTGTCGAATGCAGGGATTCAATCCCAGTTGACTGCACCGGGTACATCCCAGCAAAATGGTGTAGCAGAATGACAGAATATAACGCTTATGGAGATGGTGACATCTATGATGAGTTATGCAAAGTTGCCTAATTCGTTTTGGGGATATGCCCTAGAGACGACAGTGTACACATCTTAAGTTGGTCTCTAAAACACCGATTGAGTTGTGGACCGGGCGCCAACCCAGTCTAAGACATCTTAAGGTGTGATGTTGTCCAATACACGTGCTAGAAAAGGATGCTGACAAATTGACACCTCGTACCGACTTGTGTCTGCTCGTTGGCTATCCTAGAGAGATGAAAGGGTGGGAGTTTTATAGTCTTAGAGATCGTAAGGTCGTGATTAACACTCACGCTCGATTTCAAGAAGAAGACTATGTGAACAACCACAAGTCCAGAAGCGGGATGGCTCTCGAGGAAATGAGAACTGTAGCTAATCCAAATTCACAAGAAACAAAACAACCATAAGAACCAACCCAAACACTTGTACCACCTGCAGTGGAGCCTCGTCGTAGTGGGATGGTTGTTCGTCAACCCGACCAATTCATTGGAGTGGGAGAGGCATCTGACGCAGTCCCGGGCCTAGATGAATCGGACCCTTGAAACTACAAAGAAGACAGTACACGACAAAGACTGTCAACTCTGGTTAGAGACGATGATGTCTGAGCTGCAATCCATGATAGATAAAGAAGTATATGAGCTAGTTGATCTGCCCGATGGCTGTGAGACCATAGGGAGTAAATGGGTCTACAAGCGGAAACGAAGACCCAACGACAACGTCGTAGTCTTCAAAGCTAGACTAGTAGCAAATGGCTATACTTAAAAGAAAGGTATCAATTATGATGAGACCTTCTCACCAGTAGTCATGCTTAAGTCTATTCGTATACTCTTGTCAGTTGCTGCACATATGAATTGGGATGTATGGTAGATGGATGTCATGACAGCTTTCCTAAATGGAAGTCTTGAGGAGAACATCCATATGCAACAACCCAAGGGTTATGCAGTTCAAGAAAAGGAACACATGGTGTGGAAGCTTAAGAGGTCCATTTATTGACTTAAGCAAGCCTCACGGTCATGGAACCTTTATTTCGATTAGGTTATCAAGTCATATGGATTTGATCAGTGCCCTGACAAAAGCTGTGTGTATAAGAAGTGTGAGGGTAATGCAGTTGTTTTCTCAGTGCTATATGTAGATGACATTCTTTTGATCGGAAGTGTCAAGAAAGTGTTGTCGGACGTTAGAGCATACTTATCCAGCCAATTCGATATGAAGGATATGGGAGACGCGGCACACATTCTAGGGATCAATGTCAGCCGTGTCTGATCTAAGCGAATGTTGTGCTTATCTCAGGAGTCCTATATCGAGACTATACTTAGACGCTTTAGCATGCAAGATTCCAAGAAGGGTTTCTTACCCTTCAGACATGAAATCGTTCTTTCTCAAGACATGTGTCCTAAGACACCTGAGGAGAAAGAGGAAATGAGACAAATACTTTATGTTTCTGCAATAGGTAGTCTCATGTATGCTATGATGTGTACTATGTTAGATATCTATTTTGTCGTAGGCATGGTAGCAAGATATCAGTCTAACGCTAGAAAGGGACATTGGACAATGGTAAAGAACTTACTCAAGTACCTTAAACGGACTAAGGAGCACTGTTTGGTTTACCAGGCTGATTCATTATGCCCTTTGAGTTATACTGACTCTGACTTTCAGACGGATCGAGACTCAAGGAAGTCTACCTCAGGGTATGTGTTTACTTTGGGAGGTGGAGCCATGACATGGAGGAGTGTGAAGTAGAAATGCATCGTGGACTCCACCATGGAAGCTGAATATGTGGCCGCATCTGAGGCCGCAAATGAAGCATTTTGGATTACGAATAAGGCTAAAGCACACTTAATAAGAATAGATGTTTTTATCATTGATTTGTTATTTATTATTATTATACATTAAATTTAAACAAGTCCATTTATTACAATTGCAAACTATGTGGTGGATCGATGATCACAAAAGGTAACACAGTCGGATCCTTTGTAGTATAAAGCTCATAGTCTAGACAGACTTGGATAGTCTAGTCAGTAAAGGTTGCAGTATCAGTTGATGTGAGAGTTGACCTTAGCCCGCAGAATGATATTAATATATATAAGTTGATACAAGCTGAGACACATGCTTTGCGTAAACATATTGAGTGGTTTCATAGTGAGATAAGTTCTACGTGTTGTTGCTTAGAACAAGGTCTCTGAAATTAGTTATTTCTTAATCTGTGATGATGACATTAGTATATGCGGCTGATTATACGCTGCTTTGACTCTTCTACTCTTGCGGGTTTTTCGTAATCTAAAATATTGATGTCTTGGGCGGTAGTGATTGGCTTAGCTAGAAGTGCTCGATTGTTAGTCGAACATAATCGATTCTTGATTAACATGAGTTGATTAAATTCACGTGAGGCTTTCAGAAATGTTTATCGGATAAGAAACCTGGCCGGTTGGAATTTATTCTGTATGTAATAATTAAGGTCTGAACCGGATCACGCACGAATAAATATATTAATGAATTAGGTTGTCAGCAAACTCAATTAATTAATGGATTTAGTAAATCTTAAACGTGAGAAATAATTAATGACAAGCGGATTACATCCGTAATTTGGATGAATTAAGATGAGTTCAATATTTATGTTATAGTGGAGTCCATAAATATTTATAATTGAATTATACTTTATTACATTTCTATAGAGTAATTAATTTGAAGTTAAATTAACTTGAATTAATTAATTTAAGTCTAAGTTGGACCAAACAATTAATTAAATTTAGTTGGGTCCAAAAGTAACTTGGAAAATAATTTAATTAAGTTATGGATTTGATTAAGTCAAATTAATTTTAAATTATTCAAATTTGAATTTGAACAATAGATGAAATTGCAGAGAAATACAAGTGAGAATTTTAATTCTATTATTTGAGGTCTTATCCATTCACCTTAGAAACTCTAACCTAGCCGAAAATATCTATAAATAGAGACATGAAGTGGCCGAAAATTTCCTCTCCCATAACCTAGGATTTTCAGCCAATAAATAGATAAATTCTCTCTTGAATTTTCGAAAACTAAGAAGCATTCAAACGCTTTAGTTTTCGTTCTTGTTTCTCTTAAATATTTGATAGATTATTGTCCACATGATATTCAAGTAGTAAATTGGGAATATGTTAGAAGTTTTCAAGGTGGGATGGAGGAGATTAGTGAAGATTCATACGGTGTGAATTGTTGTTTGTAGCTAACGATTCAGATCGTTTCTCCTCAAGCGAAGGAATTGCGTAGGAGAATGTAGAATTATTTAAATTCCATAATTATATTCTCCTATGTGTTATTATGTGATTAAGAATTAATTATTTATATGATTAATTAAACATGTGGATCCTGCAAATTTATGAGCCTCTCATACAAGTTCTATCATATTTTTTGTTCTTCTTCTCTAGAAAATGTTTGATAGATTATTGCCCACACAATAATCAAACCGTAGATCGAGAATAGGTTAGAAGTTTTTGAGGTTGGATCGAAGGAGATCAAGGAGATACATTGGAGAGGATCGCGGTTCGTTGCTGACGACTCAGTTCGTCTCTCCGCAAGCGAAGGACTAGCAAATGAGAAAATATATAATTAATTAATGCTATAAATTTTAATATATAAAATATATATTATAAATAAATATTACTAATGAAAATAAATTATATTTAAATATTTATAAAATATAACCAATTTATTTGAATTTTATGTATGCATATTCATCTTAAATTTGATCAATGTCTTGTTACACATCCTTATCCCTTAATTACTCATTCATGTCCAAATCTGTAAGAAAATAAACTCAAATTATATGAACTCATTTATTTAAATTCATACATACATTCATAATCAGATTAAAAATTAAAAATATATAATATAAAAGTTAATAAGTACCACTCCGTTCTCTCCAAAGAAATGCATATCTTTTTGGTACACAAATTAAGAAGTCTTTATTTAAGTGTAAAGTGTTGTAGGAATATAAAGGAAAAAAAATAAGAGTGCAATTAGTGTTTACTAATTGCACTCTTATTACAATTAAACACCTCTTATTATTTTCATTTTGAGAAATGTCTTTCTTTGGAGAGGACATTCCAAAATGCAATACGCATCTCTTTTAAGAGGACGGAGTGGTAGGTAATAATGAAGTTGTGTTTCATTCTCTAATAATGATATACAACCAAAAATCAATAATTTGATTGAATTTTCAAATATGTATCAAAATATACTCATTAAATATATACTTTTTATATTAATGAAAATTAACTTAAATTATGTGAACTCATTTATTTATATGTATATATATACATTAATAATCTGATTAAAAAATAAATATATATACTCATGCTTACTTCAATATATATATGAATTTTATTGGGAATTGTAAATTTATCTAAATTATAAAAAATATATTATAATAGTCATATGTGATAAATTATAAATTTTAATTTTTTTTCAAATAATGTGAAATCTAGACATTTTTATACAATTTATAAATTTTCATTAGATTTGAAAAGGTTGTATATAATTTATATAAATTATTATTGAATTAAGTATTAAAATATACATATCAAACTATTATATCACAACATATATAATGTATTTATGAAAAATATACTTAAATACGGAATAGTATATAATACAATATATGATATACATAGAATTAAAAACATAACATAAATATTATATGTCTACATGTAAATAAGAATATATAATATTATATATGATTAATATGATTTTTCAATTACAAAATTATGAAAATTTAGATAATTATAAATGAAGTGATTTGAGAGTGCCACATATGATTAAGATCATAATGGTATTAATAATATATAGATTATGAGTTGCAACAAACTCAATTAATTAATGGATTTAATAAATCTTAAACACGGAAAATATATTAATGACGAAAGGGTTACATTTGTAATTTGAATGGTTGAAGATAATTCAATATTTATCCTATAGTGGAGTCGATAAATATTTATAATAGATTTATATTTTATTACATTTTCTAAGAGTAATTAATTTGAAAGTTAAATTTACTTAATGTAATAATTAATTTAAGTTTAAGTTTGACCAAGACACGTAATAAAATTTAATTGGGTCAAAATGACTTGAAAATTAATTAAATTAAGTTATGATTTTGACTTGGTCAAATTAATTTAAATTTATTCAAATTCCAACTAATTTGGATAAAGATAATCTGTTAGAGATAAAGTGGGATTAAAGTCTATTATTAGTGGGTCTTATCCATTTATCTTTGAAACCCTAACCTAGCCCAAAAATATCTATAAAATGAGAGGGGGTGACCGATTTTATTGTATGTAGCCTACTAGGGGTGATACACATATCATAAAATATTATAACATAACCTTGTAGGATGTATACAAACTAATAGAGTGAGTTACCTCTATTTTCAAGATAAAGTAATTTCTTTCGTAAATCATCACCAGCAATAGCAAGAGACATATAAGCTTCTCCTAATAACGGATCTCGTCTCTCAGCTTGCTCCAATATCTCTATGCACAACCGATCCTTAGGAGTAGTTTTTCCTTCTTTTGTAGTTCTATAATAATCAATAGCCTTTGTAAACCTCTTAGAGATTTGAAGGGATTTTTTGCCATCTGAAGTGAGATCAGATGGTCGAGCCCCCTTAGTCACAAAAGTACAATTATTTTTGGGTCTTTTCTAATTGTAGCAACATGAAGGACAATATATCCTCTAAGATATTGCAGGTTTATATCAGCAATTGTTAGGTCAAGTAGTTATGTCGTGGTTTTCAAGTCGCAGTAAGCAACTGCATAAGGCAGTGCAAATGCATCATCTAGATCGGTATGTTGTTCTTTGCGTATCATAGAGACTAACTCAACATCATCAGAATCCAGAGCTCGGTGTATTCTCTTAACATGTTTATTTGGAAAAATGTTGCTTTGACGTGACCGTAATCTAAGTTCTATTCGCGATTCATTAATTTGTTTCACGAGGTGATGAGGTAATGTTTTATCAAGAGTTATGAAATTAAGATCTGACTTAACAACAATCTCAATTGACTTTCCGAGCAAACTTTCATACAATGGACTGTACATATTCGCAACTGATAAAACCATTAATACATCATCTGTTGTGGCCTTGTCAACAACGTCCAACAGGTTACTCTGAAAAGAAATTAAAGGCAAAATTAAAATGATGCCATTCGAAAAAATGGAAACAAAGGAAAGCTCTGGTTTCTGAAAGAATATTCGATATTCATACACATCAAATTTCGAAATCTGTTTAAATCAATTGTAGGATAGTGTAAATTTGCTTTTGCTTCTTAACTTTTTATATGATTATTTTGCATCAAAAGTAACTGATTAGGGCCAGTTCTATATGATCACCTCATTATGTATTAAAATGACTTACCTAAAGGCATTTTAAAATGCGCCCTACTGTCTCACAGTCAAATCACAAGGCATGAATGAAGCAACTAACAACAAAGACACATGCTCAAAAAGGACATGAGAACCTATGTAGTTTGTATTAGGTCGAACTGAGCAGCTTTCTGATACAAGCAAACACTCTTTATGTTGCAAAATCATGATAGCCCCACCATAAAATTTGAGAATGCATTCTCCACCATTAAAAAAATTTGCAATGCAAAATACATCAGGAACTGCGCTTATCTAAACCTAAGATAAAACATCCTGATACAACAACTGCAAACTCAATGCAGAAAGACAAACAATTTATCAATGAATAACAAATTCTCAAAACAAAATAAAATAAGCAGTTTCTTAAAAAATTAACTTAATCGATAGTATAATCATTACCTGAAACCTGGCAACCAATTCATTGATCTGAAAGACAAAAGATGCATAGAGGACTTCCACCATGAAGGCAACTGCAGGCCTGCACGCCACAAACGAGCACTCATCGTCAATACAAAGACAAACATCTTTCGCCGGAGCCCTAACCTTTCCACAGTAGATGTAAGCAAGAACCTTGACCAAGGCCTCGTAGCCGACATCACAGTCCTTAAACACCTCCTTCAGCTCCAATTTCATATCTTCTCCAATAGTCACAAAAAAATGCTTAAAGAAGAAGCTCCTTGCCTACAACAAGCACCGGTGGATAGAAATCTCCCTATCGGAAGCGTTAACTAGCCGCCATCATATTGAAGAATATTGATTCCAGTGTATGCGAGAGGCGCTTGAGAGCTGCAAATTCAGGCGTTAATTGATACTGCGACGGTGATGGTTCATTGACGGCGCCAACACAGCAAGTGGTTGTTATGATTAGGGTCTGTTGTGTGCACATGTGAGTTGTGAGTGTGCATGGCATTGCATAGCTTTCATGCTTTGCATGCATGTGGGTAGGGAGCTTAGCTGGAGGACTGAGATTGTAATTAAATAATAGGAGCCGCTGAGTTGCTGACACGTGGCGAAGTTGTTGAGTTTGTTAGAGAACAAACCCTTTATTGCTTTCTTTGTACGAGTTATGGCTCAGTCTTGCTTTTTTGAATCAAATATCCAGCTTTTGTTCTTATTCATGCTTTGTTTTGTCTCCCAATTTACACTAACATCCTTTGTGTGAGTTGTGATCGATGAACAAACGTGCTTCACTACTTAACAAGTGGTAATTAGAGCCCCAAAATTTTTTTCTCTCATGCATCCGTATGCCCAGGAAACCTGCAATGGAGAATCGTGTGGCCAACATTGAGCTACAGCTTGGCCTGCTGCAGGAACAGCAAGCGGAGCTTGGTCACCGGTTAAATCGTTAGTTAAATGAATCTTTCATGGCGGCGATGAAAGCGCAGTTTGAGGTGTTTCGCCGTGATGGTTTGGATCCTACTGATGAAGCAGATAAGAGCTCGCGTGCATGGAGGGATAAAGGGAGCTCACCCCACTCGCAGAGTTCTGGGTCGGTAAGCAAATCTCCCGAACTCGACTTCCCTAAGTTTTGAGGTGTCAATCCTTTACAGTGGATTCAGAAATGTAACAAAGATTTTGTGGCTAATCCTATATATAATTGTGACTTAATATTTACGACGACTTTGTATATGGAATGGGTTGTTGACTTGTGGTATGTGGAGTATGTTAAGGGGTGTGATGTTATGTCTTGGAAGGAATTCACGGATAGGGTGGTAGAACAATTTGGGGAGGAAGATGGCCGTAGTTTGGTGATGCAGTTCAATCAATTGCGACAACTAGGGGATGTTCAATCTTACACGTTCAAATTCGAGGAACTTAAGTTCTTTGTGGCTGTGAAGAATCGGGGTTTGGGTGAGGACTACTCCGTTGAGTGTTATATTGGTGGGTTGCGTGAGGATATTGGTAGCGCGGTGCAGATGTTTGGCCCTTCTCGGTTAGGGCAAGCTATTAAGTTAGCTAGGCAACATGAGCTCCAGTTGCTTTCCATGGGTAAGGGGACTGAGGCAGGGGTTAAGAGTGAAGGAGTGGGTCGAAAGCTTGGAGTTGAAGCTGGAGCGAAGAGTGTAGGTGCTGGGAGTCAACATCCTTCCACCTTTAGGAGGTTGTCACCACTGAAATTGAGGAGATGAGGAAGAAAAAGTTGTGTTTCAACTGTGATGAAACGTTTCAAGTAGGCCATAAATGTAAGAAACTTTTTGTCATTGTTTGTGAAGAGGTAGAGGAGGAAAGTGAGTTGGTTTTGGAGGAGGTAGAGCCTGCTAATGGTGAAGCTCAACTCTCCATTAATGCAATGACTGGCCAAGTGATTGCTGACACTATCAAACTTCAAGGCAAGATAAGGAAGCATGTTGTCACTGTGTTGATTGATATGGGAAGTACACATAGCTTCCTTGATACAATGGCATCTAAGCGTATTGGTTGTGAGTTGGAGCATGCAAATCCTTTGTTGGTTACAGTTGCAGATGGAGGCAAACTAGAATGCACCACAAGCTGCCCTAAACTAGAGTGTGAAATGGGAGGGGGCAAGTTTATTGAAGCCATAAGATTGCTTCATTTAGGTGGGTGTGACATGGTGGTTGGCGAGGATCAATTGAAGCAACTTGGCCCTATTACTTTTGATTTCATAGAGCAGAATATTAGCTTTTTAAAGAAGGGGAGAAAGGTGATCTTACAGGGCACTGCACCAGATGTTTCTATCAAGTTCATTACGGGGAAACAACTTACTAACACCCTCATGAAGGGCAAGGGTTCATACATGGGGTGATTATGCATGATAGATGCTGAGAAGGTGGTTTCTGATTGTAAACCACACCTTATGTTGTAGCCACTGATAACTAAATATTTGCCACTTTTTGAAGCTCCTACACAGCTGCCACCATCAAGGAGTCATGACCATAAGATCACTCTGAAGTCTGATGCTACATCATTCAAGCAAAGTACCTACCGCTACCCTTATTTACAATAGATAGAGATTGAAAAACTTGTGCAAGAGATGATTACGGCGGGTGTCATTCAACCTAGCATCAACTTTTTCTCTTCTCCAGTCCTTCTTGGGAAGAAGAAAGATGGGACATGGCGTTTCTGTGTTGACTATAGGAGACTTAATTCATTGACAATCAAGGACAACTTTCAAATCCCATTAATTGATGACTTAATGGATGAGTTTGAAGGAGCCACAATTTTCTCTAAGATTGATCGTAGAGCTGAATATCATAAGATTCGAATGCACCCAGAGGATGTTCCTAAGACTACTTTTGTTACTTCTAGTGGATTATATGAGTTCAAGGTGATGCCCTTTGGACTCACAAATGTACCTGCCATATTTCAAGCCCTTATGAATTCTGTATTCGAGGCCTTCTTAGGGAAGTTTGTGTTGATTTTCTTCGATGAGATCTTGGTATACAACAAGAGTATGGAGTTGCGTATGATACATCTTGAGAATGTGTTTCAAACTCTGCTAGAAAACCAGTTATATGCCAAAGCAACTAAGTGTTCATTTGGACAGGACCAGGTGGAATACTTCTACATCATTAGCAAAGAAGGAGTAGTTGTTGATCCCAACAAAATCAAAGCTATGGTGGAATGGCTTTGTCCAACATCCTTGAAAGCTCTACGGGAATTTCTTGGTTTGACAGGCTACTACTGCAAATTTATTAAGGATTATGGTTCTATAGCACGACCACTGCATGATCTCACAAAAAGAGTGCATTTATGTGGAATGAGCAAGCTAGCATGACCTTCAAAAGGCTCAAGGAAGCTATGGTGTCTGCTCTAGTACTGAGGTTGCCAGATTTCTCCCTTCCTTTTGTGCTGGAGACCGACGCCCCTTTTGATACAAGATGGACACGCCATTGTATTCTTGAGTAGGTTATTAGCTCTTAAACATAATGGGTTGTCAACGTATGAGAAAGAGTTTTTGAAAATTGTGATGGCTATTGAGAAATGATAGTCCTACCTATTGCACAATCAGTTTGTTATACGCACGGATTATCAGAGTTTGAGGTACTTATTGGAGCAAAATATATCCACACCAACTCAACATAAGTATCTTACAAAGCTCTTAGGGTTTGATTGTAATATTGAGTATAAGAGAGGCAATGATAACCGGGTAGCAAATGCACTCTCTAGAATGGAAAAGGATCAATGGGAGCTTGTGGCCATCAACCTCACCACTTGCACCCCTGCTTGGGTTGCTGAGATTATGCCCAGCTACACTGGAGATGCCACAACACATGAGGCTATAGTTGAATGTTGTATTGCTCCATACAACATGTCATTCTTCTCATACAATGATGGCTTGTTGCGCTATAAGGGATGACTTTTTGTAGGCAATGCTGGTGAGTTGAGGTCCAAAATCATTGAATATATGCGTGGTTCCACGTATAGAGAGCATTATGGAACCAACGCTACATTCCCGAGGATGAGAACCACTTTTCTATGGCCAGAGATGCGACATGAGGTGCAACAATGGGTGAGAGCTTGCCATGAATGCCAATGTTGTAAACACGAGACTTGTCGACCAGCTGGGCCACTACAACCATTGCCAATTCCCTTCTAAGCGTGACAACATATAACGATGGATTTTGTTAAAAAGATACCCCTATCACACGGTAAAGACACCATTTGGGTGATAGTTGATCGGTTCACGAAGTATGCTCATTTTGTGGCATTGAAACATCCTTTTGCTGCCTCTGACTATACTCGAGTGTTATTGATACTATATACAAGCTTCATGGTCTACCTTCCAACATCATCTCTGACCGCAACAAGGTTTTTACAAGCCTATTTTGGAAGGATCTGTTTCAAGTGTTAGGGGTGCAACATCACCTTAACACAACCTATCATCCGCAAACGGACGAGCAAAGCGAACGTGTGAATCAATACCTCGAGACATACCTTCGATGCACGTGAATTCACACACCAAAGAAGTGGTTCTACTAGTTGGTACTGGCCGAGTTTTGGTATAACGCCTCCTATCACTCTTCATTGCAGTTGACACCCTTTGAGACATTATATGGTTACAAACTGACACCCTTGGCAATGCATTCCTTCTCATACTGTCACTACCTTGCCCGAGTTTGATGATGATGGGAAGATTTTGTTGCATCCAGTGAAGGTTCTAGCTCGGAGGATTGCCAAGGATCGAAACCAGCTACGTGCAGAAGTTTTGGTGTAGTGGGAACACTTGCCCTAAGCAGAGGCCACTTGGGAAGACTCCCTCTCTATGCAAGCTTGCTTTCCAGCTCTATTTGACTTGGGATTAAGTCCCAATTAAGGATGGGGGAATTGTTATGATTAGGGTTTGTTGTGTGCATGACATTGCATAGCTTTGCATGCATGTGGGTAGGGAGCTTAGCTGGAGGACTAAGTTTGTAATATAGGAGCCACTGAGTTGTTGACACATGGCGAAGTTGTTGAGTTTTGATAGAGATAACCCTCATGTTGCTCAAGTTGTTGAAGCTCGACGTGTTGTGAATGACGACAACAGCACCAAGTCTAACTTATGTGTTCAATCCTCATTGGAGCACAAAGATGATTCATAGGCCACATCAGTCATGCCACGTATTATTACTTGGTTGGGGAGTTTGGAATACATATAGAGTGTAGTAGGAATATTCTATACTAGTGTTCCCTTGTCCTCTATATAAACAACACGCTGCATTGCAACTTTCTCACTTTTTACTAAAATATATTAATGAAATGCATTGCTTTCTGCACACTTTAATATCCACCATGCTTTCTTATATCACAACAATAATTCTATCATGGTATCAGAGCGGCAGCAGGTCCTGCTAGTCGACTCATGATACGTCTCCTCCCTTTTTCTTGTTCTTTTTTCGTTCTTTCTTCATGACTACCAATGAGGATAGTTCCATCTCCAGTGGAGCTATCTCCAACAACCCACCCACAATCACATATCTTTAGTCTACACCCATCTCTTTGAAGCTTAAGGATACCAACTATTTGATTTGGAAACAACAAGTTCTAGCCACCCTTAAAGGCTATGGCCTTGAAGATTTTATTCTTGGTCTTATCACTCCTCCACCTCGATGGGTTGAAGAAAAACATGGTGCTAGTGTTAGGCACGTCCTCAACTCCGCTTTCACCCTTTAGGAATGGCAGGATCAAATTATCTCTGCCTGGCTTCAGGCTTCTCTCACCGAGAGCATTATGATTCTTGGTGTTGGCCTCAATTCTTCTCTTTCTATATGTCAAGCCTTATAAACTAATTTTTCCAACCAGTCCCGTGCCAAGATTATGAAATATAAACTTCAACTTCAAACCCTCAAAAAGGACACTCTCTCCATGGCAGATTATTTATCCAAAATATAATCATGATGTGATTTACTTAACTCCATCGGTTATCATGTTTCTCATGATGATCAAATAATGCATATTCTTAATGGTCTTGGCCCTGACTATGATTCCATAATGGTTGCTGCTAGCACTAAAGATTCTTGGACCGTTCTTGACCTTCACTCTCTTCTCCTAAGCTTTGAAAATAGACTTGAACATTCCAAACACTCTCTCCCGAATTCGGATGGCTCTCTGCCTAACCTCAACTACATGGCTACTTCTAATAACCAGAGAGGTGGTGGCCGCTTTGGAGGTCAGAATTCTCGTGGTCGTGGAGGTTTTTCTGGAAATAGAGGCGGAGGTCAACAAAATAACTTTCAGCGAGGTGGTTTCGGAGGCCGTGGAAGAGGATGAACGCCTGGGAATAAACCTATTTTCCAGGTCTGCTTTGTACCTAGACATACTATCGATAGATGCTGGTACAGGTTTGACCAGTCCTTTGTACCAAAACAGCAGCATTCTACACAGCAAGCTCCCTCTCCAGGCTTTGTCTTAACATCCAAGGGATCTTTTTCACCAGGTGCTCATCTTGCTCAGTTGCCATCCAGTGCTTCTCAGTGTTCTTCCTACTTTGTTTCTTTTGATTACAATAATAGGGTGGTTGGTTTCCTGATTCTGGCGCCACACATCACGTTACTGGTGATATTTTCAATCTCAACTCAGCTTCTGAATATGGTGGTTCCACCAAGCTTCAAATGGGTAATGGTCATGGAGTGGATATTAGTCATATTGGTACTAGCTCTTTATACTCTTCTTCCTCTCCTGAGCCTTTTCTCCTACATAATCTTCTTCATGTTCCTAACGTTACCAAGAATCTTCTAAGTGTCTCTCAGTTTGCTAGAGACAACAATGTCTTTTTCGAATTTCATCCTTCTTTTTGTCTTGTGAAGGATCAAAACAGCCACACTACTCTTCTCAAGGGTTTCATTAGGAATGGGCTCTACCATTTTCCAGACCTTTGTTGTTCTTCCTCAACTGAGTGCTTCTCCAACATGTTCCAGCTCTCCCTCTATCCTATCTCATCCATTGGTGTCCCCTGCTTCGTTTCAGCCATTTGCTGCAGTCACCACTTCTACTTCTGCCTCTTATCTCAGTTTTGATGTTTGGAACGTTTGGGTCATTGTAATGAAGATACATTGCGCAAAGCTTTAAATTCTTGTAATATACCCTTTAAAGCAATGAAATCTTCTTTGTTTTGTCAGCCTTGTATTCTTGCTAAGATGCATCGCATCCCATATTCTGATTCTGAATCAACATGTTCTTCTCCTTTAGTTATTGTTCATAGCGACCTATGGGGTCCCGCTCCTATCACAAGTATGGTTTCTGTTACTACATTAGTTTTGTGGATCAGTTTAGTCGTTATGCTTGGATTTACTTCCTTAAAACCAAGAATGAAATACATAACACCTTCATCCATTTAAAGATCCTTGCTGAGAAATAACTCAATACTTCACTTAAATCCTTGCAATCCGACTGGGGAGGGGAATATCGTAGTTTGACACCCTTTTTTACACAACATGGTATTCACCATCATGTGTCTTGCCCTTATACGCCTCAGCAAAATGGTCTTGCCGAGAGAAAACATCGTCACATTGTTGAGATCGGTTTGTCTCTTCTTTTTGCTTCGGGTTTGCCTATGTGCTTTTGGGATGATGCTTTTTCCACTGCTGTTTATACCATAAATAGGTTGAATGCCAAACTCCTTAACTTTGTTTCTCCTTATGAAATTCTTTTTCATATTAAACCCAACTATCACCACTTAAGATCCTTTGGTTGCTTGTGTTATCCTTTCTTACGGCCCTACAACTCTCACAAACTTCAGGCCCGATTTGCTGCAGCCACATTCTTGGGGTATAGTTCGCATCACAAAGGATATAAGGCTCTTCTTGCACCTAGAAAAGTTCTCATGACTAGGGATATTCTCTTTGATGGGCTTACTTTTCCCTATAAGACATCCTCTCTTTCTACCTCTTCGAATGATGAGCCTTCTACTCCTCTTCCTTCCTTCATTGCTCCAGTTCTCTCCCGATTTGTTCCTTCTCCAACATCTCATTTGTCCTCTTTTTCTACATATTCTCATACTCATAACACTTCTTCATCTACTCCTATTCAATCTTCATCTCCTGCATCTATTACTCCCATGCATCATCCTGCTTTGCCCACTACAGAGCAGGCCTCCCACAATTCTCCATCTCCTACGCCATCTTCTCCTACTGATAAACAACCTCTTCTCATTCCCACAGACCCTATGGTGACTCGGGCTAAAGCGGGTATTTTCAAGCCTAAGCTTCACTTCACACAAAAAGCTTCTGATGATTTTTTATCCTCTGAGCTTAGGACTGTTCTTCAAGCACTCTCTAGCCCTCCTTGGAAGGTTGCAATGTTGAAAGAATTTCAAGCTCTTGTGCGTACTAACACATGGTCTCTCGTCCCTCATGATGCTGCTACTCATTCCATTGGATGAAAGTGGGTTTTCAAACTCAAACGACATGCCGACGGCTCTATTGCTGGTTACAAAGCACGCTTGGTGGCTCAAGACTATACTCAAGAGCCTGGTCTTGACTTTACGGACACCTTTAGCCCGGTTGCTAAGCCGGTAACCATTCGAGTTGTTCTCACCATTGTCGTTCACTATAATTGGGATATTATTCACTTGGATGTTAACACCTTTTTGAATGGCAAGCTCGATAAAACGATCCACATGAAACAACCTCCAGGTTTTGAGACAACTGCCCCCACATCTCTTGTATGTCGCTTGAACAAGACCATATATGGTTTGAAGCAAGTTTCTCGTGCCAGGTTCCACACTTTCTCATTGGTGCTATTCAAGCTCGATTTTCTTCAGTCTAAGGCCGACCATTCTTTCTTTTACATGAAGGGATCATCTCCTATATATTTACTTGTTTATGTTGACGACATCTTGATCACTGACAGCTGCTCTCAATCTATCTCATCTCTTATTCATCGTCTGCACAAGGTTTTTTCTTTGAAGAACTTGTGGTTTGTTCATCACATTTTGGGTTTGGAGTTGAACCGCACTTCAGCTGGCCTTCATATGCATCAAAAGCCATATGCATTGAATCTTCTATCCAAGGCCAAGATGAGTCTTGCCTCGCCTAACCTACTCATATGATTCCCAACTGCAGATTATCCAAGTTCGAGGGCAGCCCGATTTTGGATTCCACTCTTTACAGGAGCATTGTGGGAGCACTCCAATACTTAACCATCACACGTCCAGATCTTTCTTTTGCAGTCAACAAGGTTAGCTAATACATGTCTAAACCTCTTGAGCCTCATTGGCGTGCTGTGAAATAAATCCTTCAGTTTGTGGTTGGTTCTTTGGATCATGACCTTCATATTACATGCGGAGGACAATTCAATGTTGTTGGTTTTTCGGATTCGGATTGGGCTTCGGATGTTGATGATCGCCGATCGACTTCGGGAATGTGTTTATAATTTGATGGCAATCTCATTGCTTGGGCATCCAAGAAACAGACCGTTGTCTCTCGTTCGAGCACCGAGGCTGAGTATCGCAGCCTTGCTAATGCTGCTACTAACGTGCTTTGGCTTCAAGCTCTTCTTCGAGAAATTGGCTTTCCTATCATCTCCACTCCAGTTCTTTGGGTGGAAAATTCCAGCGCCATTTCGTTGGCTTCCAATCATATACTTCATGCAAGGACCAAACACATTGAGTTAGATGTGCATTTTGTATGTGAAAAGATTGCTAGTGGTGCTCTTTACCAAACCATTGAGCTTGCAATTCTTCACTCACCTCAAGAATAAGCTCAACTTGTTGTCTCTCAGCTCGCTCGAATTGAGGGGGTATGATAGAGATAACCCCTCATGTTGCTCAAGTAGTTGAAGCTCGACGTGTTGTGCATGGCGATAACAACACCAAGTCTAACTTATGT
The DNA here is from genome assembly GCA_026898415.1 of Leonotis leonurus. Taxonomy (NCBI): domain Eukaryota; kingdom Viridiplantae; phylum Streptophyta; class Magnoliopsida; order Lamiales; family Lamiaceae; genus Leonotis; species Leonotis leonurus. The sequence continues at coordinate 506,801 of JAPKLX010000120.1, forward strand.
GTTCAATCTTCATTGGAGCACAAAGATGATTTACAGGCCACATAAGTCATGCCACGTGTTATTACTTGGTTGGAGAGTTTGGAATACATATAGAGTGTAGCAGGAATATTCTAGACTAGTGATTAAGGTTCCCTTGTCCTCTATATAAACAACACGCTGTATTGCAGCTTTCTCACTTTGTACTAAAATATATTAATGAAATGCATTGCTTTCTACACACTTTAATATCCACCATGATTTCTTATATCACAACAACAACTCTATCAAGTTTGTTAGAGAGCAGACCCTTTATTGCTTTCTTTGAACGAGCTATGGCTCAGTCTTGCCTTTTGAATCAAATATCCAGCTTTTGTTCTTATTCATGCTTTGTTTTGTTTCCCAATTTACACTAACATCCTTTTTGTGAGTTGCGATCGATAAACAAACGTGATTCACTGCTTAACAGTGGTGCTGCTTCCGCCGCTGACGTCATTGGAGTCGGAAAAAGCGGTTCGGGCGACCATCTTGACTGAGTACATGTATGCAGCTACATGCATAATCGAAAAACTACGATGCTATTGCTCTTCAGGAAGATTTTCATCGTTGAGTGAATATTGAGCAATACGGATAGCCGATTCTACGTATCGGATTGAACGTACATATAAGAACCTTGATCTGGAGAGGAGGTGCTTGGATAGAGAGAGAAAATGTTTATGGATATTTACTATTAATGCAGTACTATAGTCTATATATAATATATACATGTAGGAATAAATGAAGGAGTGATTGGTGCTGGCTGCCATAGCTATAATTACATATGTTCAGAAGGCAAATTAAAATGGATGACTAAGATAAGAACATTACATATGGGATCTCTCTCTCTCTCACAATAATAATAACCACTCTCACTCACATGCCTTCCCATCTAGTATTTTTAATTTCTTATATTTTTGGAAATTCACTTGGTAAATTCTTTGGCAGACTACATGGATGAGATTTGGGACGGAATCGAATCTTGGAAACATCAAATTCTTTGTCCCAATCTTGATTGAGATTTTTGGGACTCTTAGTCTCAAAATTCTGAACGGGACCAAAACTTCCGAATCTTAAATTTAATTTTGAAAAATCAGGAGTTCCGATCATGATTCGGGACTTCGAAGTCCAGAAAATTTCAAATTCCCGAAATCCAATCCCGATCTCTCGATCCAGAAAAATCAAAACTTGGACTCTTGATTCCCGTCGGGACTCAAGTCGGGACAGATAAAGTCTGAAGTCCCGGTCTCAAATTCTCACCCCTAATAGGCTTCATATCATGAAATATTATATCACATCTACAAATTGTTACTCCAATTTATATAGAGTGATTATATCTAATTTTCAAAAATTGTAGGATTCAAATCCCTAATTTTTGAATTTCTCTCTCTTCTTTAAAGTTTGATAGATTATTTCCCACACAATATTCAAACTATAGGTTGAGAATATGTTAGAAGTTTCCAAGATTGAAGCAGTTCAAAGGAGATTCAATCGGAGAAGGATTGTTTTTCGTTGCTAATGATCCAAATCGTCTCTCACAAACGAAGGACTAGCAAAGGCGATAGGTAAATTCCGCAATAAATTCTCCTATGTGGTAATAATTGCTTGTGAATTAATTATTTGTGTGATAATTTAAACATGTGGATCATGCAAATTTATGAGCTCTTCATACCGGTTCTATCATCTTTTACTTGGAATTTTATTCCAATTTTGTAATTTTTGTTATAAGTTCAATTTCGTGATATTAATCCGTTGTAATCTTGTTGGTGTTGGGAAGATAATGTTTGGTGTATGGGGTAGTGGGAGAATACACCAAACTCTAATATTTATTTGGTTGCATTGAACCGCATGATTAAGAGGTCAACTCACTGAAGACTAAGGAGTAGAAGAGAATGATAGAACTCATTCATAAATGTGTAGGATCCACAGGTTTAATAAATCGTGTAAATAATTAATTCTTATGCATTTAATACCGCGTACGCGAAAATAATTGCAGAATTAAATATTATACCTTCTCCTTTGTTAGTCATTCGCTTGTGGAGAAATGTACTGATTCGTTAGCAACGAACTGCAATTTATACCGATTGGATCTTCTCTTGATCTCCTTCAATCCTACCTCGATCTATGATTTGAATATTGTGTGGGCAATAAACTATCAAATATTTAAGAGAACAAGAACGAAAAATACTCTTAATTTTCGAAAAATATGAGAGAAAAATCTCTCAAGTGGCCGATTTTCCTAGGATTGGGAGATTGGAAAAATCAGCCACTCTGTGTTCTCTATTTATAGATATTCTGGACTAGGTTAGGGTAGAAATACCCACGGGCCTCGAACCGCCGGTTTAGTTCACAAAATGATGAACTGTAACCGGCCCGACAGAGATGGATGACGGTTCCGGGCCGGGCCTAAAAACCGGCAGTTCGGGCCGGTTAAAACTGCCGGTTTTGTTTTTTATTTTAGGAATTTTATAAATTAATAAAAACTTCTTCAATACATGGCTTGAAGAAGATAAGATTGCAATGTAGTTATTTTATAGTGACATTTTTTTGATGAAGTTTGTTAAAACTTCAATGTGGGACAACTTATAAGTTGTTGTTCCTTTTATTTGAGTATCCTTTTATAAGTTGTTGTTCCTTTTATAATTTTATTAATTAGTTTCTTATTTATTAAAATTCATATGTAGATGGAATCTAAGTATATACAAAACATAAAGTTTATATAAAATTTGGTAGAATATTTATATATTAAACATGATAGTTGTATTTTTAAATCCTTATTATTTATATTGGTTAACTTCATAAAATTAAATTGAATATAATTTACAATTTATTAAGTTGTATTTTATAAATTAAATATAATATTCAAAAATTTATAAATTAAAATATTAATTTAGGCTAGATATAGTTAGAGACTTAATGTACTTGCTTCAATGTTAAAATATAATTTATTGATTAAAAATTACAGTTAGCATTAGTATTGAAGCAAGTATTAAATAAATAAGAAAGTAATTAATAAAATTGGGTAGAATATTTATATATATGTTAAACATGATAGTTGTATTTTTAAATTCTTGTTATTTATATTGGTTGAATTTATAAGATCAAATTGAGTAGAATTTACAATTTATTTAGTTGTATTTTTAAAAATTAAATATAATATTCAAACATTTATAAATTGAAATTAACATGAGTATTGAAGAAAATATTAAATAAATAGGAAATAAATATAAAATTAGGTAGAATATTTATATATATATATATATTACATAATATATATATATATATTAAACATGATAATTGTATTTTAAAATCCTTGTAAGTTTGTCCCACATTGAATTTGTATCAAACTTTACCAAAGAAGTGTTCCCATAAAATCACTTTACTAAATGAGTACCCCTATAAAGTTTGTCCCAAATTGAAATTGTATCAAACTTCACCAAAGATGTGCTCCTATAAAATCAATTTACCAAAGGAGTACCCCATAAGTTGTATTGTATAAACCTATGTTGAAGGGTAGTCAGGGGCCAAAGGGTAGTCAGACTTGAACTGCCGGTTACGGTTTTTACAAGCTTTGAATCGTAACCGACCTGCCTTGTCACGGTTTCGGGCTGGGCCTTGAACCGTTGACCCCGATTTCGGGCTCAAACCGTTGACCGGCGGGCCGGTTCAGGGCCCAACCTGCTGGGCCCTTCAGAATGGGTATGTCTAGGTTAGGTTTTCTAAGGTGAATGGATAAGATCCCAAATAATAGAATTAATTCCCATTTTTATCTTTCTATAATTCCATCTATTATTCATAATTGAATTTTGAATAATTCAAAATTAATTTTGACCAAGTCAAATTCATAACTTAATTAAATTAATTTCCAAGTCATTTTGACCCAATTAAATTTAATTAATTGTTTGGTAAAACTTAGACTTAAATTAATTAATATATTCAATTAATTTAACTTCAAATTAATTACTCCAAGGAATTGTAATAAAGATTAATTCCATTATAAATATTTATCGACTCCACTATAGGATAAATATTGAACTCATCTTAATCCATCCAAATTACGGATGTAACCGCATATACTAATGTCACAGACACACAGATTAAGAAATAACTAATTTCCGAGACCTCGTTCTAAGCAACAACACGTAGAACTTATCTCACTGTAAAACCTCTCAATATGTATACGCAAAACATGTGTATAAACTTATACATACCAATATCATTTTGTGGGCTAAGGTCAGTTCTCGCATCAAATGATACTGCAACCTTTACCGACTAGACTGTTCAAGTCTGTCTAGACTGTGAGTTTTATAGTACAAAAGATCCGACTATGTTACCTTCTGTGATCAAAGACCCACCACACAATCTACAATTGCAGTAAATGGACTTATTTGCAATTCAATATATAAAGATAATAAAAAACAATCAATGATAAAAATATTTATTCTCATTAAAATGAAACTGAAAACAAGTCTGATACATCGTCTAAGCATAAAACATGCTTTGAGGTATACAAACCTCTAAGAGGGATGCATGTTGATGATCCGTTCGATGGTATCGACCTAATGGAAGTGACCTGGCCTGGACAAGTTATCTCATTGACCGGGTCCAAGCAGGTCAATATGGAGCAGTGAGCTGCCCATGTTGTGCAGACTATGTGAACAGGTAGCCTCAAGCTGTAGGAGACATATCAGTGATTGCAAGACCAACCGGCCAAGATCATGAAGCAAATCAATGTAGTGACATGATGCAAAGAAGATCACGCGATTGACCTGCCATGTTGAAGCTACTAGCTGCTCTACACTTAGGCGTTTTCTTATTGTTTTACTTACGGACTTTGGGCTATACATGTTTGGGTCTAAATCCATGGGTTTATACTAGGGTTAGCATTTATGTCTATAAATAATGTAAATATGTGTAGTAGCCGCACACAATATAAACTCTTGTAAATTAGCGGCAGTGAGATATAGTGAGAGAAACTCTAGCTGTTTTCTCTGTAATTCTAAAATTATTCAGAAATAAGATTTCTTGCACTTGAAAGTGAATGTAGTCGATACACCATCGACGAACCACTATAAATATCGTGTGCAGTTACGTGTTTTCTATTATTTGCTTTATATTATTCACATTGGAGATACATGTATAGTTCTAACAAGAAACATGGAGTCAACAAAATTATATATTAATTATTTATATAAAAAAATTATGTTGATATTTGAAAATTGTTCTATTATAAAATGCATTTTTTATTGGTAACCAATGAAAAAATGATTAATAGATCTGATTTTTAAATTAATCACTAATTTAACTTTTAATAGTTAATCTAAATGATTTTTCTTTTTTTAATATCGTAAATAAATAGTTAACCGATCCATCATCTCTAATATTTTTATTCTCACATCGTCACCAATAATGACAAATGATTTTATAGGTTTTTTAATTACTAATCACATCCCAAAATGCCTCGAACCACATAATCTTGTGATTATGTATACGACCACTTACTACTTAAAACCACCACATATAGTTTCATGCTAGTGACGTTTTCCAAACACTTTGCTTCTAAACTGAATCACTTCAATGATGACGTTGATATATACCTTATTATTATTCCGAGATGAAACTAAATTCACAAATATCTTGTTATTGGGGTCATAATTTTTTCTGTCTTTTCCTTATTGATGAAGTGTTAAGCTAGAATTTACTTTATCTCCTTCGATTCCAAAAGTGAACAATACGAAACAATCAACAATGAAAAATCAATTTGTTTACTCACGCGCAAATAATAATTTTGTAGGCTATATATTAAATAGGACGAAGATTGTGGTATATATTTTATATATGGAGCCTAACTCTTAGAACCATGCATGCTAAAGAAATGAGGTTTTTGATGTGGCCGAAAATGCAGAAATGATGATGGGTGTAGAATGCTCATTCCAAAAGCAATTAACTCCACAACTAATTAAATACTTATGATTATGAGACACCAACTCCCAACTGCATGCATCGCCCCCTCATTATAATTTATTCACTCTCATTTAATTCATGTTTTCCATATTCTCTCAATTACTTCAATTCCCTAACATCACATTTTCCATTTTCCGTAATTTATATATTCTTATTTGACTAATATTTATGTAATCAAGCTCTATTTTCACCAATGACAAGGAGGAGAAATAATACGTAATCGTCCCATGATAAGTATTATTATAACCATTGATTACCGACATTGAATCATTAAATAAAATAAAATAAAATTATAAGGAAAATTAATCAAACAAAATTTACAACAATGTAAACGTTCACGAATAGCTGGCCTTGTATGATTTGATTATTTATTAGTAGATATAAATATTGCGCATGCCTTGCTATTGAGGGCAAATTAGATTGGGACTCATTTATATGAATGGCGTTTGTCGGCCATTTCAGTCAACTTTTCACGTCAAATACCTGTTCTCTCGTCATAAAGATAAACCCCAAAAGCATAATTGATTAATTATATGTATATTTTTATATTGTGTCTCATTATTAGTATCTACGATTGTCCTTTCCACTTTAACTCGACACGAGTTTTAATAAAATGATTTGACTTTAGTTGGTAAAAGGTAAAATGTAGCGAATGAAGAATGAGACCCACAAAAAGTATTATGCATAGTGTTAGTTAATGGAGAATGAGACTCACATTAATAATGATGTGTAGTGTGTAGTGAGTGGAGAATGAGATTCACCTTAATGTGTTGTGAGTGGAGAATTTGTTACTAAAAGTAGAAAAAAAAATGAGAAGAAATTTGGTGGACGGATCAAAATGACAAAGTGAAAAGAAAGATCATGAACAGAGGGAGTATTTGCCTACCAACTATTTTACCTTTAAATTACTCATGGGCTGCATGGCAATTTCTTTTCTGATATTCCAAAGTTCAAGGTTATGTCCCAAATATGAATATCTTGCACATATTACACTAGGGATGACAATTTATCCACAGGTACCCAATCTTAATAGGAGTGAGTTTGAGAGACATTTAATATTCATTTAGTTCGTGGATATGGATATGAATATTACCTATCCATACCCATAAAGTATCCGTAAAAAATCTCACATATTCACCTAATATTAATATGTTTATCTATTTTTTATATAAAATTATATATGATTCTCATCAAAAATTATATATTTCAGGGATGATGAATACCTACGAGTGGTGGGTTCATGGTTATCTATCGGGTGGTGGGTGGCGGATTCGCGGATATCCGATAAATGATGGATTTTTATGAGTATATGAATTGCCACCCCTATGCTGCAGTTATATATGGCTTACCAGATAACTGAACACAATTTAAGACGCAACCATACATCAACGTGTAGATTTGTTAATATATATGTCCATCGCTATACATGATAAATCGGTACAAGGTACATGAATAGTGACTATCCAATCTATAAGGCTGTAATGAATAGGGCTATTCGCGAGATATTTAAAGTTTGATTTGAAAAAAGTTCGTTCCGAGTTCGACTCGATAATAAACGAGCCGAACTCAAACATGATTAGAGCTTAATAAATTTATTGAGCTGAGCTTCTTACAACATGTTCAAATTCGTTTGTTCACGAGCATGTGACCGAACTTGTTGACGAGCCTTTAAAAATAACCAATTTTTTAAAAATAACCAATTTATTGAGCTGAGCTTCTTACGAACATGTTCATTTAGTTGATTCTTAAGTTAAAATAACCAATTTTTTTAAAATAAAAATTTATATGAGTTCGAGTTTGAGTTTGAGCCGAGCCCAAACTCAAGTGTTAGCTCAAAAACTATTAATATGAATATCAAACGAGTCGAGCTCAAGCTCAAAAACAATATATCAAAAGTTCGAGCCGAGTTCGAACACCCAACGAGCTGAGCTGAGTAGTATTGACAATCTATACCCATGAATTTAAACATAAATTAATAAATTTAACCTAAATATCATCATATTATTAGTGGAAAAATAGAATAATATGGTTATTTTTAAACGTGTAGTTATGTTATTTACAGATAACTATTTATATCCTTACTCCCAAATTAAATAGATAAATTTGCATATTGAAACTACTTGTAGATATCAAATGTTTCTCAAATTTATAAACTACTATGATCGGATACTCTCTTGTTTTTTTGACTTTCCTATCCGTACTTGTGACTCATATGACTATGCTACGTAATATCAAATAAAAATATGAGTTGCTATAATTTTTATTTTTATTGAATAAATATCACATTATACCCCAACTGGATAATTCATATGAAATAAAATAAAAATTAAACAAACTTCTCTTCAAACAATATACAGGATAATTCATATATGACCAACTGCAATTTCATCATCATCATCATCTATTATCAATAATAATAAGAATCCAAACCGAGAAACCTCGGAAAATAGTCTGATATATTGACCACGTCTTTCTAGTACAGATACTACGAGATAAAAACATATAATCACGAGCTTGCAGCTCATTACCTCGTAAAAAAAATATATGAAACGTAATAATTAGTAAAATACTTTAATATATCTATGGGTTATGATGCTGAGTATAAATATAATCGATATGGGCGTTGAGGGTTCTTCTCATCAAACACTCATCTTCACTGATTCCACTACAGCTATCCTCCACCTGCAGGCTTCCTTCTGCCTTAACCTATTGATTAATAAAATAAACAAACACAAATCAAAATCATAACCCAAACAGGACTTTAATAAAGTGAAGAACAACCAGAGAAAAATCGAAGCTTTTGCTAATGACAGACCTCGTTTGCAACTTCCAAGCTCTTTTGGGCTTTCGGGGAACGGCGAGCAGCGGAGGAGAGAGAGAAGAGGAGGAGGAGCACAACGAAAAACGTAGTGGCTTTAGCCATTTTTGTATAAGGCTCTGTTTGGAGACTTATTGAGATGGAGAGGAATAGAAAAAGAGAAATATGGTATGCAGTTTATATAGATCTTGTGTGATATGTGTCAAGTGTGAACTCTAAGGAGCGAAAGGGAGACTTTATATTACAATTCAATTAATCCATTGGTAGAGAGAAAGATTCATGTCTTGAATTAAATGAATTTGTAGAATTTATGGGAATTAATAAGATGTGTGGTAGTATAGTGCTAATTAAAATTCTTAATGGTGACCACATGATCACCCCTCGAACTATAGCTTTGTGGTTGAATATATCTTGCAATCAATTTATTGCTGAGACATATGTATTTGACATATTTAACTATTGATTTATTGATTTTCTTATTTGTAATTTAATGTATTTCTGAGTTTCCCTTGGGAAAGAAAAGCGCTTAGTCATCTTAGAACTGTCAAATGCCGGTTGAGTTATATCGGGTAACCGGTGAACTACACTTGCTTCTGGATAGAGGGGTGGGACAGAGGGCTCGTGGTACCTGTTGCCCACCCTTCCTCCGCTTTGAGAATCGTGTGAACGGAGAGTGGGCAGAAGATATAAAGGAGGTCCTCAAACGAACGTAGAAATACTCCTTTACAGGCCGGAAAAAAGCTAAATAAGCATTTACGAGGGCCGGCACACTAGTAGTATTTCATAAGATATAAGTTTAATGAGGTTTTTAAAACGATAAGGATGAAAAAAGAAAAGAAGGTCCACTTGATCATAATAACTCAATGAGCTAATGTTAAGCTTCAACCCGATTTATTAATGTTTTACCTAACCCAAACACGAACTTGACCTATTAAGTTCAGATCTGAATCCGGCATGAACACGATAACTTTCATGTTGACTCGACACGATAACCACACGATAATGACACAACATGTTATCTACATTATAAAAATCTAAATTTATGCGAGAAAATGATATAAAAATTATAATAAAAGTAATAATAAATTCATAAATTTTGAATTTATAAAATATATTTATTTTTATATTAAAAGAAAATAAAAAAAATTTAAGAAAAATATTTAACAAATCACATTTATTTCAAAATATAAATTATTAATATATTATAAATTTTTGCCATCAGATTACCTGAACCTGACCAAACTCGATAGTTTCCAAACCCGATGCGATAATTTCGTATTCTTATCGGGTCAATTTGATAACAACCCGAACCAAATTGAAATCAACACTAACTCATTAATTTAGTGCGTGTTCGTATTGAATTATCGTGTCGTGTCAAAAATTGATAGCGTTGACGAATGGAATTATTAATAAGAATTTATTTCCGTACTTAAACGAAGTGCCTCCCTAAACCTGAAGAATTGTCTATCTATTTTTCATATTTATTTTTTATTTTTGCTGAGGCTTGCAACTTTGAGTTACATAACAACGAAAAAGTTGGGTTTACATGCACTCTGCATTAATAATAATTTGAAAGCACTATAAAAACAGCTTTTGAAATATCCTACTTTTATAAGTGGAGGGGACCTTGCGGATTAATACACTAGTCAATGAGTGCATTTGCTTTAAAGTATAATAACTAATTAAGGAATATCCTCACTATAATCTTATATCCTACTTTCATTTGTATATTTATATATTGAAAAATTAGATGACTTGATTTTATTCTCACATGAATACATGATATATATTTCCTTTTTGATTTTATGACTATGAGAAGGGTGTGTTAGGTATTTTAAGACTGATGTTATTTGGGATGTTAACCTAACATGTGTGTTTTTGTGTTTCTTCACAGGAATGTCGTTGTTGACCTCAGCATCTAGGTCCACAACCACGTGGAAAGCTGATTTGGCAGTGACTCAGCATCCAGGTCCACAATCACGTGGAAGGCTGACTTGGCGTCTCTTGAAAGACACGTGAAGACTTGGAGAATACACAAAGATTGGAGAGAAGACCGAGTCTTACTAGGCGGTTGAGAATCTTATGCTAAGTAGAATTCTGTTCCACAAATCTCGGAGTCAACAACTGACTGAAACAGTTCCACAATTCCAGGCAGATTTGCGAAGCACAACAACTGAACTGCGAGAATTGTGAAGACATGGGCCAACAGTTGCTATATTCATGGATCCAAGCCCATGTAGTCTATCTATAAATACTAGACACTACAAGAAATTTGTTAATAGATAACACCACATAGATAACGGTATTTTTAATATACCGTTATCTATGAGCGTGTTTTTCAAATAGATAACAGTTAGTGTTATCTATATTAGTGTAACTTATGTTAATGATAACGGATTTTAATAAATCGTAATCTATATTAGTGTAAACTTATGTTATTGTCTCCCTTCTTTCTCCATGCCAAATTAAAACCCTAATAATTCGTCTACTCCCTCTTCTTTTTTGGCGAACTTTTTTTTGAAATCGAATGGCGTCGGCGGAATACGGCGGAGCCACCACTACCGCGGCTGCTTCTTACGGAGGCGGCGGCGGCGGAGGAGGTGGAGCTGGGGGAAAGTTTCGTAAGAGGCCCGTCCGCAATCTCTCCATTTGTTCATTGCAGAGGTAAGAAGCAGAGTTCTCTCCGAAGCTTCCCATAAATTGTTCTCTTCGCAACTCTTATTCCATTCTAACTACTTGTTCCTCTGCTCGTTCTTCTTCTGGACCTGTTTCTGCTGCTCTCAATCGTAAAATCTTGAAGCTCCTTCGACTCATTTCCATTGCAGCAGATTAATTTGACCTCCTTCCTCTTCAAACACCACTTTTAAGTATATATCTCTCTCTTTTTTCTTCATATCCCACTTCACCTCTTTTGCTTGCTCTGCCCTTTTTGACTGTAACAACTAAACAAGCAACACACACACATATACATACACGTGTTGTGCTTTATTTGAAGTGATGATTACTTTCGGAGTTTAGGAGTTCTGTAATGGGATTCGATTACTGGTTCTAGATATAGCTCTACTTATCCTGGTAAAGATACAGTTTTTTCCTAATTTAGATTTAGGGAGATGCTGGTTTTGTGCTTGTGATCTCACTCTGGATTCTCTTTCTCTCTCTCTCTCCTATTGTCATGATTATATTATTCTTTAATTATCCACAATTTGTATATATGCTTGTGGTCATGATTTAGTGAATCTTGAAGATGCTCATTATATCACTTTTCCTGACCACGTTGAGTTTAAGCAATAGTTAAATATGAAGTCATTAAGTACCTTGTGTCTTGTAAAATAATCCTTAAATCTCCTACTGTAATTAGGGCCCACTGAAATAACAATAAGCCAATTAGACAAGAGAGTTTGGAGCAGATGTTACCTTGCTGGATCTCAATGTCTCATTCCTGTGCTGTTCCAATGAAGCATTGTCTCTTCTTTTGATGTTAGGATTGTTCAAAGATAATAGCATGATAAGTAGAGGTGCAGTTGATTAATGATTCGAGTCCCAGCATCAAGTTTACGAAGCCTCAGGTATGATTCTTTCATTGTTTTAGATGTTGTCTCTTGTTTTTGAAAATTCATTCTAAAATTTTTGAGTTCTTTCCTTTTGATACTGCAGGTCAAATGCTTTATACATCGCTAAATTTTGTGGTTTAATCTTTTCTTTTTCTTGTTGTAACTATTATGTATTCCTTTATGCCTTTTCTCTTTCCAGGTATCTTCTGTGTTTGCCCTCAGGTAAAGAGTTCTGTGTTTGCCCTCAGGTATCTTCTCTCTTGCTGTTCTGATCTTGCTAACTATTATGTATTCATTTATGCTTTATACAAAACGATGACAAACAATGCGGATTTTATGTGATGAGGTTTATGAAAGAGATTGTGGAAAAGCTTCAAAATGATAACTCTATGTGTTTGACATCAATGGTAAAAGTATTTCATACTAAAATTTGAATATATAGTTAGTCCTTATTATTGAAGAAAAGTTGTGTTATTTTGATTTCTTATAGTCTTGGGATGAAAGCTATTCTGAAGTTTTGATCGACGAGATTCGTGAGGAATGGGCTAGTTGCGTTCTTGACTATGTCTGAGATTAATATAAGGTATAATTAATGTATATTTCAGTTTTGGGGTGTGATTTTGCTAGTCTTTGGGGGCTGTATTAGTTTGGTAGTTAGTATATGTTTAAATTATGATATGATGATGTCAATCTCTCTATTGTTCAAATGTGCAGCTCGATTTCAGTTCTTGCATTTGCTATGATAATGGTTATGCATTTGAGTACTTGCATTTTTGTTACTTTTGATTCGTCTTTGGTTGAATTTCTGCATTCCATGTTCGTTGTGTTCAATGATCAGGGCTTGTTAAGCATGGAGTTGTTTCTAAATTTTTAATCTTTGTGTTGTTTATTGATTATTATTTAATTTCATTCATATTACTTTTCAGGTGCAATGTGAAGAACTTTTTTTGTGAGCTTCATGGATCATAGTAGCTAGTGTTGGAATATATTTTGGCATATATTTAGGTGCTTGTAAAGACGAACTAAACGAGTATACTTTTGTTTGAAGCGCATTTAATTTGCTATATTTGGCTTGTAGTTGAATGTTTGCATGGTAGAAAATATTTTAAACAGGTTTAATATGATATTATTTTGTGTCTTTCGTTATATTATTAATTGTTATTTTTTAAATATAAATTGAATGATAAGAAATTTGAATATTTAAGATAACGATACAAAATCGTTATCTAAGTGACCAAAAGTGTAATCTAAAGATATAATACGTAGTATATATAACAAGCATTTTATAACGCCAAATAACTGTTAACTATATGACTAATAAGCGTTTTCTAAACTAACAATACAAAGCGTACAAAATACATTACATAACACTAACAACCGTTATCTATATCTTTAAATAGATAACGTTATTCAATCGATATGTACCTGAAAAAAAACGTAATCTAAGTGTAAAATAGATTACATAAAAAATATCAATGGATAACGATATGGACTGTAATGTAAAGTACATATAGATAACGCCATATTGCGTTATGTTTACATTCTAAACCGTTATCTATGTACAGAATAGATAACGGTGCCTAGCGTTATCTATGAGCGTGTGCACATAGATTACAGCAGTATATTTAACACATTTTTGCACGTATAGATAACGGCATTTCGCCGTTATCTATGAGCGAATTTCTTGTAGTGAGAGTTATTCATTCAGTAAAGTGAGGCTAGATAGACGTCCTTTGCAGATTAATTTCGTAGTTTTAATTATGTATGTTTCTTAGCTCGTAAGAACATACATTTAGTATTTTAGTAATAGTGTTGATGTTATTGATGTCCGCAACATTGTAATAGCTCAACATTTGTTTTGATTATTCTTTTTGGCCGTAAGGCTTCCGTGTAGGTTATTAATTGATAACCTATGCAAAAATTATATCGTGTCTTCTACTTTAGCTTCCGCATATTTTCATTTAGAGTGGTTGATACACTTTCAAGTGGTATCAGAGCCATCACTCGACACACTGAGTGTGGTCCTGACGGTATCACCTACTCTAGTAGCTCGATGGATCCGAACAATATTGACATGTTTTGTCCACCAATTCAAGATGTGTCACACGACATTACCACAACATTTCAAGCCACATTGGAGAGATCCTTTTCTGACGATGAAGATGTTGATAAAGATACGATCTTAACTACTATTCTAAATTATTTTGCTTGAATGCCTCTGTTGGTGATGCAGGAAGTGTTGAGGATGACATAGACTCTACATATGGTGAAGAATGTGATGACAATGCTTTCACTATAATACAAGGATTAAAAAGGTTGTATGATGAGCTGTTGGGAAAATGGAAACAACAAGCACGAGATCTGGTGACCTCAACAGCTGAGATAACAAGACTCAAGGAAGCACAAGCCAAACAGGAGGTGTTGATCACACAACGCGATATAGAGCTCACCAAGGTGAAATCCCAACTTGAAGAAGCTCAGTTGACCATCCGCAAGTGGAATACTGAGACTTATTCGCTTCAAGAGATCATGGATAGCGGAAACCCAAGCAAAAGGGGCCTTGGATATGCTGCACCAACTGTGTTCTGTCATGGGTCCACATCAACAGCAGAAACATCCAATAACCAAAGCAGATGTTGTGCTCACAGACCCACCAACACAGACAAAGCAAAACACCTCTCAAGCAGGAAAATGTAAGAAAGGTAAGAAAGGTAAGAAAAAGAGTAAGAGACGTAGAAGGAAATATGTGTGTCATTACTGTCTCAAATCAGGCCACATAAAGCCTTTTTGTTATCAAAAGAAAAGGGATGACAAGTCATATTTTGTGCTACCACAACAACCCAAAATGATATAGGTAAACAAATATGATCTAATATGTAATGTTGTGTACACAGTATTAAAAACTAACATTTCAGGTTCTTGGTACTTTGACAGCGGATGTTCACGTCACATGACAGGTAACAAAACATTTCTTTCCAACTATGAGACTTATGACGGAGGAAATGTTTTCTTCGGTGGAGGTTCAAAAGGTAAAATCATAGGGATAGGTACACTTAATGTTCCTGGTTTGCCTGCTTTAACAAATGTGTATCATGTGCAAGAACTTATGGCAAACTTAATCAACATAAGTCAATTATGTGATGGTAACATGCTTGTGAAATTCACTAAAGATGCATGTGAAGTATACAATAACAGAAACTTGTGTATCATGACAGGTCAAAGGTCGTCAGACAATTGTTATATGACTGATAACCTAAAATGTAACAAGGCTCAAGTTGATGATGTTATACTCTGGCACAAACGATTAGGCCATACTAACTTTCGAAACCTTGGCAGGTTGGTCAAAATGGATGCAGTACGAGGTCTACCAAATCTTGGGAAGACTGACCAAATTGTATGTGGAGACTGCCAGAGAGGAAAACAATTGCACTTTGGAACCAACCGATGCTTTGAACTTCTGCATATGGATCTGGTAGGACCCATGGAAGTGGAAAGTATTGGTGGCAAAAGGTATGTATTAGTTGTGGTAGACAATTTCTCACGATTCACATGGACCTATTTTTTACGTGAAAAATCTGAAACATTTGAGATGTTTAGAAATATGTTTGCTCGCGTTGCTAATGTATTTGATGCTAGAATATCTCGTATAAGATCTGATCATGGCCGTGAGTTTGAAAATTCACAATTTACAAGTTTCTGCAATGAAAATGGAGTATGTCAGGAGTTTGCAGCACCAAAAACTCCACAGCAGAATGGAGTGGTCGAACGCAAGAATAGGACCTTGATTGAGATAGCAAGGGTTATGATGAGCTCAAAACAAATGGCGAAACATTTTTGGGCTGAGGTAGTAAACACCGCATGTTACATCAAGAATCAAGTCAACATTCGACCAGGCTCATTCAAAACACCGTATGAACTGCTTAAGGGAAGAAAACCTAACCTAAAACATTTTCGTGTTTTCGGGTGTGTATGTTTTATCCTAAATGATCGTGAGTATCTAACAAAGTTTGATGATAAGAGCGACAAAGGTGTATTTGTTGGGTACTCAACAAACAGCGTAGCTTATAGGGTATTTAATCTTCGCACTAAGACAATACAAGAATCTGTTAATGTTGTCTTTGATGACGCAGGTGTTGAGAACAAAGAGGTGGAAGCAGAAGATGACATATATCAAGGGGGGGTTATTCTACCTCCTGTTGGGATGCAACCTGCTCCAACTAACACAACAACCAGCAGTGATGTGGAAAACAATGTAACACAACAGGAACCAGAAGAAGAACAACGTGAGGTTCAAGAGGTCACTCACCGCAGAGAACCTCCAAGAAGAGTTAGAGAAAACCATCCACTGTCTCAAGTCATAGGAAATGTTGAGGATGGTGTTCAGACTAGACGTAAACAACCAATTAACTATAGAGAAATGACGTGCATGTATTCTGTGTGCTCTACAATTGATGACGTAACATGTTTTGTCTCCAAGTTTGAACCAAAACATGTCAAGGAAGCATTGACTGATGAGTTCTGGATAAATGCTATGCATGAAGAACTAAATCAGTTTGTGCGTAGTGATGTTTGGTACCTTGTTCCCAGGCCAGCCAACAGAAATGTTATTGGCACAAAGTGGATTTTCAAGAACAAATCTGATGAGAAGGGAACAATTGTACGAAACAAATCACGTTTAGTGGAACAAGGGTATACTCAAGTAGAAGGAGTAGACTTTGATGACACATTTGCTCCAGTAGCAAGAATTGAGTCCATTCGGTTGTTGCTTGTTGTTGCATGTCATCTCAACATCAGTCTATATCAGATGGATGTGAAGGCAGCATTCCTCAACGGCGAACTTAAGGAGGAAGTTTATGTTGAACAACTAAAAGGTTTTGAGGACCCCCACAAGCCTGACCATGTCTTTCGACTGAAGAAAGCACTATACGGTCTCAAACAAGCACCACGTGCTTGGTATGAACATCTCACAAACTTCCTTCTCAAATACGGGATTGTGAGAGGCGGTGCGGACCATACATTATTTATTAAAAGGAAAGATCAACACATTCTTATTACTCAAATCTATGTTGATGATATGATTGTCGGTTCCACCTCACGTAACATGCTAAATAATTTTTCAGGTGCAATGTCTTCGAAGTTCGAGATGAGCATGATAGGTGAGCTTACATACTTCCTTGGACTCCAAGCTAAACAAGGACAAGATGACATCTTTATCTCTCAAAGCAAGTATGCCAAAGAGATGATAAAGCGTTTCAACCTTGAAGGCACAAAGCACATGAAAACTTCCATGGGCTCTACCGAAAAGTTGACTAAAGATGATGCTGGGGAGGATGTTGACCCAACACTCTACAGATCAATGATAGGGAGTCTGTTGTACCTAACATCCACTTGCCCAGATCTGATGTTTAGTGTATGTGTATGTGCCAGGTATCAAGCTAAACCCAAAGTTTCCCATATTAAAGTTGTTAAAAGAATTATTAGATATGTTGCTGGAACATTAGATTTAGGAATCTTTTTTTCCAAAAACATGAAAATGAGCTTGATAGGGTTTAGTGATTCTGATTGGGCTGGAGATGTGGACGATAGAAAAAGTACAAGTGGAGTATGTTTTTATCTAGGTAACAACATTATGTCATGGCATAGCCGAAAGCAAAACTGTGTATCCTTGTCCACTGCTGAGTCCGAATATGTTGCAGCGGGCAACTGTTGCATACAACTACTGTGGCTCAAACAGATGCTTAGTGATTATGGCCTAGACAACAATGACCTGGTTGTGTATTGTGACAACATGAGTGCCATAAACATTTCTAAAAACCCTGTTCAACACTCTAGGACAAAGCACATTGACATAAGACACCATTTCATTAGAGATCTAGTGGAACAAGAGGTGATTAAGCTTGAGTATGTGAAAACGAAAAACCAAGTTGCTGACATTTTTACAAAACCTTTGGATCATGAGAGATTCGTACACTTACGAAAATCTATTGGTCTTTGTTTTCCTCATTGATTTTGTGTTGCTACACCCGTATCTATATTATTGTTATCTATATCAGAGGGTGTAGCTTGTGTGTCTAACTTGCTGGTATAATATCGTAGTCAACATGTTCTGTATACGGACACCTGTCCTTCTTCTATATATGTTTTTATGTAACTGTGTGGGAAACAATCCAAGTAGTTTGGGGGGCACGGCGTTCGCTCCAACGATGCTACCTTACAAAAGGATTGCAACTGCGACTGCTTTCGAGGGTGAAAGGCTAGGGGCACGGCGTTCGCTGCGACGATGCACTCTACGCTCACTAACTCTTGGATTCTTGTAGTTCTACACCTATTTTTGTTTATATGAACCAGGTGGATGTTGCAGAAGATGTTGACACAACAGAGCACGTTAGACTATTTTATCTCCTGTTTGTTCTCTAAAATGTTTCCATCAACGTCAGCAACCTGTGTTTTCTGTACAGCATATTCTAGCGTTGTCCTCAACATTACTTATTTCTCTCTTGATAGTGGGTTATAACTGTCGTGTAACATGTTCTTGGGTTTGTCAGGGTGTAAGTGAAACATCATAACTTCTTTTGAATTGAACTGTCGCCAATCTGTTTCCCTACCCTCATCATGATTTTTTTTGCCACAGTTGTCACTCACCACACGAAATCCTAGAAAAACCGCCTCTCCTTTTTGAACGTTCTTACTGCCCTAACACCGATTCTTCAAGCGTGCCTATCTTCCCAAAAAGGGGGAGAACAATATTGTTTTGCAGGCAGCACCCTTTATTGTTGGAATGACATGGATGTTGTTGCGTGTGATGTGCTCGTATCTATGTTGTTGCTGCTGTCCCTATCTATGTTGTTATTGTTGTATGTTGTTGCTGCTCTTGAAGTTGTTTTACAGGCATGAACATAGGGGGAGCACTCTCGTGAAGCTATACCAAAGGTTTTGTGAAGAAGGCACAAAAATAGGGGGAGTTTGTTAGGTATTTTAAGTCTGATGTTATTTGGGATGTTAACCTAACATGTGTGTTTTTGTGTTTCTTCACAGGAATGTCATTGTTGACCTCAGCATCCAGGTCCACAACCACATGGAAAGCTGATTTGGCAGTGACTCAGCATCCAGGTCCACAATCACGTGGAAGGCTGACTTGGCGTCTCTTGAAAGACACGTGAAGACTTGGAGAATACACAAAGACTGGAGAGAAGACCGAGTCTTACTAGGCGGTTGAGAATCTTATGCTAAGTGGAATTCTGTTCCACAAATCTCGGAGTCAACAACTGACTGAAACAGTTCCACAATTCCAGGCAGATTTGCGAAGCACAACAACTGAACTGCGAGAATTGTGAAGACATGGGCCAACAGTTGCTATATTCATGGATCCAAGCCCATGTAGTCTATCTATAAATACTAGAGTTATTCATTCAGTAAAGTGAGGCTAGATAGACGTCCTTTGCAGATTAATTTCGTAGTTTTAATTATGTATGTTTCTTAGCTCGTAAGAACATACATTTAGTATTTTAGTAATAGTGTTGATGTTATTGTTGTCCGCAACATTGTAATAGCTCAATATTTGTTTTGATTATTCTTTTTGGCCGTAAGGCTTCCGTGTAGGTTATTAATTGATAACCTATGCAAAAATTATATCGTGTCTTCTACTTTAGCTTCCGCATATTTTCATTTAGAGTGGTTGATACACTTTCAGGGTGTTACGATTCTGTACCATCTTTTACTTAACCTTTTAAATAATATCTATTTGCATCCCATTATCTTATTAATCCAAATATAGAAGACACAAAAATACGATTCTCACTTTATTTGGTAAGTTTATAATTTATTCCATATTATATTAATATTGTCTGTATATTTAGAGAGAAAAAAAATATTTTCTATATTTACGAATATATTCTTATAATCAGATTATATACATAACACGCTCAAAATAAATTATAACAATTTTGAGAAAAAATCGCACAAACCGATTCATAGAATTTGCTGGTAATATAAATAGTAGTACTAGTATATGAATTATAATAAAAATGATGAAACCCATCCACGATAGCCATTGTTAATGTACTCATAATTGATGTGTTATGCTATATAAATAAATAATAAATCTAAGATAAAATTTATTAATTTTTAATTTTTAATTTTTAATTTTTAAGAATAAACTTTGATTATGATATAATAAATTTATTTAATATAAAAAATAAAATTACCATAATTCATAATGTGTGTCATTATATGACACATCAATCATAATTCATAACTATAATATAAATGACAGCGGCCGGCTGTAAAAGGTAACTGTGAAATCCACATACTGAAATTAATATATCCATGGAAGTATTTTTTGGTCGTACATATGGAACCGGAAACTTCTACTGCCCAGTTAATGACAAATTAAGATCGATCCGTTGCCGCAACTTAATATGTTGATAACTGATTTGATATTGTCACTGTTTTAATAAAATGTGTTGATTTAGTTGTTAAAGAGTAAAGTGATAATAACGTTTACTTAGTGGAGAATGAGTTCCACAAAAATTAGATAATGTGTAAGATATTACGAGTGCATAATGAGACCCACAAAAATTAGATGATGGGTAAAATAGAAAGGTTGCCAAAAATAGAAAGAAAGTGAGAAGAAACTTGGTGGACGGACTAAAAAGGAAATGTGGAAAGAAACTTGGTGGACGGAGATAGTATTATTTTTTGTTATTTTGTATTGAATAATATTAAATTATACTCTAATTAATAAACCTTAGTAGAAAAGTGAAAATTAATAAAAAAAATTATTAAAATTTTATATTTATATATGAGGCATGTGACATCATTTTCGAGCATATTAATCTCGTCCACAACAAACGAATGAATATTTTTGCATAAAATATATATTATAAATCTTAAACTTTAATCATTAACATGTTACCCCTTACACAATATAGATGATTCCATTCACACCGTTTCACTAATATTTATATTTGCGCAAGATGACGATCGATAAAAGAATTTGTTTGGTACAGTGGTTCCATTTCTGCCACTGTATACACTAACTATACCGCTCTAAGAAAATAAATTATATAGTAAATAAGTATGTCAAAGAAGATATGGCTTAAACTAACAACATTCTAGAAGGGCTTAGAGGTTAATCTCGTTAAATTATTTTGGGGCTTGCTATAATTATATTCTAGAAAATGAGAATAGAATGCCACGTCTATAATTGTGTGATGCACAAGTGGTGTGGTACAGATAGATGTATAATATAGCCGTTTTAATTGAAGAATGTGTTGAAGACGTGTGTTGACCTTTTTATTTGGAATTTAACCTATTTTTAAGATAAAAAAGGAATGTTCAAAGGTCAAATCTTCATACCCTCACACTTATCCTCAACACACTAAGCAATTTGCTCACTGCTAGTACCCAAGATCTCTTATCAACTTTGATGACGTCGCCATCGCCCCCAACATATAATATTAGGCCTTCCTTTTATAATAAATTTATTAACTCCAATACAGTTTCCAAACAAATCGAATTTTTCTTTTTTTTTTTGAATTGTGTTGATCGAACCAGCGGAGTTTATCAAATAAATCAATAAATAAAACTATAATTGGATACACTTGGTGGGATAAAACTTTTAATAATTAAATTGTTAAGCAAAAATTAACCAAATTAAATTAACCAAATTAACCATCTAGCATATTAATTCTCATAGCTTTAACTCATCTAGCTTGTTAAGCAAAATTAACCAAATTAAATTGTGAAAAAAATATTAATTTATGGGTGGTTGGGCATTTGACTATTTTTTGTGGCATGTGATAAAATTGTCTATAGTTGTGATATATTATAATTCTCGCTTCCTTTTGTTTTTGTCCACTATTTGGTTAGGTACGAACTCATAAACTTAAACTGGTCGTATTAGTTCAAGTTTAATATTCTAACATAATTAGGGTGTCTTCGGTACGATAGATAAGAGCATATTAGAGTATATACCATCTTTTTAGTCGTTTGGTAGATCTATTCAGTAAACAATCCAGCTCGTGTTTTTAAAATTGAGCCCGTCACTATTTCACTGTTCAACACAATATACGTATACCTCCCATTAGGTTGGATTAGGGATGGCAAAATTACCCACGAACCCGGGTACCCGCGGGTACCCAACCCTAATGGGGCGGGTGCGGGTACAAAATTTTCGGGTCGGGAGCGGGTTTGGGTTTAAAAGTTTATACCCGTATCGGGTTCGGGTCGGGTACGGGTGTATAGGAACCCGCCCCGAACCCGCCCCGATAATATTACTTTCACTTATATTTTTTTTATAGTTATACTTAATACTTAATATAATAAAAAAAAATCACAATTTTATTTGATGAACTTGTGGCATACTATTATATGTTTTAAGATTTTTGGAAGTTTTACATTTGATTTAATAGTTTTTACTGTATGCTTGTGCATATGAAAATTTTATTGCTTAACGGGTACCCCGACGGGTACCCCTTCCCCCGCCGGGTAATACCCGCCCCGACCCCGACCCGATTTAAACGGGTAACGGGGCGGGTACGGGGGTGAATTAATGAAACGGGTATGGGGGCGGGAAAAGCAAAACCCGCCCCGAACCCGCCCCGTTGCCATCCCTAGGTTGGATAGCTTTTCAACAATGAACACTAACCTCATAAATTTATTTTTTTCACCCCGAAATATCATTTCATCTTCTTTCTCTCTCACAAATATCATTTCACCTTTTTTCACCCAAAAATTAGACACTCAAATCAGTTCACAAGAAATATACCTAATTCAGACAGAAACCCATGACAAAATTGACGATGGTGGAGTAATCTTGCGAATGTGACGATTTGTTCGCATAAACTATACTGTTCACAAGCATTTGAAAGGTGAAAAAAAAAAAAGCATTTGAAAGGTGAGAAAACTGGGGTTCATGTATGGTTTGCAAATTTTAGGAAAAATATTTGTTTTCCCTTATTTTAAATCATATTTTTTTCAAATAATAGATTTTGGTGTGAATAATTATTGATTACATGTTAAAAAATCACATTTTTTGTGTTACTTCATATTTTGATGTTTGCTTAAATCCAGATTACCGTGTCCATTTTACAAGTACTGCAACTTCTTTATCCACTTTTCTACAGGGTGTTCATTTGTGGTGTGTGGGGAGCTTGATTCTTGTGAATAAGGGTTTATTTTGGGTAGTTATGTCATAGATGTGTAATACAACCAGAGTTTGGTGATCTAAAATTTGAGTAGTCTTTATTTATGGAATAAATCCATTTATGTGTTCCTTGACAATGTGATGTTTACTTTTAACTTATTGTGTCTCTATTTATTTCATAATGGCTTAGTACTTATTCGAGGATAGTTTAATAGGTAGAAAATAGTAGAGCATTGTTTTATTCCATGACATTTTTTGGAATTTAGAGTGTTTCAACTTTCGTGCACTAGCAGTACCATGTTTCATTTTAATTGCTTTTTCTAGTTATGGAGACTCGATTTCATTAAGTTGTTGAGTTTTGATGTTTCTTTTTGATCTTACCATAATGGGTTGAATATTGTGCAGAGACAAACAAGAAAGTCCTATAGCCACTTCAATAATGCCTCATGGAAGTGACAAAGTTGCCCTCATGTATCTGATGCTAGATGAGATAATTAACTCATATATGCTACAAATATATGTTGTAGTAATTAAATTTCTAAAATGTGAAAATAGAAAAAGAAAGTTTGGTTAAAATTTATTGAAAGGATCCCAGATCAAATAAAACACTTGAATCGATTGATCCACATAATTGATGCTGATTGCATAGGAAACCTTCAAATGGATAAGAACGCCTTCGGAAGATTGTGTATATTGTTAAAACAATTAGGAGGCTTGTCAGATGGCAAATATGTTAGCATGGAGAAACAAGTAGCAATCGTTTTAGGAGTTCTCGTCCATCACAAGAAGAATTTTACAGTAAAGTTTGACTTTAAGCGTTTTGGACAGACTATCTCTCAATATGTCTATGTGGTTTTAAAAGCACTTTTAAAAATCCATGGAATTTTTCTATTCAAACCAACTCCTGTCGAAAACGATAATCAGGATCTAAGATGGAAGTGGTTTAAGGTAAATTCCATGTTTCTATAATGTGCTCGAATTTAATTGTGATAATTCATTGATTATGTTTTGCAAAAGTGTTCAGATCATGTTTTCATTTTCTTGTATTTTGTTGTATTTTGGGCTTATAGGGATGCCTAGGAGAATTAGACGACACATACATTCAAGTCACGGTTCCTCTCGTTGATAAACCAAGGTATAAGACTAGGAAGGGCCAAATATGCACTAATACTCTCGCAGCTTGTGATCGGAATTTACGGTTTACATATATTCTACCTGGTTGGGAGGGCTCTGCAGTGGATGGTAAGGTCTTACGAGATGCGATTAATAGAGATCATGTATTAAAAGTGCCTAAGGGTAAATTAAGCTATATACCCAATATAATTAGTTTATATATTATTTATTTATCCAATAAATTAATATGTTCAACAACTTATTGATAGTAAAAATTCACTTCATGGATTCATTATAGGGACATACTATTTTTGTGATAATGGTTATGCGAATAGCTAAGGATTTATGACTCCTTTCAAAGGAGTGCGGTACCATTTAAAAGAATGGGGTCTCAACTGCAGCCTACAACTCATGTGGAATTGTTCAATATCAGGCATACAAAGTCACGCAACGTGATTGAACGTGCATTCGGCATCATGAAGATTGTTGGTCCCGAAAGAGTAAGGTTTGGTGTATGTGGGGGGGGGGGGCCCCCCCCAACACCCCAAATACAAACTTTTCAGTTTACTTGACAAATTAACTAGAGAGATTAAGCTCGAAGGGAGATTGCTAAGTTTGACAGAACAGGTTCACTACCAAGTTGACTAGTGATCTGTCCAAATAGTGAATCTCTCGTGAGTTACACAATGCAGATAGTAAGAGTGATCTTGTTATCTATCAAAGTATAGTGTGCGGAATATGGTGGATTTATTTTGTTGCTCTTATTAGAAAACCTTTATAAACATTTAGCCAAATATATTAGACATTGATTAAATCAATGCAGGTTTGTATGCAAGTGCTGAGTTAGAGAATAAACAACTGAAAGTAAATACGTAAAGTAAAGAACACAGTTGTTTTTTACGTGGTTTGGGAAACCCCCCTACGTCCACGGTCCAATCAAACTAGATTGAATATCCATTACTAGGATAATGTCTTCTTTATAATCGCTGAGAACGAGCCATAAGTTCCGGTCAAAACTAGAATGAAACTTATGCACGAATAGGGTCGTGTCCCTTACAACTTGCAGATAAATCTGCTACAAATATCTTCACGTTAATCCATTACAAAACTACTAGCTAGCGAAGATATTCCTTTCCTTCTTCTCGATAAGAAAAACTTGAGTCGAGGTTGGTGTGATTTCGATTATGAACGACTTTGAACAGTTTCTTGAATATGGAAATTTTCTCGTTGAATGCTTCAATGGTTGAGTAGATTTCTGGGCAGAGTTTCAACAATGAAGTATGAGCGTATGATCGTTTGTTAACCCTCTCCAGATGCTGTTCGCAGCATTTATAGGTCCAAAATTAAAATTCTGACCGTTGGGGTTGATTGAAGTGCAATTAATGCTGATTGTCAATCAAAGATGTGAATCCCTAATTTGATCCTCTTGCCTTGTAGGAAAGGTTGACTGAATCTCCTTGATTATGGAAAACAGATAGTTGATTGATCTTTTCCCTCCTTTAAGCTTTGATTGATTTACCTTCATTCTTTGGTCTCTGATTGATTATCCTTCCTTCTTGATAAGTCAGATGACGTAACACAAGGATGAGCTTCTCTCTAAGTACAACGGGTGACGCATTGTATACCCATTGTATATCCGAAGTTTACATAATCTCCATCTAAGTGATCTGTAAGGGACAGATTCACTCTTCCAAACTGGTCTGATCATATCAGATCAAGTTCACTTCCAGTGAGGTGGCCTTGTCCAAAGTTATTCCAAAAGTTGATAACAATAGTTGTGTGGAAGCAAGTTTGGTCCAGGTTGAGTGATCTTCATCGGGTTGTCTGCTTGTTTCAGGTGAGCTGGTCTGCTTCAAAGAAACAGAAGACTTTCTAACCATATGATTTCCTATAGGACAAAATACTTAAAGTATTTGAGTCTTTTATATTGTAGTCATCAGCTAACTTGGTCTAAGTAAAACAAGCTTGCTGCCTATCAGGTTCACTTCTAACAAAGTGATCTCCCTGTTACATTTTGAGCAGGTTGAGTTTAGCAAGCGAGACATAAAATAAATCTAAGTGCATTTCAAAAGAACATCATCAAAACTAAATTTTGTAAGGGTTCCCAACAAAGATGCAGTGGGAAATACTTTGAAGACCTTTGTTCTATCATGTGAAGGTTCAACTTAGATTGATTATGGTTTGTTTTCTTATTCACAACTTTATTCGGAGTGAAATGTCACTCGATCCATATAAGGAGTTGATTGATGAATACGAGGTTGAGTTGCAAAATCAATGTGGTAGGAACAAGCTCTGAATGGACCCGATTTAGAGATGAATTGGCATAAACGATGTTGACAGGACGATATATTCGATAATAGTATCCACTTAATTATGTAATTTTTTGTTAGTAATGAACTAACTTTTTGAGACTATTCGTCTTTTTATTTATTTATGCAGCTAAGAAACACTTTTTAAGTTCTACTATTTTGTATTGATCTACATACTAGTAACATCAATCTGATTTGTATTTGCTATACATCTTATTTTTAAGTTCTACTATTTTGGAACAACTTGCTTTCGTGAGCGAGATGCTTCTGCCCACATTTAAATTCCAATCTATATTTAATTTGTATTTGCTCACTACATTTTATCTCAAGCCATTGATTTACTTATTTTTTCATTTGTCAACATAGATTTTTCAAGCCATTAAAAAATTAAGTATGCTACAAATGAAATATATGCAACTGCATATTAGTGAAACATAATATTAGCATAATCTTCAAATATGTACATAGAGGGAAACATTTCAGTACTAAACTAACCGTAAGTTAGTTTTAACATAGCAGCTCCTTAGCCGGAAATGGTTCTAGTTTCACGAGCTAATTAAAAGTAAAAGATCCAAAAGAGAGTTTATAGTTTAACCACTACATGGCAAGCAGGTAGTCGCTAACACTTGGAGTTTCGAGCTCACAGTTGTAACTTGATCTTGCCCAAGACTGCTATTGGTCACACGACATCAAAGACTTGATCAAGTTGCATAGGATTCACATACATCGCTTTAGAAACATGACAATACAACTATGCGTGCAGTTAGACCTCTAAAGACGTTATAAGGGTTGACTCAATTCATATTTCCCAAGCCAAGTTAATAAACCTAGCTACTCATACCGAAAGTAAAGAACACAAACAAAATAAATAAAAGCATACTTGAATTGAAATAGCAAAAGTACGAGTTACTAAAAGCTCCTCTTGTCAGGACCAACCTTTGGCAAGGCCGAAAGCATGAACAAAAATTAAATAGATTGTTTGCCCATAGGACTTGTTAATTCATCCCAATCACTCATTGAAATAAAGGCCTAAACTAAGAGAAAGAGCAGTCGGGCGTCATCCCTCCCCTGGATTACGTCTTTCTCCGATTCATAGCGTGGGGGTATAAATAGCGTCTTCGTGGGCTTGGGCTTTGTGGTAGAGGTGGCTAGGGTTAACGGCCAAACTTTCCTTTCTGGTGAGATCTTCCGCGTAGAGGAGATACTCTCAATCCTCCAAATAATTGGTGGATGGAAAGGGAGATCCTTTTCCTTTTCCGCGGAAGGAAAGATATCCGCCGCAAATCTTAGCTCCTTACCCGTTCTTCCGCGCTCCCGGCTGCTTCAATCTTTCTCCTGGTCTTGGCCAATGTGCTTCTCTTGCCCCCAGCGGTTGCAGTGTGATCTCAAGCGGTACCTTGTCTTGGGCTTCAAATTGCCTCTTTCTTCAGATGATCTGCAACCTTGACCTGTATCTTCCCAACCCAGACTCATGTTCTCCTAGACACAAAACACGACACAAAACAAAGGAAAATGACTCGATCTATACCTAAGACAAGACACAAAATAGTATGAAAAATGGGCTCGTCAATCTGCCATTGCAACACGTTATCAGCACGTGGATATTTAATATTGATTGCTTGAGATTGATTTAAAATTTATTATGTTTGATTGTTGAATTTAAACGGGTAATTTATTTGAAGTTTGACTTTTTTGGTGGCTCTTCTTGTGACTGACTTTTACCCTTCTTTTGATGGGTGTTTAGACAACCTAAAAAGCCTATATGATTTGGGAATATGAATATCTATGAAATTGACAATTTATATAATTGAAACTTGACAATTAATGTCAAGTATATTATTTTGTGCCTTGTGATTTTTATGCTGAATTGATTGCTTATTCATAGTTTATGATGATGGAACCATATGAGGGGCTCACGAATTCGTAAGATCCACAAGTTTAATTAATCATATGAATAATTAATTCTTATACAAATAATACCACATAGGAGAATATAAATGCGGAATAAATAAATTTATACATTCTCCTACGCAGCTCCTCCGCTTGTGGAGAAACGATTTTAATTGTTATCTATCAAATAACAATCCACATTGTTCAAATTCTTCTCTTGATCTCCCACGATCCGTGTCATAGCCCCATTTTCACAGGGTACAATTATAATAAATGGACTTGTTTGCAATTCATTATATAATAATAATAAATAACAAATCAATGATAGAAACATTTATTCTCATTAAAGTGAAACTGAAAACAAGTTTGATACATTGTCTAAGCATAAAGCATGCTTTGAGGTATACAAACTCTAACATATGATTAGTAATCATGTAATTAAATTTTCAATATTAAATAATTTAATAACTTAATATATAATTTTCAAGAAAGGTCGGAT
Source organism: Leonotis leonurus (assembly GCA_026898415.1). NCBI lineage: Eukaryota > Viridiplantae > Streptophyta > Magnoliopsida > Lamiales > Lamiaceae > Leonotis > Leonotis leonurus. Next base: position 536,103 of record JAPKLX010000120.1, read on the forward strand.
ATCAACAAGCATGAATTTGCTAACCGAGCTCTTAATGTTAGCAACAAGTTGACTTGAACTTTTGATGTTGAGATGTATCTTGCCTCATGTGATATAAATAAGATAAGCATTCTAAAATCTTCAAGTAGCTCCACCCAAAAGGCTAATGTTTTAATATTTTTCCATCATCATTTAAATAAAAGTCTTAAAAATGAGTACCTTATTTAAAAGGATCATGTTGTCATTTAGCAACACGCGAATGCTTGCTTTAATCAATAAACAACAATTATTATCCCTCAAGCACAATATGTAATACCCCAATAATTAAAAACCCGAATAAAAGAAAAATTTATGAATAAACGAGGGATTCAAGATCCGTTGAAAGTTTAAAGACTCGTATTAAAGAATGGAACTCCTAATGTGAGTTAAAAGTCATTTCAGAAATTTCTGTAATCGAGAAGGAAACGAGAAAATTCGGTTTGACGTTTATCATCATAATTTAAGTTCGAGAACTCGTATCGAAGCAGCGTCTGTTTTTCCATTCAATTATTTTACGATACGGAGATAAGGTGAAAAGTTAATAATTCTGACTTTCGGAAGAATGAAGTATTTATCGAGAAATCACTGTTCATCGTTTTGAACGAGACGAGATAATTTTATTATCTTTTAAAAGTTAAGTCCGAAATGTTTTTCTAAGAGAGCCGTAATTTTTCCAGAATGTTTTGAGAACATTATTTTATCGAGAAGTCGAGAACCCGGACTATTAGTATGTTATTATAACGGGTAACAAGAGCAAATAGGGGATTCATTCGAAATTAGATATTTTGAAATTAGATATTTTGGGTTTAGATATTTTGAAATTTAGATATTTCGAAAATATCTAAGAGGCGAAATACGGGATTCATTCAAATGCCCGGATTTGAAGTCCGAGACGAGATATGGACAAAGCGCGATAATTTACATACACTTTTATCGCGATACGGACCATACGCGGAATTTATATTTTCGCCGTCAGTGAATAGTAGAACCGAGAACTCGAGAACTCGAGAAATCGAGAAACAAGTATTTTATCGATTTACGTGCAACTCGATCAGGCCAAACCCGACTTTAGTTCACGAGAGACGGAGATGTCTTAATGAGTAAGAAAGACGAGAGTGTTGATTTCCCGTTTCAACCGAGATAGATAAATAACAAAGAATCGGATCGAAAATATCTAAAAGACGATTTGGACCCCGGATAGTTAGATATTTGCGGGGCAACTTGTAGCCTATAAAAAGACCACAAGTCACCCCATTCTGATTATTCACGTGAGTTCACAGAAGCTTATTCACGTGAGAAGCAAGAAGGAAAAAGGGAGGAGTTTTGCTCCGATTCTCGTCCCGTTCGTCTCGTTTTTCCGATTTCTTCGAAATCTAATCCTATAGAAAGGTAGCCCTCGATCTTACCTACGTTTCTACGGTTTTATTTTCATGTTTTAAACTCGATGAAAAAGTGAAATAGGGGCTGCCCTTTTCGATTTTTATCGGGTCGAACCCGAATCGAAAAATGTCGAGAATTAATATTGCTCGTATGAGTTAGATAAATATGTGTTTTAAGTTTCAATAAAATCTAAGCATGTTAGGTTTTGAGAAGTTAACTTGAGCTCGTCGTTTTGTATGTTTTCGATTTTTCTCGGATGAATCGAATAGACGAGCATGTATGTAGGTTATATACGAGTATTATGTGAATTTACGAGAATTAATCGAGCATGTTTAAAAAAAAATGAGTGCGGGCGACAGTTCTGCCCGGGTTTTGTTTAGTCATTTTAAGTACAGAATGAGTAAAATTTTTACATAATAAAATACTAGATCGAGTTAGGAGTAATCTCCAACTTGAATCACCCCGTTTCGTTGTGTTTTCGATTTGTTATGAATTTTTCAAACTGGTTGCGCAAACTGTCAATTCCAGCGAAAATTTGGAAATTATCTAACTTTGAAAATTCGTGAAAAATAGAGTAAAATGATTTTATGTGTTTTGTCTTCGAATTATAAAACTTTACGATGTTATGGTCACTTTAAAGTTTGATTCGTTACAATTGTAATTATTTCCAATTTATTATGATTTTTCAAAGTCAACTGCTCATTTAATTTGAACTCGAGAGCATGAAAAGTGTTATGTGATGTTTTATTTAACGAACGTGTTTTATTATAGGTTTATATCATTGTATTAAGTTTCATGATATTCATAGATATTTTGATCTTAGACGAGCATGAGTGCTGAGAAATGATCAAACATGAAGTTAGGTGTTTAATCAAAGTCAAAACATGGTTTGATTAGAAATCATCGAACGACCCTCCTAGAATCTAAATCCGAAACTCGAACGACAGTCGAGTTAAAAAGAACCGAGAATAATTCTCAAATAACAAAGGAAAATAATTCCTTACACTTAGAGAATATTAGATGCGCTCGAAAATATTATCTCACTCGAGGTTTATTTAAAGGGTACGACGAAAGGTCAGGATTGCAGTTCGAGAACGAAGCAGTCGTCAGTCCAGACGATCCAAGTAGGCTTTCTATTACAAAGAAAATTATGTGTGCACGTATACTATTTATGTTGCATTTGAATTGAATTCAAATTGAGAAAATATGTTTCAAAGTGTTGTCTTGCCGAAATGATTTATATTTTGTATAAATGCCTATCTGATTAAGGGTACCTGGTGTAAGGATCCTGGATGCCTGGTTTAAGGATCCGAAGAATTTAAATCGAATTCGGGTTCCAGTAGGTGGTGTAACCTACTCGAACTAAATGTGCACAAATAACCGGGAGTCATCGAAGTTGTTGACCGGTTACAGTGGACCGCGAGTCATTGATCGGGTTGGCCGGTTCGGTGTCCGTAGAAGGTGGCCACCTTCTCGGTACCATAAATCATCAAATTACAGATATGACCAGTATACTAAAGAAAATTTGACAGCGCTGTCCAAATAAAGGTTTCACAAGAGGATTTAGTGAACGTAGGTGCTTTTAAAGACAAAATCCCTACGTGTCACTCTTACGGCATTGACAATTATATTGTATGTATGTGATTTTGGCATGTGCCTACTGAGTACGTTTGTACTCAGCCCTGCATGTATTTATAAATGTGCAGGTTGAGACGTGATGATGGGAGATGCTATGACGGGCTTGTCGGTCTTTATTTAAAGTCTTGGGTGTCTACGTGTCTTCATACACGTAGACTTAAGTCAATCCTTATTCCTCTGCGAGAGTTTCTATCAGGCGTAGGTGCCAACTATGTAAATTGAATCTTCGATTGAACTGAACTCAGTTATCGAATGATCTTTCGTTTCAGTTAAAGTTCTCAGTGTTCTATCAGTCAAAGTTTTCAGTGTTCCAGAGTTTCTATCAGTTAAAGTTTTCAGTGTTCCATTTTATCCTTCATTTATTTATTTATTCTATAGTCGCACGCCCGGACTCTGCCGGGGAGGGCGGAGGGTCGGGGCGTGACGCAATATGACTGACTTAGTTTATGTTTTCAACACTTTAAGTTTGCGGTTGAATAGAACTCCGCTCTACATCGTATTGTGTTACAATTAAAACTATGTAACTAGGATGTTAGAGAGATTGAATTGATAGAGCTTATTTTTAAGTTGCTGGTAGCAGAAAAGTATAACCAACTTCTGATAAGAAATCACAATGTAAGACCGTTTGGTATACAAACAATGCTTGAAGCACATGTTAATACATATAAAGGTGATCGTGAGGAACGTAGAGGAATTGAAAATTCACCAAACATGATAGGCGTGGTTGGTCACATCAAGGGATTGAGACCATGTCTAAAAGAATGTTGCTAGATTTAAAGATCATCACATGATTTCACAAGACACTTGATAAATCTCAACATTCTAAAGTAAATTGATAATATTGCTATGGGTTTGGGTATTGGGATCGGTTCGAAAACGCAACGGAAATTAAATTAAAGAAAAGAAATAACAATTATTTTGATACAACAGTTTTAACGACTTCACATTAATACAATGTTAAAGGGAAGAACGATCAAATTGAATTATACATTTTCGCACTCCAATTGTTGTAGGGTGTAGAAGCAATGGATTGCTTGATTCCTTTGCTCGTTGGGACCCGTACGTCTCCCCTCTATGAAGTCTACACAATGAAAGAAAATTTTGCTAGTAATTTTCTTCCACTACCTTTTCAAGTGATTGTCAGTAAGATCAAGATCACTTAAGTCTTCCTTCATAGTATATTTGTATTAGAGAGATACAAATTAAAACTCTCATATCATAATATTTCATTTTGAAGACAATTAATTAAATTAATTGTTCGCAGTTTTATTTCTTGCACTACTAATAAGACTATTAGTTTTCTTATATATACAATATATATAATTGAATATCTAATTTAAGTTAGATCTAATCATAATCAATTAATCTCTATTAATTATTTTAATTCAACAATTAAATAATTTAATATATTCTAATCATTTTCGTGTGTGATCCTCTTAGGTTTACAACTAGTACTAGTAGTAAGCTCGTAACAAATTACGACTTAATCAAATAACAATTAATTTATTTATTTATCCAATAAATTAACATACTTGAAATTAACTCTTTAATTTCTAGAACCTACAAACCATAAGAACATCTAGCAAGTAGCATGATCATCTAGTACTAGATGAAATAGCAAGCAAACATATTTCAATCACAAATTGTCATATACGTAAGGTTCTTCTATTATTCAATCTCCAATTGGAATTAAGTTTAGAATTAAATCGGAAACTCAAACAAATCCAATTATATATATATATATATATATATATTCATTCCAATTCATCAACTCAACAAATGAGTCTCAATTCATCTTGCCTCGCCCAAGGTCTTTGAGTTATGAATAATGAAAATCATAGAAGATTCTCTCGACATGTCAAGAAATATATCCTTTATTGATTTCTCATTAATCTCCATATAAGATTACTGCGACATCTCAAGTCAAAGGATTACTCGTATACAATCATAATTAGAAATTTATTATTTCGATAAATTCCAAATAAGAATTTTCGGCAGGTCAATTTAGTATAATTGTTCTCTAACACACACCTACATATATACATTTACATCACCTATGCTAATGTTGATGAAACACAACATTCTCATCTTATGAGTATGTATCATATGTGCGATTCTTCAATAGTCAATCAATGTCATGTCTTGAATAACCATTCGACTCGAAACTAATTTAAGACAAATTTAGAAGACATATTTCATAATCAACATCTTATTCACGACAATGTTTTATAAATTTTCATGGTCTAAGGACTTCATCTAATGTACAATAATTCATAGTAAAATACAATAGATAAATAAATATCTTTTAGTATATAAATTTTAATAACATTGAATTTACAAATTATAAAAATGAGTAGTAATGACCAATCTAACTGGTGTGCAAGGTGTTCAATCTAAAACGTACACTTTAGGTTCTCGCAAGAATACAAGATCTATTGTAGACGGCTAAGTTGGCCCAAGTCAAATCTCGTGGAAAGCTTAGCTGGACTTCTCAATTAAAAGTGCTATTAAACGGAAAATAAAATCGTAAACATTTTGATCCAAGGTAATAGATGATCCAACAGATAAAATAAATAAACATAATTGAATAAAAGATGGGGTGTCATGATTAAAGGGGTATAAGAATTGGAATATCTTCAATTGATTATGTCACATCTCAATTACTCATGCATCTGTTTACTAATCATGGGTTCTTAGGAGTTGTTTAATTAATAACTTTCGTATTTATTATCACACAGTAACCATAACTATCGTATTCAAGTTACACAAATAAGAATTTCAAGATAAATAAACAAATATTGATTCATACGTTTCTGATTCAAAATCGATGTTGATTAAACCCTAGATCCGATATTGGAATTATTCAACAAGCATAAATAAATTGAAACATCAATAATCAATCTAAGAAATCCCAAATTATATTGGAGAATTAACTACTCAAATTCATTCAAAAATCAATAGATAATAATCTAAACTAAAAATACTTACTAAAGATCAAATCCAGGATTTGAGCGGTCAATCTCCAACCTCAAACCGTCGTTCCAAAAATCGAAATTACAAAATAGGTAAGCAAATAAATGTCTGTGGAGTGTTTTTAAGAGTCTAGGATTTTTAATGATCAAGTCTACACCCAAATCGCGCATTTAAATAGAGAAAATATGTCACTTAAGTCGCGCGTAGCGATCGTAGCAAGTCCAACGATCGGTGTGTGGCACTATCTGTCTCGCTAGCGTGTAGGTCCCCGCGACAGCTAAGGGTCCAACGGCCGCTGGACCTGACTCTCTGCCTCGTCTGCTGGCGCTCCCCAGCGAGCACTGGGGTCGAGCGGTCGTTGGCCCTCAGGCTTTGTCTCGTCTAGTGCTGCCACCCCAGCAAGCGCGGCAAGTTGAGCACTCGCGGGGTGCGTGATATTGTCTCCTCTCCTGTGTCGCCTCTCCCGTGCTCTCAACACACTCTCATCCGGCATCCTTGGCCTCATTCGCCTCATTTTCGTCGTCCTTTTGGTTCTTCTCCGGCACCTATCAACCAACCAAAACAAAACACATACCACAACGTATAACGAACAAAAATAACTAAAAAGAACTTAAAGAATAATACTACAAGACTCGACACATAGACGAAATATGAAACAAAAACATATTAAGCACATGGTGTAACTCTTTTAGTGGGTGCAAGGAACGTTGATCCCGCATATGTTGCACTCCGAAGCACATTGTTGAAGCTTATCAAATGATGCAAAAAAGACAAGGAAAACCAAGAGAATTCAAAACAATTCACATCATTCTAGTTTTTTTGAAGCAAATTTGTTTTAATAACAGTCAACTTTAATGAGGCGACCCAAGAAAAAAAAGAGTCAACTTTAACGAAACGGAAAGATTACATAATTTCCGGATATATCTATAAAATGAAGGATATGACGTTCCCATCTAATTATATTAACATTTATTGGAAATCAATTTTGTATGGATTAAATAGGCTGAGTAATTTGTTTCTATCCTACAATTAGACAAACTCCAAGAAAATGCATGTCTGCATTCGGAAATATGAGTCCAAACAATGTAGAAAATTTCAGCATCCCTCTTTCAGATTGTTTGACTTTAGTATGCCTATGTAATGATTCTAGAGATTATCATCATAAAAGAAAGATACTTAAAATTAATCACCTGTTCATACTACAAATTTCCAGTTCACAAAAATTATTTCCTACAGTGTGTATAATTATCACTACAATATTCTCAAACACAAATATTTTTAACTTTATAACTTGGACGGGATTTTTATAATCAAATTTTCACAAAGAAACGATAGTAGAACTCAATTTGATCTTATTTTAAAGGCTAAATGAATTTCCATAAAATGCATGATGATCATTACATTTTGTCAATGCCAGTATTTCGTTCTAGCATGCTTTAATTATATCGATATGATTTTCGTGTCTGGATCAAGAAGAGAATATCGGAAATAACGAAAAAAATAAAGATATGTGATCGAAGATATACATTGAGTAGCAAGTTCAGTTTTTATTTAAGTAGGAGTAGTAGATTTTTCACCTTTTGTTGACACTACAAATTTATCCTTGTTGACACGCCAATATATTATATATATTTATAAAAAGCATTGTTTAGACAACAAATTTATTAAATGTTTTGATCTTGTTTATGCATTAGTACATACAACAGTAAACATACATGCATGATTGATCGGATCTCATTAAATGATAAAGATATTAATATTTCAAAAAAGTTACGATGAATCTTTTGTGGAAATTATAGTCGTTGAAAAGAAGCACGACATAAAGTGTTTCTATATGTCAAATACATTGTACATATAGTCATATAGATTTATTAATTAATGAATACCACAAAAATTCCACGTCCAAGATATTGAGGGCCATACTTAATCATAAATTAAAGTGATTTTCCCACCATATGTCAAAATCCTCTTTTTGAATGCATACTACAAATCAATTTTTGCTATAGGCAGAAATCAGTTGGTAAAATTGAATTCAATGATAGCCAAATGTGTAGTATTTGTGATAATTAACCAATATCTATAACGAACTTATAGTTTGCTTTGCTCGATTACAAATTCCTATTTACTTTTCGGTTTAAGAAAATGAAAAGCTATAACGTTGTTTCTATTGAACTACCGCTACAAGAAAACCTGATATAGACCACACCAAATAGACCACAGTTCTAAAAATGGTGTTGTCTATATATAAATTAGACCACATGTATCATCATCACTGTGGTCTATTAGCGTTTCATTTTTAACCACATGCGTCAAATCCATAGTCTATTATAAATTAGACCACATATATTGTATACACTGTGGTCAATTACCGCTTTTTTTTTAACCACAGGCATTTGATCATTGGTCTTTGATAACTTAGACCATAGATATATTTTCACTGTGGTCTATTACGGCTTTCGGTTTAAGAAAATGGAAAGCTATAACGTTGTTTCTATCGAACTTACTATATGATAAATAACTAGGATTAAACAGATCACCAACTAATTTTGAAAATTAAATGGTAAAAAGAAAAAAAAAAGAAAAGTATTAGCATAATCACTTAAACCAATCATTAATTTGCAAATTGTTAATTATAGTAGAGAATGATATTGTTTTCTTCAATTTATATTCATGTCGCCACGTAAAACAAATGAAATAAAGAGTATAATTCCTCACTCTAATTTCAGGCTGTTAACCATATTCATTAATCGTCATGATAAACACGCTAAAAAAATAAGTCGGGATAAAGTTGAATAGATAAAAATAATATCAATAAATCTAATATTAATATTTTGAATTAGCTAGACTAATAAGATATCATAAATTTATCCGTAGTTAAAGCTTTAATAAAAAATTAGTTGTTTAATAACTAATACAGAAAAGGAGATAATTATGAACATTGATATCCTACTTAATAAACATTCCTCTATTAAATGATACAAAAGACACTCCTAAACGTCGAGACCTTTGAAACAGTTTAATGGTTAGGAAAGCATTAGAATTAGTTTGTTAGTATTAGATTTAAATTTATCAATCGTATAAATTGTTGAATTAACAAATGGTTGATATGACGATCGTTTGGTTCGGTTCGTAACCGAATTGGAAAAATAATAAAAAAAAAAAAAACAAGGGATAAATGTTAAAATACTCATTTTTATAAGTAAAAAATAAAAAATATCTACTTAAAAATAAAAGATAAAAAAATACCCACTTTTTACAATAGCATGATGAAATTGATCATGTGCTCATGTTATTCAAATTCAAAATAACTTGAATAACATGAGCACATGATGAAATTCATCATATTATTGTAAAAAGTGGGTGTTTTTTATCTTTTATTTTTAAGTGAGTATTTTTTATCTTTATTTTATGATAGTGGGTAATTTTACCTATCACCCCAAAAAACAAACTAAAAAATGTAAAATCAAAATCGAACAATAATAACCTTAAATCGAAAAAAAATCAAACCGAAATTTTTGGTTCGGTTTTGGTTAAAAACCGCCAAAACTGAAAATGTTGAACAAATAATTATCAAAAATATATTGAATATGTAATGTTTAATATATATTTATATGTTTAATAAGTAAAATTAATTAAATAATTAATAAGTAATATTAAATAAATAAATATTAAATAATATGTTTCGGTTTGATTTTCGGTATTTTGATTTTTTTGATGTCAAAACCGAAACTGAACCGAAAAACTAAAATTTTATAAAAACAAATCCGAAGCCGAATCAAAAAGGAAAAAACCAAACCAAATTTATTAGTTCGGTTCGGTGTTCGATCTTTTATTAAATTTTGTTCACCTCTAGATATAAGGTATAATATGTTTTATGCAAATTATAATCTTCAGCTACTAATACGAGCTCTATATTAAGATAATACGTTCTCCGTCTCGCTAAATGTAACTATATTTCTTTATTAGATCGTCCCATGAAAAGTGATCATTTTCTAAAAAAGTAAAAGATTTTATCTTTAAAATATATTATTCTTATTTTTTTAAAACACTATATTTGTGTTTTACTTTCTTAAACTCTATGTGGGACCCATTGTAACTGTATTTAGTCGGGGGGAATGAGTAATAATAGTAGCGTTCCACCGCCCGCGGTGGGCACATCTTAATGTGCCCGCGGTTGATGTGGCAATGCCACATCATTGACACATCATCATACGAGTCACTATATTTTTTATTTTTTTATTAATTTTATTTTTATTATTATTATTTATTGAATAATATTAAACTATACCCTAACCAATAAATTCTAGTTGGAAAGTGATAATTAATAAAAAATATTTAAGTTTTAATATTTATCTACGTGGCATGCCACATCAATTGCGGGCGCATTAAGATATGCCCACCGCGGGCGGGTGAGCATTTTCGTGAGTAATAAACTATTCAGAGATGCTAAAATAAGTTGAGAGATGTGATAAGAATTTATTTGTGGGTCTATAATCGATATACATGGTGTGCGTGTCCCACCAATATTAAATCATGTTGAAACGTTGGAACTTTAAAAAGCTTTAATAATTATAAAATTACTATTCAAGAATGTGATTTCTTATCTGTATAACTACGAACGGATGTGCCATATTTTGTAAACTTTGGAGATGTAAGGCAACGAACTCAATTATTTCATTTACCATATAGATTCATATAGATTGTGATCATTAATTTTCCTTGGGAAGCAATTAGGCTTTTCGATGAAATAATATAATTTTTGACTTTTGAAAATGTTATGGGTGCTAAGATTGCAAAAAGCGGAAGGGTGTGATATTAAGGGAACATTTTAACTAAGGACGATCTTAAACGTTCTCAAATTGATCACCAAATAAAAGTTTTGTATATATAGAGTGAATACAATAATAGCAGAGGTGTTCATTCAAGTTAGATTGGATATTTATTTAAAAGTTTTAGGTACTCAATCTCGGAAACCTTACTTTTTTACTAACCACATCTCAAACTCGAATTAAAAATCCGGCTGACAAAACTAGACACGAGTATTTCAGATTGGATATTAAGAAACTTGAAATTACCAATATAAATTAAAATTATTTCATAATTTTAAATATTTACGAATATTAGGAAATTTTATGGTATTTCAGGTATTAAATTTTATTTGGTGCAATATCATATCTGCTTATGTGACTTACAAATAATGACACGTAGCTAGAAGAAGCATTCGATGAGGTGAAGGCAGTACCAATATAAATTAAAATTATTTCATAATTTCAAGTATTTACGAATATTAGGAAATTTTATGGTATTTTATGTATTAAATTTTATTTGGTGCAATATCATATCTGCTTATGTGAGTTACAAATAATGACACGAGGCTAGAAGAAGCATTCGATGAGGTGAAGGCGGTACCAATATAAATTAAAATTATTTCATAATTTCAAGTATTTACGAATATTAGGAAATTTTATGGTATTTCATCTATTAAATTTTATTTGGTGCAATATCATATCTGCTTATGTGACTTACAAATAATGACACGTGGCTAGAAGAAGCATTCGATGAGGTGAAGGCGGTAACGACAAATAGATATACTAGGATTTATCAGAGCTCCTATGAGGCTCGATGGTCTGAAAACACCTATGAGGATCAAAAGTCTACGAAAGATTAATGAGTACTCTGAGGGGTCTGCGAAATTAAGATCTCTCACAAAATCCTTTTAAGATAAGCATGTGAGGATATGCTCAGAGGTTTAGCTTATGCGCAAGCACGCGAGGCATGCCACGAGACAAATTCTGACACAATGACAGAATAACTACTTGAAAGTGAATATTCTTCGACTGAATGGGAGGACCATATTACGTGGCCACTCAACATTGGTAACGGGTCTCAATCGTTATCACTCTTGTCAAGATAAATTTATCATTACCTACATTCTTCACTAGGTTCTGCGAGTAGCAAGCACAGGGTTGATCCCACAGGGAGTTGGTGGATTCCTCTCTCGATGTCATAATTTGGGGTTTTGAGTCTAGTCTTGCATTGGGGAAGAAGTCATAACCAAGCAGAAAGGAATTACTGAAAATGTAAATAACTGAAAAGGAAAACAACAAAGATAGTTAAATAAGAAAGCAACTTGACTTATGTTAGAATCCTTGAGTCTTAACTTATGTCTTGATCATTGGTACAAAGATATTCATTGTACTCGCATATCATTGGTTAAAGTCGAGCGTAAGAATGAGGTTTTACTCCTACCACCCAAACGCATCACTCAAGCAACCCCTTTTTTACTCATCACGTAGCCACCTAAGCCTCGTCCAGCATGTCTTTTCAGCCCAAAAGGTAAGAGTTACTCATCCCCTTATCCCCCTTGCCCAAGCTTGTGCTCAAGTCAAGCTTACTCCAGCATACCCAAATAGACATTGGCGGGGCTACGCAACCACAGACACTCCATCTTAGACGCCTCACCCGTGGCGTCCCCACCTTCATCACCACGCTGATCCCTCTGACTGGCAAACAGGAAGTCGCTAACATTTGGAGTATCCAGTTCACAGTGGTAACCTGACCTTGCCCAAGATGCTAACGGTCGTTATAGTGCCGAAGACTCAATCAAGTTGTATGAAATCAGATTCAACGTTTTAGAAACATGCAAATACAACTATATGTACATTTAGACATATCAAGATGTTATAAGCTTTAGACTCAATTCATCTTTCTCAAGTCAAGTAAATAAATCTACCTACTCATACGGAAATTAAAGAACATAAAGTAAATAAATAAAAGCATACTTATATTGAAATATGAAAGTACGATGTTACTAAAATATCCTCTTGGCAGGACCAACCGTGACCAAGGCCGAAAGCATAAACATAAATATAAATTAAGTTTGCCCGTAGAACTTGTTTTTCTCCTCTCAATCACTCATGAAATTTAAAACATAACCTAGACTAGAGTAAGCAGCAGTTGGACTTCGTCCCTCCTTCCCACCCCTTCAATTATGTGTTATGCCTCTTGCACTGTTTGTGTCTTTGCTTCAAATCATGGGTTTATATAGGGGTTTGGGGCTTGTGGGCCTGGGCTTGGTGGTAGAAGCACCTAGGGTTCACGGCGACTATTTCCTTCTCTGGGTTGATTCTTCCTCATATATGTCACGTCCCCATTTCACTTCACAGATGTAATTTTTAGGCGGGAGTCCTGGAACACCATGCAAGCGACAAATAGGATTACCAATATAAAATGCATTAGTCAATATATGAATATCTTGAAATTCAAGTGTACTGAATGCGAATACATATTAGTCTAAATGTCTTCAGCTAAAATAGGATCTAGTCTAAGTTTACATGTATTAAGACATGTAAACCTCCAAGAGTTAAAAATATGGAAGAGACCGACAAGGCTTTACCGAGAACTCCCTTCCCATCAAAACTCAACTTACACATTTGAATATATGCAGGGTTGAGTAAAAAAGTACTCGGTAGACACAGGTCGAAAATCCATACATACATATATAATTGTCATGTCATTTCAAGTGAAACATAGGAATTTTGTCTGTAAAGAACCTATGTTTACTAAATCATTTTTCTAAAAACTAGAGTTCGATTGTGCAATCTAAGTTCTTTAGTAATATACCACATCTGTAATATTTTTGTGTCGGGGAGGTGGCCACCTCCCACGGACACTTGACCAGCCAACCCGCTGAGATGACTCACGGTCTACTGCGTATACTAGTCCGAGTAGGATATATGATCTACTGGGACCCAAATTCGATTATAATCAAAGCAGATAGGTATCATACAAAAATTGAAGCATTTTATGGCAAGACAATACTTTGAAAACTCAATTTATGTTTAAACCTTCCTTGGAAGGAAAACGACTTTATAGTCAAGCACACTTACTTTTGTAGTGTAAGAAATTAGGGGTGTCCATACGGGAACCGGATATTGGGTATTACCCGAATTACCCGATACCCGAGCTAAATTGGGTACCCGAATATCTGAATTTATCAGGTTCGGATCGAGTTTCAGATAAAAAAATACAAATATTATCGGGTATTCAGGTACCCGAAACCCGTTCGAGTAATACCTGAATACCCGACTACCTATTTTAATTGTAATATACCTACTTGGCTACTTTATTTTCTGCCACATATCAACTTTCCTTTTCTCTCTCTTCTCTACAACTTTTTCCTTTTCCTCCCTCTCTCCTCTCTCTCTTCCCATCTTCTGCAACTTTTCATTTTCTACCTCTCTCCTCTTTCTTTGCATCTTTTCTTTCTCTCCAATCTTTTCTACATCTTTTCTTTCTCCACATCTTCTCTTTTTCTTTCTTCTTCTTCATTGTCTAATCTTCTTCTATTTTTGTAATATCGACATATTATTTCCTAATCTCCACTGTAGTTGCAACGTGCTCCTTGTTGCCTCTTCTTCATAGCAATTCAGTGAAGGTGAATTATGCTTTTAACTAGATCTGAGAAGCTATTTTTTGGATCTGAGAATTTAGCTTCTCTGAAAGATTTTGCTAATTCTATTTCATTTCATTTCTTCATATTTTCATTTATTTATTTTTTCTAACTTCAAATTTTCCGGTTAAAATCTTATTTATATATTTCTTAATTTTCAATTTTCAACATAGTAGTTATTCGGGTATTTAGGATACCCAGGTTTAAGACCCGAAATACCCGACCCGGGTTTAGGGTACCCGAATTATACTTCGAGATCGGGATCGAGTTGGCAAATTTGGGAGTTTTCAAGATCGGGTACCCGAAATTTTTAGACCCGACTTGTATAGACACCCCTATAATAAATCCTACCTGATTAGCATCAACTAGTAAATTCCCTCGTTCTTGTGATTCAGATTCGACCTATCGTCGAAACCTTTAAACAAATCTCAAGTGAGAAATTAATTTTGAATATGCCTAAAATTCTTGTGTCTTACTCGACTAGTATGCCAGTACTTTAATTTATTCACTAAGAACTATTCTTATATGATTTTAAATGAAGCTATGTTTTGTAAAATCCTAATTTATTAGCCCAACTAATGTGTGAACGGGTAATAAGATATTACTACCTCACTTGAGATATTTTAAATCTTTAGTTATAATGCTAAATAAACTCTTGTTGCTAGTATTAATCTTATTTAATACCTTTCTATATGTTGATATTGATATTGAATCTAATTTTATTAATTAAACTAGTCCATAAAAATTAGAATACTAAGTCCAATTATATATATATATATATATATATATATCCCATCAGTAATAATTAATTAGTCCAACTGAATTTAATCTACAGTCCGCCCATTCAACTAAATTTCTCAGCCCACTAGTTCTTATTAGAGTTTTTGTCTACTTAAATTAATTCAAATTGGGCCTAATTGATTATTAGATCAGGCCCATCTATTTTATTAAAATCTAGTTGAGGTCTTGTCTGACCCGACCCATAATTCACTCTCAACCACTTTTTTCTCTTCTCTCCATCGTCTCTCTCTCCCTTCTCGATCTCTCCCGTTTCTCACCACTCCATCATCTCTGCTCTCGCTCTTCGCTCAATTGGAAGGACAGCCGACGCCGATGCTATAGATTTAAGGTAGACATTAGCTTCTAAATGAGCCCTTCTAGAATGGATTGAAATTATTTTATTAAATGGTCAATTAATAATATACTTATAATTCAAGCTCAAACAAAATAGGCTTATGGAAAATTTTAAGTTTACATAATAGATTAGATTGTTTTCTTTAATATATGTAGACATATAATATAATTTTTTTATTCATATATTATAATTTCTAATATTAATAAATAAAATTTTATTCATTTAAGGTTCAACTAGGTGCGACTTAGACTGCAACAAACATGATACATATACTTTTTTTAAATCAAAATAAGAAAATGAAAAAATATATATATATATATATATCTAATAAATTTCAATAAATATTTGGGATCGGGATGTGACTTTGATTTCCATGTAAATCGGTCCCCCAAATTATTGAAAACATGTCACTGTTAAGTGGTTAATCTGACGTAGCGTCAAATACTTTCGCACGACATGCTATGTGTGTCTTACAAGATGCAAGTCAGATTACAATTATACAACTTATAAGATCCTTGACATAGACTAGTTATGCCTTATCATACATGTCCTAGATGCAATGACATAATTGTGTATCTTATGCCTAGAGGTTTCCTAGAGTAAAACTCGTATTTATAAGATCTGTCCAGATGTGCTCCAAGTGTAGTACACATTCGACAAAGATCTAACAAGGTCTTAAATATTGCCATATGTCACCATGTGGCGTGCATATATTATTATCCATCATTAATGAATTTCTTGGTAAGAAATATTCACATATAGAGATCTTGTTCCCTAGAGATTTTCTCATTCTACTCCTGACAATGTAAGGAATAACAATCATATGCTACCAATACAAAACCTACGAATAGGTGGACACCCCTCTCGTTTGGGACATGCATAAGAACTCTCAAATCTACGTTTTCTTATTGCTTATGAGCAAATACTAATGCACGCTCAGTCTCCTACAAGTTGACTTGAGTGGCAGAGTATCTTCCCCGGAGAACTCTCTTTTTCTCTAGGCTTATTTTGCAAATTTATCGATGACACACCTTGTTCTAGGAAGATTTTACTGGAAACCAACAATGAATTTTTATTTATCAGATCAACATTCCATTCACCCAAATTACGAATTTCAGTTAAGACGAATTTCATTGTGGATTTCAACCATAATCCAATATTTTAATCTTTTTACGAAGTGTTTATTAAATAGGATATGATTGATTAAAGTTATCATCTTATTATGAATTACTTTAATATCACCCTTCTAGGTGAAATATTTATCAAGCAAATAATCATATACCGGAATATTAATTACGAAATATCTTATAAATCTAATTCTAATTAATAAACACTAAATTAACATATATTATTTGTATCTAGGGGTGAGCAAAATTAATCAAATCCAAAAAATCAAACTGAACCAAATTAAAATATTAAATTTGGTTCAGTTATTTTGGTTTGGTTTGGTTTTATTTTTTGATATGAATTTTAATTTGGTTTGGTTTGGATTCAGACAAGACCAAACCGAAAAACCCGAAAAATTGAATTATTTTATTACTATTATAATACTTCCTCCGTCCCACTTATAATGACACAATTTCCTTTTTTGTTTGTCCAATTGATCTTGGCACAAGAACAAAAATAGGTTGATTTTAGTCCAAATAATTTGGGTCTAATCTTGTTAACTTACATTTAATTAATTAAAATGAGAAAATTTGAATTTATAATCAAATATCAAAAATATTTAATTTATATAAATTTTAGAAATATATTAAAATATTTATTATCATACTTAAAACCTTTTGCATTAAACTCTATGCCCGGAAAAATATGTGCCATTATAAGTGGACGGAGGGAATATATTATTATATTTATTAAATAACATTATTTTATCATATATATTTTTATTTCTTTTTAATTATATTTTATGTTATATTTTAATATTCTAAATATTATGTAGAAAATTAAATGTAATACTCTAATTTTTTTAGTTTACAAAATATAAAATTATAATATTCAATAAATTATGTAAAAATTGTTATTCTTTTAAATTTAAAAATTATTGAAAATATGTTGAAGATTTTTATTATAATTTGTATTTTTAAACTTTTTGAATATAAAACTTATTTTTTTACCACAAAAAAATTATTAAATATATATATATATATAATTAGATTTTATTCATTTATTATTATTAAAATTTAACAAAATTATTTACGAAATAAATAATTTGGATAAAACGAACCAATCCGAAATAAATTTGGTTATTTTGGTTTGGTTAATTTGATTTTTTTTTTATTAGGTTTGGTTATTTTTTTTTAATTCGAATTTTAATTTGGTTTGATTCGATTTTTGGCAAAAGTGAAGCAAATACCTTGTGAGTGCACAACCGTGCATTTGTTGGCAAATTTATGTTATATGTCTTTGTTATCTCGGAACTACAGTTCGTGCAATCTGTTCCAAGAGATGTTTCAAGAAAGAGAGACAGTTCCTCCCAGTTGGAGAATTTTTTATACATGGTAATTTTCCTTATTCATTATCATGGTCGTTTGGAAATTCGCGGGAGACGTTTGTTGGAGATATTCGATGATTTATTACCTTACAAGAAGATCCAAGAAGATATATTCAAGATACTCCAAGAAGATATATTTGGAAATCAAGATATGCAAGATCTAAATTACCTTGGAAGGAAGCTGCTGCCATAAAGATTTTTCGTCTACACCCTATATATACTTGAACCTCTCGAGCATATATTTATATACACCATACATAAGAGTTCCGGCTAATATAGTACACTTACTGTGTGATTATCTGAGCTACTGGTTCCTGTGTTTGTTTCCGCTGTGCATACACACGAGCGAAGATTATATACAACACATTGAGTCATAGTGTTTTTCATTGTGAGAGTTATTGGTGAACGCCTATACGCATTCCCTATGCGTGTAGAGCAACCTATACGCATTCCATGCGCGTGTAGATGATTTCCCCGATGATCGACGTGAGGTTGAGAGTTGGGTTGAGTGATATTGTAATTGAGTGAATTATAAACTCAAATGGGTAATCCTAAGGACTTGCGGGTACTAGGGTTAGTTAGTTTAGTGAGAGTTGTTTTATACATTTTCCGTCTCGTTTCTCTCGCAGATTAGGTCAATAATGTCATTTGTTGTCGTTCGATTTGATGCTTTGGTATTCCATATGTTACATTATAGGTAAAGATCGGCAAACGAAGTTAACAAGGCTCAATAAGAGAAACGAGGACTAAAAGGCACGAAAAAGAGGAGAAATTGCACACAAGGCCGAGAGCGAGCCTAGCGGCCGCTAGCCCCTAGCAGCCGCTGGCTCAACAAAGAGGGAGCGGATAGAGAGCAGGGCTAGCGACCTCTACCCCCTAGCAGCCGCTATCCCCTGCTATGAAGAGGTGCACAGAGAGGGGGCCTAGCGGCCGCTATGGGTTAGCGGCCACTAGCCCCCTTTACACTTTATCAAGACAGAACATGGGGGTATCAAGCGCTACCCCCTAGTGAGCGCTACCCTTACGGGATTTTTCTCCCCTATTTAAACTCACACGCGTGAACCATCTTGTACACTTTTAAAAAGCTATTATTCTAGGGTTTTAGACCACGAGAGAAAACACAGTAGTCTAGATTTTTCATTCCGTAGTTCGTTCTTGATTTCGCATTGTGGATTCATTCGTGATTCAAACCCGGAGACGTTTTTAATGCATTATTTTCCATTAAATTAGTGAGTTCTTATTTCTTTCTTAATTGCTTTATGTCTTTCTTTCTTGTTGCTTTCTTCTTGATTAATTTCCAATTATTGATTCTCAATCTTTTGTTCATGTTAATTAATCAAACTAAAGCATGTCAAGATTTCTTTCCTCTAATTCTATGTTCTTAGATTTATGATTTAATTGCTTTCTTAATTATCGCTTAGATAATTCATTTTCTAATTCTTTTAATTTCACTCGCCTATGTAATTAATTAATTTAGTTCTTAAATCATTCAAACCCTATTATTTAATTGCTTTCTTGTTGAACAACGAAGATGAAGCCCTGTTTAGCCTTCCTTGAGAATACGACTAGGGTCAACTTATGATCTCGTCCTATTGCGAGTAACTTAATAAAATAAGTTGGAAATAAATTTTGGCACCATTGTCGGGGAAGGTTTTAGGCATTTATTTGCGTTGTGTTTTATTTTATTTCTTCTCTTTTATTTTTCTTTTCTTTATTCCTTTGCTCCCACAAGGTACATTTGATCTTTGCTAGTTATGTGTATGCTAAGACGCCGAAGCTTGAGACAAGAGTTGGTGCCCTTTGTCAACAATGTCAATAGAAGAGAAGGTGTACTTGAGGAGCGATACAGGGACGTCGTCAATCTTGCCACTTTATTCAAGGAGAAATTAGTCATAATGACTGAGGAAGATGAAGCACCTAAGAAGCTCGGAGATTTTGCCATGCCGTCCTATGGCATCACGGCATCTGCTATAGTGCTATCTGCTACGGGAAGGAACTATCAGTTGAAACACAACCATATTAACTTGCTTCCCTCGTTCTACGGTTTGGCTAACGAAGATGCACTCCTTTTCATTAGAGAGTTCTGCTGTCCAGTCTATTCCACTTTCGGCCCTAAGCGAAGATGAGTTGCTTAGGAAGTGCTTCCCCTACTCGCTGAAGGATAGGGTGAAGTCGTGGTATCTCTCCCTTCCAGCAGGATCTCTACCCACATGGAAGACCGTTAGTACTACATTCCTGCTCAAGTACTATCCGAATCACAAGACACAGCAGATTCGGCTACATATTATGCAATTCATTAAGAACCCGATGAGTCGTTCCACGAGGCACTTGATAGATTTAGAGAGCTCCAGCAGCAGTGCCCACACCTCCAGATTGTACCCGAGCTCCTCTGGCAAATCTTCTATAATGGTTTGCAGCATACGTATCAGTTCATGGTGGATACAGTGGCTGGAGGAAACATATCTGAGAAGACAGCTGAAGAAGCAGTAGAGATTTTCGAGACATTAGCAACAAATTCACAGTAGAAAACCTCTCGGTCTAAGAGAGTAGAGGTCAAGGAGATCGGAGTGAGTCCAGATCTAAAAAGGCAGATGACAGATATGATGAGAGAGTTGCAAGAGCTGAAGATGAGCAAGGCCCCTACAGTGGCTAAGCAAAAACCGGTTAGTGAATCGTGCCCCATTTGCGGTGATCTCACCCATGATGAGAACAGCTGCACTAGAATGGCGGAGTTTGACATATGAAAGAGAGGCGGAGGTCTACGCTGCCCAGGGATATCCGC
Organism: Leonotis leonurus; assembly: GCA_026898415.1. Classification (NCBI taxonomy): domain Eukaryota; kingdom Viridiplantae; phylum Streptophyta; class Magnoliopsida; order Lamiales; family Lamiaceae; genus Leonotis; species Leonotis leonurus. Next base: position 556,975 of record JAPKLX010000120.1, read on the forward strand.
CACGACCGCCATTCGATCAACATCTACAAACAAACTACAGGATGGAGAGCGCAGAACAGCTCTACGTGGAAGGGACCAAATCAGGAACAAGTATCGGGATCGAATTTTCCCATTCGCCAAACACCACCGCAGTATTACCCAACTCAACATGGGTACTATCAGCAGCTCCCACCACAGTATTACCCACCTCAGCATGGGTATTATCCGCAACCTCCACTGTAGTTCTAACAACCTCCACCGCATTTTCAGCAGCCTCCACCCCAGTTCCAGCAACCTTCGCCACAGTTCCAGCAGCCTCCACCACAGTTTCAACAACCCTTCCCGCCGATATCACGGCCAACTGCTCCACCTAAATCTGCGCTGTAAGATAGCTTGGCCGCTTTTATGCAAGAAAACAAGTTGGCGAGGAAGGCTCAAGAGGCTACAATCAAACGCCTCGAGAGCCAAGTGGGGCAAATATCTGGAGCTATGAATCAAATGTAGTAGCAACAACAGATAGAAAGGATATCGGGACAAGGACATTCGCCACACCAGGTGCAAGCAATTACTGTTCTTCGTAGTGGGAAGAATGTGGATAATAAGGTGAAACTGCCAGAAATTTCAGAGGAAGAAACAGTCAAGGAGAAAGAGATGGAACAAGAACAACCCGTTGTTCAGTTGCACAAGAAGGCAAATCCGTATAAGCCACCGATTCCCTTCCCGAGCAGACTGAAGAATGAGAAGCTGGAACGACAATTTAAGGACTTCTACAAAATGTTTTCTCAAGTGCATGTGAATTTGCCACTACTAAATGTCATCTGAAATGTTCCAGCCTATCTCAAGTTTTTTAAGGAACTTGCATCCAAGAAGAGAAGATTTGTAGATGATGAGTCTGTTATGGTATCTGAGGTGGCAAACTCCATCATGCAGCAGCCTCTCCCACAAAAGCAACGCGATCCAGGTAGTTTTGTAATCAATATTACCTAGGGAAATGGTAAGACTGTCACAAGTATGCTAGATTTAGGTGCTGGTATTAATCTCATGTCTTACTCGATTTTTAAAGAATTAGAGTTAGGAGAATTGCACTCCACTTGCATAAGCCTGCAGTTAGCCGATCGTTCTGTTAGGTATCCTAGAGGTATTATTGAAAACATCTTAGTTAGTGTTGGTGGTTTGATTGTGCCTATGGATTTTGTTGTGCTAGAGATAGGTGATGTACAAGATAATGATCGAGATGACACATTGTTGTTAGGGAGACCTTTTATGGCCACTACTAACACCATAATTGATGTTAAAAATGGAAACATTCAAATGTCAGTTTTAGGAGAAACAATATCATTTTCTGTGCATAAGAACAAGGCGATGCCTTCTATAAATTCCATTGAAGATTGTGCATTTATTGATTCTATTGATGCCTTGCCCGAGATCTCTGTTGTGCAGGATTCTATTTTGGAGGAAGCATTCGAAGGATCGGAAGACTTGGAAGCAAGCTTCAGATCGGAAGCCGAAGTTGGAGGGGTCACTAGTCCCCGGCTCTGCCCACCCCTCCAGCACGCAAGGATATCAACCACTACCCCAACAGAAATCCCTATTTTTCTTCCTTTCCTCCGTCATTTTTATTCTTTTCTTTCCTCATTCTCTTCCCCGATCTTTATTCCCTCATTTTCTTTTCTCTCCAACCTTTCTTCAATCTTCCCCCACCATTAAAATCTTTCCTCTCTACAAATTACCACCACCACATCCCTCACTCCAACTCTATCCTTACCCACATTTTCCTTTCCACAACCGATCCCCAGCCACCATTTTCGTCCACCACCTCCGGCCGCCAGTTCTTTCCTTGTTCTCTCCGCCATGACTCAAACAAAGAACCGAACCGAAGACCATGCAGCAAGCAGTTCGCAGCCCAAGAACGAGGAACCCTGGGCTCTCTTTGACCCTCTCTTTGGGGAGGGGGGTGTGTGCATGATTTTATTATGCGGCGTATTTTTTTAGAGTTGTGCTTTTATATGCTTGTTGTCCAATTTTATTCTTAGTTCGACATGCCTCGTGATTGATTTTGATGAGAACTTGTTGATTATGTCTCGATAAGCATATGAATTGCCATTGTGAGTCTTTGATTGAGTGATGAGCTTTGCACTTAATCATGAATGTCGTGGGGCACTCTTGTTGTAATGGATTGATGTGATAACTCTTAGCATTATGGATTTGGTATATAATTGCTTGAATTACTAGACTTGTGTTGACTTGTGCTTATTATGAGATTGAGATGGGAGGCTCTGCTCCTCTGGAAACCATGAGCACGGGAAACCACACGAGAACACTTTAGGTAACCTCTAAATGTTTTCATCTCGTGAATATTGGACATATAACCCACTCTTTCTAAATTTGGCTCGAATGACCTCAAATTGAATTGCTTGAATTGTTTTAATAGGTGATAAGAAATCTACCCCTCTTCCTCTCAGAAATGGAAAGAAATTATGAATTGTATGAATGGGTATGAGAAACCACGCTAGGATAATTGGTTTATACCGAAAATCACACCTAGTGACCATTGTTCTATCTATCATCTAATCTGGTGCGATTTGATTCTAAAAAGAATTTTAATGGATAAAAAGAATTAAAAGTCTAGCTTTGAGTGATTAAAAACCGAATCTTCGTATGTTTTTAGTTTGATCGGATTGAAGTTACACTTGTGAGGGAAACACGTGGTAGTGATTAGTGTATAGTCTTATGATCCCTTTTTAAGCATTCGTGATGAATATGATTGTTGTCGCATAATTGAACTTGTGTCTTGTTTTGAAATCTCCATATTGTTTAGAGCCTAGACTTGCTTGAGGACAAGCAAGGCATTGTGTGTGTGTGGGGGGGGGGGGGGGGTTTATACATTTTCGGTCTCGTTTCTCTCGCAGATTAGGTCAATAATGTCATTTGTTGTCGTTCGATTTGATGTTTTGGTTTTCCATATATTACATTATAGGTAAAGATCAACAAACAAAGTTAACAAGGCTCGAGAAGAGAAACGAGGACGAAAAGGCACGAAAAAGAGGAGAAATTGCAAACCAATGCCGAGAGTGAGTCTAGCGGCCGCTGGCTCAACAAAGAGGGAGCGGACAGAGAGCAGGGGTAGTGACCGCTACCCCTTAGCGGCTGCTAGCCCCCTTTACGCTTTATCAAGACAAAACATGGGGGTAGCGAGCGCTACCCCCTGGTGAGCGCTACCCTGGCGGGATTTTTCTCCCCTATTTAAACTCACACGCATGAACCATCTTGTACACTTTTAAAAAGCTATCATTCTAGGGTTTTAGACCACGAGAGAAAACACAATAGTCTAGATTTTTCATTCTGTAGTTCGTTCTTGATTTCGCATTGTGGATTCGTTCGTGATTCAAACCCGGAGACCTTTTTAATGCATTATTTTCCGTTAAATTAGTGAGTTCTTATTTCTTTCTTAATTGCTTTATGTCTTTCTTTTTTGTTGCTTTCTTCTTGATTAATTTTCAATTATTGATTCCCAATCCTTCGTTCATGTTAATTAATCAAACTAAAGCATGTCAAGATTTCTTTCCTTTAATTTTTTGTTTTTATATTTAGGATTTAATTTCTTTCTTAATTATCGCCTAGATAATTCGGTTTCTTATTCTTTTAATTTCACTCGCCTAAATAATTAATTAATTTAGTTATTAAATCATTCAAAACCCTATTATTTTATTGCTTTCTTGTTGAACAACGTAGATGAAGCCCTGTTTAGCCTTCCTTGAGAATACGACTAGGATCAACTTATTAATCTATAATGATCTCGTCCTATTGCGAGTAACTTAATAAAATAAGTTGGAAACAAGAGGTTAGCTTCAATTACTAGAAGAAGAGCGTTGAAGAGTCAAGAGGTTTCTTAAGGCGTGAAGGAGTCTTTAAAGAGTAAAAGGTCCTTTGTAACTCGAGGTTCTTGATTAGTGAATTGATCCCTTGCGTGTGGCCTCCCAGACATAGGTGTTGAGCACTGAACTGAGTTATCAATTCCTTGTGTTCGCTTATTTGTTATTGTGTGTGTGACTAGTCTCATAAACTGTCTTGCTATTACACAATGGCGCGGGGTAGACAAATTTTGACACTCGAATGTTCACCCCTATTTGTATCTATCCGTGTTTATCCCATCTGATCTCATATTAGTAAACGCTCCTCATATATTAATGATTAGGAATTTTCCTAGTGTGGCCAAAGAAAGATCTTATTCATAATAAAGACACAAAGTGAAACTATAAAGAACATGGAAATCGTTACTCGGATAAATAAAAATGGGATAATGAAAAAAAAATCCCTATTGATTTCTAGCATCAATTAATTTTTCTTTTGATAATTTTATATTTTTTTAAATCATCACAAGTCAAAACAACTGAAAATTTTCAAAAATTAGTTCGATCTTTATTTTTTATTTGAATTCTATTATCAAAGTGCTGAATATTTTATTTATCACTTTGATAATAATTAAAGAAAAAGAAAACTCACGAGTTATTATATACTCCCTCTGTCCCACTAATAACTGACTTATTTACTTATACACGAAAATCAAGAAACATTTAATATTTGTCTATAGCACAAAATCCAAAAAATCCTCATATGCAAATGTTTACCTAATAAAAAAATGAGCCATTATTAATCGTTCCAAAATGAAAAATTGGTCGTTATTAACGGGACGGAGGGAGTATTTGTTTTTAAAAAGTAGGTACAAAATTCTTGAAGTAAAATAAAAGAGGGTAAAAATTACTCCATCCAGAGAAGTAGTCCCATTTTTTTACACGTAAATAAATATTTTACTTTATTCTCTTTTACTTTGTTAGATTTACTTAATACTTCCTCCGTCCTAATAAGCATGACGCAAAAATTTTGGACACGGTTATTAAGGAGAGTGCATAAAGTAGTAAAAATGATAAATGTGGTAGAGTTCACAACTTTTTAAAGGGATAACTTTTACTATTTTAGAAATGTGTCAAGTTTAGTGGGACGTCCAAATAAAAAAATTGTGTCAAGTTTAGTGAGACGTACAAGTAAGAAAATTGTGTCAAACTTACAATTAACCCTAATTTACTGAACCACGAGAAAGGGCAAAAACAAAACCTTTTTGACTGTCACGCAGTTTGCAATCACGGATACACTAAAATAAAAAAACAAAAATGTTAAATAAACAAGAAGATGAAACAACATTCATCACAATTCACAAACACAAACTTCATGAATAAAAGTAAGATAAAAATGACTATAAAAATATTGAAGAATATGAAGAATGTACGTTTGAAAATATTCTTGATTGTGTTTCTGAAATTGCACACTGAGGTGAGAGCAGAAGATGAGTTTATGAGAGTTGATAGAGAGCATTTCATGCTAAATGGGAACCCATTCTATGGGAATGGATTCAATGCATACTGGTTGATGTACGTGGCTTCCGATCCCTCTCAGAGGAACAAAATCTCATCTGCATTTGCAGAAGCTTGCAATCACAGCCTCATTATCGCAAGAACTTGGGCTTTCAGAGATGGTGGCTACTCCCCTCTTCAGTCTTCTCCTGGCATTTACAATCAACAAATGTTTCAGGTCAGTCTAGAGAGAGAATTGTTTCAAATTGATTTTAACTTTTTTAATTTTTAATTGTTGTTGTATGCAGGGGTTGGATTATGTGATATATGAAGCTGGAAAGCGCAATATTAAGCTGATATTGAGCCTAGTAAACAATTACAATGATTCTGGGGGAAAGCAGCAGTATGTGAGTTGGGCGAAAAATGATGGCCAAAACATATTCTCTGAGGATGGTTTCTTCACAAACTCGGTTGTCAAACGCTACTATAAAAATCACATCAAAGTAAGATTTTTACTAATTCCAATCATTCTTTCATTTTTTTGACTAAAATTGTTAGTTCTTCTTTGATTTTTCAGATTATATATTGGAACAGAGGAGTAGTTTCTGTGTTCTTCCATTTTTCTGATTTCTTTTCGAAACACTATATAAAGTTGTGGTTTAGGTAGAAAGTGTGAAATGAATAAATAGATGTTTATTAATGGTACTAGGCTGTTTTAACAAGACAAAATACAATGACTGGCATTGCTTACAAAGATGACCCTACTATAATGGCATGGGAGCTTATGAATGAGCCAAGATGCCCCACTGATCCATCTGGGAATACTATTCAGGTTCCTCCCTTTTCACAATATAGTTTAGTCTTATTCTCTTAGCAATTCAATTTAATATATTACCTGACCTTTGAGCCCAGTTAAAAATTCATGGTAATTGATAATGTGTTAAGACAGGCATGGATAGAAGAGATGGCTTCCTATGTAAAATCCATAGACAGCAACCACTTGTTGGAGGCTGGGCTAGAAGGTTTCTATGGCCATCGTAAGGACAAGAAGAATCCACATTTCCAAGTGGGAACAGATTTCTTGAGTAACAATCAGATCCCGGCGATAGACTTTGCTACCGTGCACTCGTATCCAGATCAGTGGTATGTATCAACCACTAGAACAGGGGAATGTCTAATGTGGATACAAGAGTATTATTTATATATACATTCAATATGTAGCACTCGGTTGTCCATAATGTATGTACGTGGATAGTACACCCAATGTTAGTTTGTTATATTTGAACAAATGTGGATTGAGCTATCTTTGATGGTTTTGAGTGAAATAGGTTGACCAGCCAGAGCGACGAGGAGCAACTTCTGTTCCTGGATGGATGGCTCAACAACCACATCAAGGATGCAGAAACAGTGATACAGAAACCGCTACTGTTTGCTGAGTTTGGGAAGTCGTTGAAGGGTCAAAGGGAGAGGACTAGCGAGAGAGACGAGCTGATGTCTGCGGTGTATGCAGCCATCTACTCTTCCGCGAGGAGAGGAGGAGTGGCCGCTGGTGGGTTGTTCTGGCAACTCTTGACCGAAGGGATGGATAATCTTCGTGATGGATACGAGATTGTGTTGAGCGAAAGCCCCTCCACAGCGACTCTCATTGAAGAGGAGTCGAAGAAGCTCAGCCAGGTTAGGGTTATGTACAAGAACCACATTTTTAGCAATGGGTGAGATTAGGAGTTCCTTTAAGATTTGAGGATGGATAATCTAAGATTTGGTAACAATGCTTTGACTTTGGCCTAGGTTAGGAGAAAGCTCATTTTGTGGGATGTTAATGATAATGACTTATTTGTTTTGTTTAAAGTAAACTAATATTTGATATTTTCGTTTCCCACCATGAGTTGAGAGATTGTATGATTATGAAGAAGGGAGTGCAGAAAAAAAAATTGTTCCTTCCAAGTTCCAAACTTGTATTATTGTAGAAAGTGAAAGTTTTCAACATCAAAGAACAAACAAGAATGGCACAACCTAGGGAATAATGGACATAAAAAGGATTTTTTTTTTTTTTTACCATCAAATTATCATAACTCTATCTAATCGAACTACTCTCTTCTAAATCTCTACCTCAGCTTTCTTCTCTACCCAGCCCTTTCCATCTATGGACCAAATTCATCTCATATTTTTCTCCAATAATTTTTCCAGTAGCCATTTAATTAGTCTGTCTCCTACAAAGTTTCTCCTATCTGCACTCGATTCTGACAAAAAAATTTGTTTTAGAAAGATTCAAACTTCAATTCTCATCCCTAAATGTCACAATTTCTCTCTGTCTATGTCACGACCGTCCTTCACCTTTGGTGGCAAAGTTGAGATACGCGACTATAAAATAATTAAATAAAGGATAAAAAGGAAACTGTGGACTTTCACTGAGACAAAAGGATATTTCGATAATCAAGTTTTAGTTCATAACAAAGAGTTTAACTCTGAATTGACACATACGTCAACAATAATTGATGAAACCTCTTGCAGCGGAAAAGGATCTATATAAGTCCAGGTGTATGAAGACACGTAAACCCCCAAGAGTTCAACTACGCAAAAGACTGACAAACCCGTCATAGCACCTCCATTCATCACGTCTCAACCTGCACATTTAGAAATACATGCAGGGCTGAGTACAAACGTACTCAGTAGGCACATGCCGAAATCGCATACGTACATATATAATTGTCATGCCGTAAAGAGTGAAACATAGGGATTTTATCTTTAAAAGCACCTACGTTCACTAAATCCTCTTTGTGAAACCTGAAGTTCAACAACTGTCTAAGTTCTTTAGTATTCTACCATATCTGTAACTTCTTCTTCTTTGTGTCGGGAAGGTGGCCACCTTCCACGAACAGCTTGACCGGCCAACCCTCTCGATGACTCACGGTCACTTTAACCGGCCAACCCGCTCGATGACTCACGGTTACTTTGTATACACTAGTTCGAGTGGGGATGCTTACCCACTGGAACCCGAATTCGATTTCATAATCATAGCAGATATGTATCATACAAAACATAAAACATTTATGGCAAGACAATACTTAAAATATCAATTTCAATACAAAAGCTACTTGAAAAGAAATAACATAAATGCGGATAAACACGCATATTTTCTTTTTGTATAAGAAAGCCTACTTGGATCATCTTGACTGACGACTGCTTCGTTCTCGAACTGCGGTCCTGACCTTTCGTCGTACCCTTTTAAATAAACCTCGAGTGAGATAACATTTTCGAGTGCATCTAATTATATTCTCTAAGTGTAAGGAATTATTATCCTTTGTTATTTGAGAATTATTCTCGGGTCTTTTAACTCGGCTATCTTTCGAGTTTCGGATTTAGATTCTAGAAGGGTCGTTCGATGATTTCTAATCAAACCATGTTTTGACTTTGATTAAACACATAACTTCATGTTTGATCATTTCTCGGCACTCGTGCTCGTCTAATATCAAAACATCTTTGAATATCATGAAACTTTAATACACTATAACGTAATGAACCTCTTTAGCTTAGCTGATTAAATAAGACTATCATCGGTCCCTTATGGACCCGACCCCTTGTGGGCCTACCCCTTGTGGGTAAATCAACCTCTTTTCGAACCCTTGTGGGCCACATTAATAGCTCATACAAATGAAACAAAATGTAACAATGATTATAACCATGTAATCACTAAGCTTATTTTCAATTTTTGCACACATGACGGAAAAATCCGATAAATTCACAACATGCTCAACACATGTTCAAGCTAAATGAGCAGTTGACTTTGAAATATCATAATAAATTGGAAATAATTCCAATTGTAACGAATCAAACTTTAAAGTGACCATAACATCGTAAAGTTTTATAATCCGAAGACAAAACACATAAAATCATTTTACTCTATTTTTCACGAATTTTCAAAGTTAGATTAATTTTCAGATTTTCGCTGGAATTGGCAATTTGCGCAACCATTTTGAAAAATTCATAACAAATTGAAAACACAACGAAACGGGGTGATTCAAGTTGGAGATTACTCCTAACTCGATCTAGTATTTTATTATGTTAAAAATTCTACTAATTCTATACTTAAAACGATGAGAAAAAAACCCGGGCAGAAACTGTCGCCCCTTTCTCTTTTTTTTTAAAACATGCTCGATTAATTTCTGTAAATTCACATAATACTCGTATATAACCTACATACATGCTCGTCTATTCGATTCATCCGAGAAAAATCGAAAACATATAAAACGACGAGCTCAAGTTAACTTCTCAAAACCTAACATGCTTAGATTGCCTTGAAACTTAATACACAAGCTTATCTAACTTACACGAGCAACATTAATTCTCGACATTTTTCGATTCGGGCTTGACTCGATAAAAATCGAAAAGGGCAGCCCCTATTTCACTTTTTCATCAAGCTCAAAACATGAAAATAAAACCGTAGAAACGTAGGTAAGATCGAGGGCTACCTTTCTATCGGATTAGATTTGGAAGAAATCGGAAAAACGAGACGAACGGGACGAGAATCGGAGCAAAACTCCTCCTCCTTTTTCTCTTCTTTGTTCACACCAATAAGTGTAGAGATGAGGCTGCTTTCTCACGTAAAAAATCGGAATTGGGGGTGACTTTTGTGGTCTTTTATAGGCCACAAGTTACCATCAAAATATCTAAATATCCGGGGTCCAAATCGTCTTTTCGCCTCTTAGATATTTCTGTCCGATTTTGTCATTTATCTATCTTGATTGAAACGAGAGTCAACACACTCGACTTTCTTACTCATTAAAAACATCTTCGTCTCTCGTGAACTAAACCGGGATTTGGCCCGATCGAATTACACGTAAATCGAGAAAATGCTTGTTTCTCGATTTCTTGATAAATATCAATTTAAAACTCCGTTTGTTCTTAAATTCATTTTATTAAACTTCTCGAGAATTTTCTCAATACTCGTGCTATCAAAATCGATAAATAGGAGTTTTCTCGATTTCTCGAGTTCTCGGTTTTACTATTCACCGAACGGTGAAAAGTAAAAAGTTCCGCGTATGGTCCGTATTGCGATAAAAGTGTATGTAAATTATCGCGCTTTGTCCATATCTCGTCTCGAACTTCAAATCCGGGCATTCGAATGAATCTCGTATTTGCTCTTGTTACCGGTTATAAAAGTATAAACCGGTTCTCGAAAGAGCGGAAATTTGGTCTCCGTTTTCGCTGAAACTTGGCAGCAAGCTTCAAAATAAAGTTTCTAATCCAAAAATTTATTCTTGGGATTTTTAAACACCTATAAGCCAGATATAAAATACTCGGGTGTTACAGTCTAATTCCCCCACTCGGAGATGGACCCATTTATGGTCTGGTTCACTTCAAATTTTTTTCACCGAGATTGAATTGAGGGTAATGGTCTGAAAATAGAAAAAGAAATAATGCTATAAACACTTGAGAAAGATTTTGAAGAGAGAGATATGTGAAGTTAAGAGGTACACCATGTTTTCAAAACCAAAGCGGTCTCGTAAAAAGATCACTGATTCAATTCAATCGGTTCAACCGTCTTAAAAAAATCGGACGATCCATATATATAATATTATATTCTTAAAATAAATTAATATATAAAAATCAAATTAAATTTCACAAATTTATACATTTTATGAAATAATAGTTATATTTAATAGTATTGTTAACAAATATAAATGTGTATGACAATATAATATTTTTAAAAATTATATAAAAAACTTGTATAAAAAATAATGTCTCTTATCATATTTTTTTAAGTTTATGAATAATAATTTAATATATTTTAAATAAAATAAAAGTACTAGTATTTATAGTTTTAAATATTTCAATATAACAACAATATTAATAGAAGCTTTATCATCCCCGCTCAAGTTTATTATTAAGGATCACTAAGTAAATATATTGGTTTGCACAAATGATTATGATGTTTGGCCGGTTTTCGAGTGTCACACTCCATCCTCCGCCCTCGTGCCAAAGTCCGGGTGCGCGACTATAGAATAGATAAATAAAGGTAAAGTGAAACCCTGAAAGCTTTGACTGAAACGAAAGGACATTTCGATAACTGAGTTTTTGTTCATAACAAAGAGTTTAACTCTGAATTGACACCTTCGTCAAACAAAACTGATAAAACCTCTTGCAGCGGAATAAGGATCGACATAAGTCTACGTGTATGAAGACACGTAAACCCCCAAGAGTTGAACTACGCAAAAGACTGACAAGCCCGTCATAGCACCTCCTTTCATCACGTCTCAACCTGCACATTTATAAATACATGCAGGGCTGAGTACAAACGTACTCAGTAGGCACATGCCAAAATCGCATACATACATATATAATTGTCAATGCCGTAAGAGTGAAACATAGGGATTTTGTCTTTAAAAGCACCTATTTTCACTAAATTCTTTTTGTGAAAGATCCTGAGTTCGACAGCTGTCTAAGTTCTTTAGTATTACGCCATATCTGTTCTTTAATGGTACCGAGAAGGTGGCCACCTTCTACGGACACCGGACCGGCCAACCCGCTAAGATGACTCACGGTCCTTTAACCGGCCAACCCTTCACGATGACTCACGGTTAATTACTTGTGTACACTAGTTCGAGTAGGTTAATCCACCCACTGGAACCCGAATTCGATTTCATAATTGGAACCTTAAACCAGGAACCTTAACCAGATAAGCTTCATACAAAACATAAATTATTTCGGCAAGACAATACTTTGAAACATATTTCTCAAGTTGAAATCCTTTCGAAAACAACATAAATAGCGTACGGGCACACATATTTTCTTTGTAATAGAAAGCCTACTTGGATCGTCTGGACTGACGACTGCTTCGGTCTCGAACTGCGGTCCTGACCTTTCGTCGTACCCTTTAAATAAACCTCGAGTGAGATAATATTTTCGAGCGCATCTAATATTCTCTAAGTGTAAGGAATTATTATTATCCTTTGTTATTTGAGAATTATTCTCGGTTCTTTTTAACTCGGCTATCGTTCGAGTTTCGAATTTAAATTCTAGGAGGGTCGTTCGATGATTTCTAATCAAACCATGTTTTGACTTTGATTAAACACCTAACTTCATGTTTGATCATTTCTCAGCACTCATGCTCGTCTAAGATCAAAACATCTATGAATATCATGAAACTTAATACAATGATATAAACCTATAACAAAACACGTTCGTTAAATAAAACATCACATAACACCTTACATGCTCTCGAGTTCAAATTAAATGAGCAGTTGACTTTGAAAAATCATAATAAATTGTAAATAATTCCAATTGTAACGAATCAAACTTTAAAGCGACCATAACATCGTAAAGTTTTATAATCCGAAGACAAAACACATAAAATCATTTTACTCTATTTTTCACGAATTTTCAAAGTTAGATAATTTCCAGATTTTCGCTGGAAATGACAGTTTGCGCAACCATTTTGAAAAATTCATAACAAATCGAAAACACAACGAAATGGGGTGATACAAGTTGGAGATTACTCCTAACTCGATCTAGTATTTTATTATGTTAAAAATTCTACTCATTCTATACTTAAAACGAAGAAAGAAAATCCAGCAGAAACTGTCGCCCGCACTCTTTTTTTTTAAACATACTCGATTTATTTCCGTAAATTCAAATAATACTCGTATTTAACCTACATACATGCTCGTCTATTCGATTCATCCGAGAAAAATCGAAAACATATAAAACGACGAGCTCAAGTTAACTTCTCAAAACCTAACATGCTTAGATTTTATTGAAATTTAAAACACATGTTCATCTAACTCATACGAGCAACATTAATTCTCGACATTTTTCGATTCGGGTTCGACCCGATAAAAATCGAAAAGGGCAGCCCTTATTTCACTTTTTCATCGAGCTCAAAATATGAAAATAAAACCGTAGAAACGTAGGTAAGATCGAGGGCTACCTTTATATCGGATTAGATTTCGAAAAAATCGGAAAAACGAGACGAACGGTACGAAAATCGGAGCAAAACTCCTCCCTTTTTCTCCTCTTTCTCTCACGCCATTTGCTCTCTGAAATTCTCACGTGAAAACTGAATTTGGGGGTGACTTTGTGGTCTTTTTATAGGCCACAAGTTGCCCCTCAAATATCTAAGTATCCGGGGTCCGAAACGGGAAAACTCCTCCCTTTTTCTCCTCTTTAATATTTTTGATCCGATTCTTTGTTATTTATCTATCTTGGTTGAAACGGGAATCAACACACTCGTCTTTCTTACTCATTAAAAATATCTTCGTCTCTCGTGAACTAAAGTCGGGGTTTGGCCCGATTGAATTGTACGTAAATCGAGAAAATGCTTGTTTCTCGATTTCTTGATATATATCAATTTAAAACTCCGTTTCTTCTGAATTAAATTTTATTAAACTTCTCGGGAATTTTCTCATTACTCGTGCTATAAAATCGAAAAATAGGAGTTTTCTCAATTTCTCGAGTTCTCGGTTTTACTATTCACTGACGGCGAAAATAAAATTTCCGCGTATGGTCCGTATCGCGATAAAAGTGTATGTAAATTATCGCGCTTTACCCATATCTCGGCTCGGACTTCAAATCCGGGCATTCGAATGAATTCCGTATATCACCTCTTAGATATATCTAAATATCTAAATTTTAAAATATCTAAATTTCAAAATATCTAATTTCAAAATATCTAAATTTCAAAATATCTAATTTCGAATGAATCCCCTATTTGCTCTTGTTACCCGTTATAAAAGTATAAGCCGGTTCTCGAAAGAGCGGAGATTTGGTCTCCATTTTCGCTGAAACTTGGCAGCAAGCTTCAAAATAAAGTATCTAATGCAAAATTTTATTCTTGGGATTTTTTTTAAACACTTATAAGCCCGGTATAAAATACTCGGGTGTTACATTCTATCCCCCTTAACATAAATTTCGTCCAGAAATTTGCTAATCTCCAGGGTAACATTTCTGACAACTACTCATTCAATAACTCTTGAAACTTCCGATCTAGAAGTAGATACGGATTTTTCTACATAACTCATATCGTCACCCAGGGCGATATCATTCTCCTCTTATCTCTCTTGCACTTCTTTAACATTCATCTCGATCTATATAAATCGCTTTATTCCTTTCCTGGACCATTTCTATTCCTTGCATTCTTTTATCACATTTATGCTCTGGAACGAATCCCGTCAAGTAACTTAACATACTTGTACTCCGGAACGAATCTCGTCGAGCACCTTTATCGATGAATATTATATCATAACTTAGTGTATCTCTCTAACTGCGAGAAGATATCACTCTAATTGTTTCTCTATTTCTTTCTAGAACTTTGACTCATAGTTCTGCATCACTGGGTTGCACATCCACTGAAGGATGGCCGTTTCTCTGAGGTGGCGGCATAAGCGTAACCTCACTTTCATCATAAGGAACCTCAATCTTATCTTCATTCTAAACTTTATCCCTTCTTCGAAGTGGCATACATTAACATGGAGACAACCCACGTTACAATATACATACTTAATGTTAGCACTTATTATATGTCCTCAGCATATAAAATCTCAAAATTATAATCATGGTACCTAGATAGCTATATACCGAATACGTCTTAGTTCCGAAGGTTTAAGAAAATTTATTGTGATAGCTTATCAATCATGTGGGTCCATCATCTCTCATGATAACTTAAGCGAGGGTTGGACAAACTGTTTAGAGACAGACGTCAACCGATTAAATATTAGAAAGAAAGGAAAGAACCCAACTGAATTTCAAAAATGCTGAGTTTTAGGGTCCGGAGACCAGAATGACAACTACTGAGATCTTCTTGATCACATGGGGTGATCAGGCCCATCACAATCACTTCTCAGTCATAAAGATACTTAGGTTCATGGATAATATTTCAACGGTTGTCTTGACTAGAACTTCTTTTACGATAGAGTTTAGAAAGACTTCATATGACTTCTTAATTGCATTAAGATCATAGAGTTCAACTCAATGATATAATTGATTACTGAAAGGAATTTAATGACTTGCATTTTTCGTGACAATACCCATGAATTGAACTGAATAAACTGAAATTAACTGAACAGAACTGACCTGAGCTGAGCTAAAACTGAACTTGAACTGAACCAAAACTTTCTACGTTCCACTGAACAGAAAATGAAACTGAAACTGAAATTGAACTCACTTATTCTCTACGTCCTACTGAAACTGAATTTCACTTATTAAACTGAAACTGAAATTTGCTACTCGTGAATTGAACTCACGCATCGTTCGGGTTATAACTCTCTAAGAAATCTAGCGATAATTCAATAGCCGAAACGAATCTTCGTTGAGGTATACTACCGAATAAGGTGACCATGATTGTGTCACTAATCATATAATGTCATTCGTTGAAATCATCTTGGGGGGTCACTGCTCCTTCGAGTCCTTCATTCTTTCATAATCTTTATTCCTCATTGAAACAGAGTTTCAAAGCTCATTTATACTCATTAATACTCATTCATACTTTTCATTTCTCATTGAAACACAGTTTCAAAGCGCACTCATATTGTCCTCTTCTTTTATTTGAGCAGCTAATATCCTACTTCTCAAGTGAGGTTTCAAAATCATCTCTCCTTGATGAATAACGTGCTTTGGATCAAACACGTATTTTCTATGTTGTGACACATGGAAAACGTTGTGAACGTTTCCAAAACTATGTGGTAAGACTAATCTATATGCCATTGGACATATTCTTTTCAAGAATTTCGTACGATCCAATAAAACGAGGTCTGAATATTCTTTTCACATCAAATATGATTAATCCTTTAAAAGGAGAAACCTTTAAGAAAACTTTATCTCATATTTTAAATTGTAGCTCGGTTCTACGAGTGTTAGCATAAGAATTATGTCTATTATGAGCTTATTTGATTCTTTCTCTAATTTGTCTAACAATCTCAATCATCTCGCTGACTGAGTCTGGGCCTACTATCGTTCTTTCACCTACTTCGTCCCAATAAAGTGGCAATCTACACTTCATTCCATATAGTGCTTCATATGGAGCCATCTCTATAGTCGCCTGATGTAGTGCCTTCACTTGCTGTCAAGCCAAACATCCTTCTACGAAGGATGCTATATCCTTTTTCATACCATCCCACTAGAATTTCTTCTTTAAATTCTGGTACATCTTCGTACTTCCTGGGTGGGCGGTATACGGTGCATCATGTACTTCACTCATGATTTCTTGCTCGAGTTCTTCACTATGTGAGACGCATAGTCTTCCCTCAAAGGTGATGACATTATCAACTTCTTCATGACAACTTGTAGCATCGTCCTTCCTCACTTTCAATCGTATCTTCTCAAATTTTCCATCACTCCTTTGAGTATCTAAAATTCTAGTTCTCAAGTAAGGCTCTACTATCAAAGTGAATAATTTCTTCCACTGTCTCGGGTGGTGGTAAAATTTTCAAGTTCATCAACTCAAACTCTTTTATGAGTTTATTCTCTTGGGTTAGAAGTAATGTAAGCTTTGAGGAAGTCTTACAACTTAAGGCATCAGCTACTACGTTAACTTTTCCTGGGTGATAATTTATACCACAGTCGTAATCCTTCACTAATTCGAGCCACCTTCTCTATCTCATATTAAGGTCTTTCTGCTCGAAAAAGTACTTGAGACTCTTGTGATCTGTGAAAATTTCACACCGAACTCCATAGAGGTGTGTCTCCAAATTTTTAGATCCTGCACTACGGTAGCTAACTCCAAATCGTAAGTTGGGTAATTCAGTTCATGTGGTCTTAGTTGTCGTGATGCATATGCTATGACTTTTCCTTCTTGCATCAATACACATCCTAATCTGTCCTTGGATGCATCCATATAGACTACATACTCTTTGTTGGGCTCTGGGATTGCCAGTATCGGGACGGTAGTCAACTTTTCTCTCAAAAGCTGAAAACTGGCTTCACATTCTAGAGACCACTTAAACTTGATTCCTTTACGTAGTTGTTGTGTCATTGGTCCTCCATCTTGGAGAATCCTTCGATGAATCTTCGATAGTATCTAGTTAATCATAATAATCTTCTGATTTGATTTGGAGTCGTTGGTAACTTCCATTCTAGTACAACTTCTATCTTGATGGGATCTACCTTGATTCCTTCAGACGACACAATGTGTCCAAGAAACATTACTTCCCTAAGCCAAAACTCACACTTGCTGAATTTAACATAGAACTTCTCGTTTCTGAGGGTTTCTAAGGAAATTCTTATATGTTTATCATGTTCTTCTTCATTCTTCGAGTAGATAAGAACATCATCTATAAAGACCAAGACAACTTGTCGAGGTAATGGTGGAACACACGGTTCATCAGGTCCATGAACACTGCGGTGCATTGGTTAATTCGAAAGGCATCACTACAACTCATAGTGACCATACCGGGTTCGAAAGGCAGTCTTAGGAACATCTTCCGGTCGGATTTTCGGTTGGTGGTATCCTGATCTCAATTCTATCTTTGAGAAGACACATGTTCCCTTAAGTTGATCAAACAAGTCATCAATCCTGGGTAAAGGATATCGGTTCTTGAGTGTCAGCTTGTTCAAACCTTTGTAGTCTATGCACGTTCTTAGAGTTCCATCCTTTTCTTTTTCATGAAAAGCACGTGTGACACCTAAGGTGATACACTAGGACTGATAAAACCTAGGTCCAAAAGTTCTTGGTGTTGTATCTTGAGTTCTTCTAACTCTTTAGGAGCCATCCTATAAGGTGCTTTGGATATTGGAGCTGATCCTGTTTTCAGGTCAATTGTGAACTCTAATTGCCTATCTGGTGGCAATCCTGGTAGTTCTTCTGAAAATACTTCTAGGTATTCCCGTACAATGACTACATCTTCCAGTTCTTCTTACTTCTTTTACTTCTTCCTTCAAGTAAACCAAGTATGCTGAACATCCTTTCCTTACTAGCTTCGTAGCTTGCAGTGCTGAGATAACTGTCTTCTTCTTGTTTATGGTAATCTCATGAAAACTCGTGGGTTATTTTTCTTATATGTGGGAATGAGATTTGTCTTTTCTTGTAAAGGATTAGGGCATAGCCTTCGGCTAGCCAATCCATGCCTAAGATTTTGTCCACGTCGTTCATCGAGATTACACGAAGATTGTTCGCAAAAACCTTAAGTGATCCTAAATCCAAGCTTAGGTTAGAGCAAGAATGTGTGAGAGTAGTAGTTCCTCCCAACGGTGAAGAAACTCTTAAAGTTGTCTCTACTAGTTCTAGTTCCAGTCTTATGTTCTCTATACATGTTTGAGAAATGAAAGAATGGGACGCTCTAGTATCAAACAAAATAATTACTGGTGTGTTGAGGAGGGTGCCCATACCTGTCAGGTTTCCCTGATTTTCTTCAGACTATTTCTAATTCATTGCATAAGCTTGGTCTGTCATGGCTGTTTCTAATGTTTGCGTCATTGGTACTAAGGTGGTAGTGGTGGGGTGGTGGTAACTACTGAGGTTACTGATATTTTTGGGGTTGAGCCTGAATTGCTCGGATATGCTGGTCCGTCGCTGTCTGGTTAGACCTTGCGCCTGTTTCCTACTGTCTAGTAGGACAATAGTTTGTGAAGTGCCTCTTCTGGCCACAATCAAAGTACCTGTCGCTATCTGCAATACATATTCCGCCGTGCATCTTCTTGCACTTGAGACAAATAGAAAAAATTTTCTAAATAGTTCCCTCTCTGAATGGTCGGGTTCTATTTCTCGTAGTCTTGGGAACGTGTTTGCTCTTCCCATGGTTTCTTTGAAATGGGCTGTCGTTCCGGTTATCCTCCCATTTCCTCTTGCTTTTAAAGCCTTGAGATATGTTTGGACGGACATCATAGTTGTAGTAGCTGTATGTTTTTCTCCTGGCATAGCAGCCTCAATGTCAAGAGCTCGGTTGAGGGATGTAGTGTAAGACGATCCCCCATGGCTTGCCAATGCCATCCCAATTTCGTACCTCAGACCGGCACAAAACTTTTCAGCCATTTTCTCATCCGTGTCTACTTGTTCTGGCGCATATCGTGCCATATCACAGAACACTCGATCGTATTCTGTTACAGGTATCCTTCATTGCTTAGATTATACTATTCCATCTCTTTCTTCTTACTACAACTCTAAGGAATATATATGTCGTATATTCATATCTTGAACTCTTCCAAGTAAATTTTCCTAGCGGTTCATGGGTCATAGTCTATCTGTGTGCTTCCCACCATAAATCTGTTGGTCCCATCTGTTGGTAACGAAACGCACATCATGCATTCTTGATCCGTACAACGCCGAAAGTTAATGATTCGTTCTAAAGTTCATACCCAAACTTCTACTTTAGTAAGATCTCCCATTCTGTTGAAAATAGGTGGCTTATGTCAAAAAAAAATATTTCCTTAATTCTATGTTCAGGCGGTGGGAGGGTGAGGTTACTTCTCGTTCAAGTTCATGTCTTTTATCTATGTTTCTAGAACCTTGATCTTTACCTCCGCCTCTTGGGCTTTCAGCTCTTCTCGATGGCATTCTACTGAGTTAACATCTTATCTTATTCAGATATTTTCTTTACTATATAGGTTCATATTCTTTAATTCATGGCTCTATAGTGGAGTTATCCACTACCTTTCTATCATCTTCTTTTCCTTTGGCTTTTTCTCGATTGCTTCTCGAGTTTTTCCACCCTTCTTTGGGTTGTTCTTATATCTGAGTGTTCTTGAAACTTATGTATTATTAGATCTCTCCAACGGTAGGAATAGGATGCTAGGAACTCACCGAGATCCTCTGATTCTTTTCTTTATGATATCTCAAAACTTATGTAGTTGATTCTAAAATTTGGTACCTTTTTGTCTTATCATTTGTTGTCATCTTGACATGAATAAGACCACTAATTAAACTTTCTTAACATGCTTGGTAATTTCGTGAGAAGGATTTGGTTTAAAACCAAAATTGCTTAAGAGTTTAGATCGATGACTCATCATCAACGATGATAACTTCTTGAGGTTTCTAGTAGGATATACTTAACATCATAGAACTTTGGGGAAATCTAGATTTAAGATTTGTTATTCAAAGATAATTAAATCTTTAATAACTGAGTTAATAATTTCATTCGGTTTAGATTCTACGGTAGAAACGATAACTTATCGGATCATAGCCGTGATCTTGATTCGTTATAAAAGAGAAGATCTCTCTCTTTTGTTTTCTCGTAATTGGCCTTAGCCTTTGTTTTGGATATTCTCCTTTTTCTGGTTCTTTTCGTTTCTTCTTCATTCAGATTGTTCTCGTTCTCGATTTCGAGTAGCTTGTAAAAGTTCTTCTAAGTTCTCGTCTAAGTTATCTTTTCTAAAGGGAACAAGTTCTCTTTTCTAAAGGGAACATACATCTTATAGCATTCTACGTTCATAGGAAAAAGCTCTAACGTCATGACAATGATTATGACTCATCTTAAAAGAAACATTTAAATTCCAACTTTGAAAAGAATCGTTCTTACTGCTTTCACTTAAAAACTTCACTTCAAAACATCTTAAAAACTTTTCTCGTAGAGCATACTTTTTCTTCTTTGAATACTCAACTTCATACTAAAGAAATACGTATATTTCTTTAAAAATCTCAAACTTCAATTAGAAAGAAATACCTTCATTTCTTTATAAATCTTGAACTTTAAATGAAAAGAAATACATTCATTTCTTTTCAAATCTCAAATTTCAGCTCATAGGAACATGCTTATTCCCCTTAAAACATAAAACTTCAACTTCTTAAAATGTTTACCTCTTTCTCGTTGAGCGTGATGTGTCGGAGTGCTAGGCTTGTCAACTCACTCAACTAGTCTAGCGAACGATACTAGACTAAACTCGAAAGAAGACTCTTGGGTTTAAAGAAAATTGCTCTAATACCACTCTGTCACACCCCATCCTCCGCCCTCGTGGCAAAGTCCGGGTGCGCGACTATAGAATAGATAAATAAAGGTAAAGTGAAACCCTGAAAGCTTTGACTGAAACGAAAGGACATTTCGATAACTGAGTTTTTGTTCATAACAAAGAGTTTAACTCTGAATTGACACCTTCGTCAAACAAAACTGATAAAACCTCTTGCAGCGGAATAAGGATCGACATAAGTCTACGTGTATGAAGACACATAAACCCCCAAGAGTTGAACTACGCAAAAGACTGACAAGCCCGTCATAGCACCTCCTTTCATCACGTCTCAACCTGCACATTTATAAATACATGCAGGGCTGAGTACAAACGTACTCAGTAGGCACATGCCAAAATCGCATACATACATATATAATTGTCAATGC